>CM059449.1:18957458-19443528 GCA_030390025.1 Squalus acanthias
GTTTTAAGAGCGTCTTAAAGGAGGAGAGAGAGGGAGCGAGGCGGAGAGGTTTAGACAGGGAATTCCAGAGCTTAGGGCCTAGGCAACAGAAGGCACGGCCACCAAAGGTTGAGCGATTATAATCAGGGATCCTCAAGACCCTCGAGCCATTCAATAAGATCATGGCTGATTTTCTACCTCAACTCCACATTCCCGTCCTATCCCCATGTCCCTTGATTCCCCGAGTGCCCAAAACTCCATCGAGCTCTGCCTTGAATATACTCAACGACTGAGCCTCCACAGCCCTCTGGGGTAGAGAATTTCAAAACTTCACCACCCTCAGAGTGAAGAAATTTCTCCTCATCTCAGTCCTAAATGGCCGACCCCTTATTCTGAGACTCTGACCCCTAGTTCTCCATTCGCCAGCCAGGGGAAACAGCCACTCAGCATCTACCCTGTCAATCCCTGTAAGAATTTTATATGTTTCAATGAGATCACCTCTCATTCTTCTAAACTCCAGGGAATATAGGCCTAGTGTACTCAATCTCTCCTCATAGGACAATCCTCTCATCCCAGGAATCAGTCTGGTGAACCTTCGTTGCACTCCCTCTAAGGCAAGTATATCCTTCCTTAGGTAAGGAGACCAAAACTGTGCACAATACTCCAGGGGTGGTCTCACCAAGGTCCTATATAATTGCAGCAAGATGTCCTTACTCTTATTCTCCAACCCCCTTGCAATAAAGGCTAACATACCATTTGCCTTGCTAATTGCTTGCTGTGTCTGCATGTTAACTTTCTGTGATTCGTGTACAAGCAAACCCAGGTCCCTCTGAACACCAACATTTACTAGTTTCGACTTGCCCATGGATTTACAGGCGGGTGACAAAGGAGCCTCTGGAATTGTTCGATCAATATCGAACAGCTTCAACAGGTTCATAGCTGCAGCGTGGAATCATGATTTTACGGTGTGAGAACTATCTGGATATTTCTTTCCTTCTAAAAATAAAACACACAGCCCTGTAAAGTACAATGAAGGGTGAGGCATACAGGAGGGCGGGTATCACTACTGCTCTGTAGACCATGAGCTTGGTGCCGGGTTTGAGGTCCTGGTCTTCAAACACTCTCTTCCTCAGCTGACCGAAGGCTGCACTGGCACACTGAAGGCAGTGTTGGACTTGGTCATCGATGTCTGCCCTTGTTGACAGTTATCTCCCGAGGAATGCTTCAGAGACATGGACCATGTACTGCAGGCACCTCAAAGCACTGGAGAGGTACCACCAACGCTGCCTCCGCAAGATCCTACAAATCCATTGGCAGGACAGGCACACCAATGTCAGTATCTCACTCAGGCCAACATCCCCAGCATCAAAGCTTTGACCAGGCTCGATCAGCTCCGATGGACGGTCACATCGTCCGCATGCCCGATACGAGACTCCCAAAACAAGCGCTCTTATTGGAGCTCTGACACGGCAAGAGAGCCCCAGGTGGGCAGAGGAAACGCTTCAAGGACACCCTCAAAGCCTCCTTGAAAAAGTGCAACATCCCCACCGACACCTGGGAATCCCTGGCCCAAGACCGCACAAAGTGGAGGAGAAGCATCCGGGTAGGCGCCGAACACCTCGAGCCTCTTCGCCGGGAGCAAGCGGAAGCCAAGCGCAAACAGCGCAAGGAGCGCCGTCAACCCAAGCACCCCACCCACCCGCCCCTTCAACCACCGTCTGCCCCACCTGTGACAGAGACTGTAGGTCCAGCATTGGACTCATCAGTCACCTGAGAACTCATTTTTAGCGTGGAAGCAAGTCAGCCTCGGTTCCGAGGGACTGCCTAAGAAGAAGAAGAATGAAGGGTGGAAGTTAAGGTGAAAGAAGCTTTAGCATTCGCTTCGAAGAATTATGGGGTCGATTAAAATTGGGCGGTTTCTATGAGGGGCTCCGCCAGCCCACTTACTCAAAGGGGAAAATCTACCTCACCCTGTTCTACCACCAACCATAGACCCTTGCAAATTCTGTGCGCTCGGACATCTGCGCCACATAGCAGTGATATTGCGCTACAGAGTAAGGGCTTTGATATCTCTGTGTTGAGTTTTGTAGAGTGCAAATTAGATTATGTGTTCAAGTCTCTGGAGGGCAGCCTTTTAAATCGGAAATGAGGAGGAATTTCTTCTCTCAGAGGGTCGCAAATCTTTGGAATTCTCTTCCCCAGAGAGCTGTGGAGGCTGGGTCGTTGAATATATTTAAGGTGGAGATAGACAGGTTTTTGAATGATAAGGGAGTCAAGGGTTATGGGGAGCGGGCAGGGAAGTGGAGTTGAGGCCAAGATCAGATCAGCCATGATCTTATTGAATGGCGGAGCGGGCTCGAGGGGCCGAATGACCTACTCCTGCTCCTACGTCTTATGTTCTTATGTTTGAACCCACAACCTTCTAAGTCAGACGCGAGAGTGCTACCCACTGAGCCAAGGTTGACAGCACGCTACTGGAGAGAGCCAGTGAGCAAGGGGCAACCCTTGATCTTATCTATTAAATATGGCCATAATATCGATTCAGTAATGAAGGAGCACAGCATTCGCTGTCCAACACAATTCGCATGGCAACCAGAATAGACCTTGGCAAACAAACGTCAGGGATGGTCCCTGAGCCAGTCTCCAGAAATGTTGCATATCATCCAGTCCTGTGTGAAACTCAGCTCATGTCCTAGCACAGTGCGTTACTTCACATTTCCTTCACCAATAGAGAACAAGACATCCGGCTTTGACACACTCCCTAATAAGAGCGAAAGAATGTGTCAAATTAAGTCAGGCACCATCTATTGGATCTTTTAAGGGAATGGCTGAATTGACTGGAGAAAAATGAATTTGGTGCCAGTTTATCAAATGGAACAGAAGGATGGCCAGGAAACTATAGATAGATGACCTTAATATCACTAGCAAAATGAGAGAAAACCTTGTAAAGGGGGGAAGCAACAGCAACTTGCATTTCTTTCCTACATTACAACAGTGACTACACTTCAAAAAGTACTTCATTGGCTTTAAAGCGCTTTGGGACGTCCTGATGTTGTGAAAGGCGCTATATAAAGGCAAGTCTTTCTTTTCTTTTACATGGCGCCTTTAACATAATAAAATATCCCAAGGTGCTTCACAGGAGCGTTAACAAACAAAATTTGACACCGAGCCACAAAAGGAGATAATCGGACAGGTGACCAAAAGCTTGGTCGAAGAGGTAGGTTTTAAGGAGCGTCTTAAAGGAGGAGTGGGAGGCGGAGAGGTTTAGGGAGGGATTTGTGGAGCTTAGGGCCCTAGGCAGCTGAAGGCACGGCACTCAATGCTGGAGCGATTAAAATCGGGGATGCACAAGAGGCCAGAATTGGAGGAGTGCAGAGATCTCGGAGGGCTGTCGGGCTGGAGGAGATTCGAGAAAGGGAGGGGGCGAGGCCATGGAGGGATTTGGAAACAAGGATGAGAATTTTAAAATTGAGGCCGAAGTAGGTCAGCGAGCACAGGGAGGATGGGTGAACGGGACTTGGTGCGAGTTAGGAGACGGGCATCAGAGTTTTGGATGACCTCAAGTTTATGTAGGGTGGATGATGAGGGGGCCGGCCAGGAGAGCATTGGAATACTCAAGACTGGAGGTAACAGAGCCATGGATGAGGGTTTCAGCAGCAGATGAGCTGAGGCAGGGGCGGAGTCGGGCGATGTAACGGAGGTGGAAGTAGGCGGTCTGGGTGATGGCGCGGATACGTGGTCGGAAGCTCAGCTCAGGGTCAAGTACGACCCCAAGGTTGGGAACGGTCTGGTTCAGCCTCAGACAGTTGTCAGGGAGAAGGATGGAGTCGGTGGCTAGGGAGCGGAGTTCGTGACGGGGACCGAAGACAATGGCTTCGGTCTTCCCAATATTTAGTTGGAGGAAATTCTGCTCATCCAATACTGGATGTCGGACAAGCAGTGTGACAAATCAGAGACAGTGGAGGGGGGGGGGCGGGGTGGGGTGGGGGGTGTGGTGGGAGGGGTCGAGAGAGGTGGTGGTGCGGTAGAACTGAGTGGTTGTGATCTGGAATGCACTGTCTGAAAGGGCGGTGGAAGCAGATTCAATAATAACTTTCAAAAATGAATTGGACACATACTTAAAATGGGAAAAAAATTGCAGGGCTATGGGGGAATGGGCAGAGGGAATGGGCTTAATCGGGTAGCTCTTTCAAAGAGCCAGCACAGGCACGATGGGCCAAATGGCCTCCTTCTGCACTGGATCATTCTATAATTCTATGATTCTGTGCCGCATCAGGAGACACACAGGGGCAGATTTTGGGGGAAAAATTCAGTTGGTTGCGCCTCCCGTTAGTGCCTTAAGAGGGCGCTAATGGGGCGCAAAGCCGCTAACGCCCGGGTGCAGCGATGTTTGCGCCGCTCGGGAACTTAACTAGACATTGTGCGGCGGCGCTAAACTTTACCGCTGCGACCACCTGCGCGCGCAGATTGTGACGTCATTCCATGGTGCAACGCCCTTGTGGCGCCCCGGAGTGGAAATTGAGTGGCGCCCCCTGCCTTACCGCCTGACGCATCCAACGACCAGAAGACTGGAACGCTATCAATCGCTGTGGGGCTGGGGGGGGCGCTATTTAAAGGGGGCCTCTTCCTGTCTTTTATTGTTGGTGGCATTTTTGAACTACGCATTCTGAGAGAGAGAGGGAGAGACTTCTGGAGAGATTCAACGTTGTGTGAAGGAGTTTTGGGTACTGAGCAGCACTTTGCAGGTTCATTTTGATTTGCCCTTCCTTGTATCGATTTAGAAGAGACTGTGGGAGCTGCACTCTGAGCTCTTTGCCTGGTACTCTCCATTGTTCTTTCCAGCACATTTGATGTGCAAGTCTCTCCAGGCCGAGATTCAAGGCTGCAATGAACAGGATGTGGATGGAAAGCAAGATTAACCATCCCCTTTAAGAACTGGCCCGTGCCATTGTGTCTGTGTTCCATTGCTGACTGACATTACATGAGCTTCGCCAGCGCTCTGAGGTAGCGCCTCACTGCTCGGCCTTTGCGCCTTAAGACAGGTGTGCAGCGCCTGCTTTAGCGCTCCACTCACCTCCCGGGGCGGTAAAAGTGAAGTTTCCAGTCAGTGCCGATAATTAGCGCCAGGCGCTAATATTTGCGTGCAGACGATATTTGCGCCCCAAATGGGGCACGACCTAATTTCTACCCCTTTGTGTCCTAACAGTCTAGAAAAGTGCGGAAAAGAAAATCCGACTGGGGCGATTGCACTCCCCTTACAGACAGGAAGGAAAATTAGGCTTCCGCAATGTCACATGGAAGATTATTGTACAATGTAGAAAAGGTGCAGAAAACGAATGAATTTTTTCAAGTCGATAAATAAATGACTAGTTGTGTCAGAGACTTCAATAATTATTAGTTATTAAGCGAGGAGCATTAATATAGAAAGAAATGATTCCCGGCATGCCGCAGCGGTTGGTTCTGGGACACTGGGACATTTTAACCCAATTCACCAGGGTGGGAATCCCACGGGATTGGGTGGAAAGCCCAATGTTACTGTCCATTGAATTAAAATGGAGGGCAATACTGGGCGGGGTATAAAACCCGCGGTGCACCCGATTCCGTGGGTATCCCGCCCTCCGACTGGGTGTGTCAGCTGTGGCTCGGTGGGTAGCACCCCCTGCCTCCGAGTCATGAAGGTTGTGGGTTCAAATCCCACTCCAGGGATTTGAGCACAAAAATCTAGGCTGACACTTTAGTGCAGTGCTGAGCGAGCGCTGCACTGTCGGAGGTGCCACCTTTCGGATGAGACGTTAAACCGAGGCCCCGTCTGCTCTCTCAGGTGGGCGTAAAAGATCCCACGGCCACTATTTCAAAGAAGAGCAGAGGAGATCTCCCCGGTGTCCTGGCCAATATTTGTCCTTCAATCAACATCACTAAAACAGATTATCTGGTCATTATCACATGGCTGTTTGTGGGAGCTTGCTGTGTGGAGATTGGCTGCCGCGTTTCCCACATTACAACAGTGACGACACTTCAAAGAGTACTCATTGGCTGTAAAGCGCTTTGGGACGTCCGGTGGTCGTGAAAGGCGCTATATAAATGCAAGTCTTTCTTTCTGTGTTTCAGGAGGGGAATTGGCTTGTCACGGAATCAAATCGATAGCTCACAAATGTCCCAACCTCGCTCTCCTCCTTTAAGACGCTCCTTAAAACCTGTCTCTTTGACCTAACTTTTGGTCACCTGTCTTAATATCTCCTTATGTGGCTCAGTGTCAAATTTTGATTGATAATCGCTCCTGTGAAGCACCTTGGGACGTTTTACTAAGTTAAGGGCAATGTATAAATTCAAGTTGTTGTTGTAAGTGCGTGGAAACTCTACCCAATATCACTACATGTAAGCAGAGAAGGAATCCGCTACAAAGGCCCAGGTACCTTCCCTTTCATAGTTCCCGATCCTGTCGCACCTGGATTAGGGCTCAAGCTTCCTTTTGCTGTAAAGGAGATATTGATCCATTCATCAGCGCAGATCTGAGCGGGAGCGGCGGCAGTGGAGGCAGCGGCTTAAAGGGAGCACCAGAGAAGGCCCAGGACACAGGGCGGACCAGAGCGGGAGCGGCGGTTTAAAGGGAGCACCGGAGAAGGCCCAGGACACAGGGCGGACCAGAGCGGGAGCGGTTTAAAGGGAGGACCGGAGAAGGCCCAGGACACAGGGCGGACCCGAGCGGGAGCGGTTTAAAGGGAGGACCGGAGAAGGCCCAGGACACAGCGCGGACCAGAGCGGGAGCGGTTTAAAGGGAGCACCGGAGAAGGCCCAGGACACAGCGCGGACCAGAGCGGGAGCGGCGGGTTAAAGGGAGGACTGGAGAAGGCCCAGGACACAGTGCGGACCAGAGCGGGAGCAGTTTAAAGGGAGGACTGGAGAAGGCCCAGGACACAGTGCGGACCAGAGCGGGAGCAGTTTAAAGGGAGGACTGGAGAAGGCCCAGGACACAGCGCGGACCAGAGCGGGAGCGGCGGGTTAAAGGGAGGACTGGAGAAGGCCCAGGACACAGTGCGGACCAGAGCGGGAGCAGTTTAAAGGGAGGACTGGAGAAGGCCCAGGACACAGTGCGGACCAGAGCGGGAGCAGTTTAAAGGGAGGACTGGAGAAGGCCCAGGACACAGGGTGGACCAGAGCGGGAGCGGTTTAAAGGGAGGACCGGAGAAGGCCCAGGACACAGCGCGGACCCGAGCGGGAGTGGTTTAAAGGGAGGACTGGAGAAGGCCCAGGACACAGTGCGGACCAGAGCGGGAGCGGCGGTTTAAAGGGAGGACTGGAGAAGGCCCTGGACACAGTGCGGACCAGAGCGGGAGCGGCGGTTTAAAGGGAGGACCGGAGAAGGCCCAGGACACAGCGCGGACCAGAGCGGGAGCAGTTTAAAGGGAGGACCGGAGAAGGCCCAGGACACAGCGCGGACCAGAGCGGGAGCGGCTGCAGTGGAGGCAGCGGCTTAAAAAAAAACAAGGAGTGACGTCACAGGGCAGCAGGTAGGTGATTGGCTGGTTGGTGAGTAGTACAGCTCTTTTGCTTTCTAGGTTAGGTGAGTAGATTAAGTTCAGAACTGGGAGAGTATTAACTACTATAACTTTATTGAATTAATAACTTAACTAATTAAAAGTAAAAATAATCATTTGAATAAATACTGTAACTAATTATATAAATAAAATAAGGTTAGATAGAGATGGCAGTGCAGGTGGTGTGTCGTAACTGCAGCATGTGGGAGTCTGTGGAGAGCTTCGCGATCCCGAGCAACCACATCTGCAGTAAGTGTCTGCAGCTCGAGGAACTTCGGCTCAGAGTTGTTGAGCTGGAGTCCGAGCTGCAGACATTGTGATGCATCAGGGAGGGGGAGAGTTACCTGGACACTTTGTCCCAGGAGGCAGTCACACCCTTAGGTTAAGCAGTCCTTTAGAGTTAGTTAATGGTCAGGGACAGGAGGGTGTGACTGCGAGTCAGAAGGTATGGGGACCTGGGATGTAGTGATGGAGGAGCCTCAGTCCTTGACCTTGTCCAACAGGTACGAGGTACTTGCTGCCTGTATGGATGAGAACAAGGACTGCAGGGAGGATGGGCAAACTGACCACGGCACCATTGTACAGGAGGCCATTCAAGTGGGGGGAGAAGGAAGGAATGTGGTAGTGGTAGGGGACAGTACAGTCAGGGGGATAGATACTGTTCTCTGCAGCCATGACCGAGCATTCCGAAGGCTGTGTTGCCTGCCCGGTACCAGGGCTAAAGACATCTCCTCGCGGCTGGAGAAGAACTTGGAGTGGGAGGGGGAGGATCCAGTTGTCGTGGTCCATGTAGGAACCAACGGCATAGATAGAATTAGGAATGAGGTTCTGCTGAGGGAGTTTGAGGAGCTAGGATCCAAATTAAAAAGCAGAACCTCAATGGTAATAATCTCTGTATTGTTACCTGAGCCACGCGCAAATTGGCATAGGGACAAACAGATTAGAGGTTTAAATGTGTGGCTCAAAGAGTGGTGTGGGAGGAAGGGGTTTCAGTTCATGAGACACTGGCACCAGTACTGGGGAAAGAGGGAGCTGTTCCGATGGGACGGGCTCCACTTAAACCGGACTGGGACCAGTGTCCTGGTGAATCAAATAACTAGGGCAGTAGACAGGGCTTTAAACTAATGAAGGGGGGTGGGAGGATTCAGGAAAGAGTAAATTTAAAAGCAGCGAGAGAAATGTCAAGGCTCTAGAGCAGAGTAGAGTTTTGGGTAAAAATAAGCAGAGTGGGTCAGGAAAGGACAGAGAGAGTAACAAAGGTAATAAGGCATCAGTGACTAAGGTGACATCAGGGAAAAATAGAAATAAGTCAAAGCTGCAAGGGGACATAGACAGGCTAAGTAAGTGGGCAGAGATTTGGCAGATGGAATACAACACTGGAAAGTGTGAGGTGATGCACTTTGGCAGGAAAAATCCTAGAGCAATTTATTATCTTAATGGCAAGAAACTGGAGAGTACTGAAGTGCAAAGGGATCTGGGGGTCCTGGTGCACGAAACTCAAAAGGTTAGTATGCAGGTGCAGCAAGTGATTAAGAAGGCAAACGGAATGTTGGCTTTCATTGCTAGGGGGATAGAATATAAAAATAGGGAGGTATTGCTTCAGTTGTACAAGGTATTGGTGAGACCGCACCTGGAATACTGCATACAGTTTTGGTGTCCTTACTTAAGGAAAGACATCCTTGCTCTCGAGGCAGTGCAAAAAAGGTTCACTCGGTTAATCCCGGGGATGAGGGGGTGGTCATATGAGGAGAGGTTGGGTAGATTGGGACTCTACTCATTGGAGTTCAGAAGAATGAGAGGCGATCTTATTGAAACATATAAGATTGTGAAGGGGTTGGATCGGGTGGATGCGGGGAGGATGTTCCCGATGACGGGTGAGACTAGAACTAGGGGACATAGTCTTAGAATAAGGGGCTGCTCTTTCAAAACTGAGATGAGGAGGAACTACTTCACTCAGAGGGTGGTAGGTCCATGGAATATGCTGCCACAAAAAGCTGTAGAAGCTACATCATTAAATAAATTTAAAACAGAAATAGACAGTTTCCTAGAAGTAAAGGGCATTAAGGGTTACGGGGAGCGGGCAGGAATTTGGACATGAGTCTAGGTTCGGATCGGTCATGGCCCTGTGGGTAGTGGAGCGGGCCCAGGGACCGTGTAGCCTGATTCTGCTCCTATTTCGTGTGTGCAATTCTGTTAGATGCAGGAGATGGTTCTGTGATAGTAGATTGGCGGTTAGGATCAGATCAGCCATGATCTTATTGAATGGCGGAGCAGGCTCGAGGGGCAAGGCACTATATCTGAATGCGCAAAGCATTTGCAACAAAATAGATGAATTAATAGCGCAGATAGAAATTAATAGGTTTGATCTAATAGCCATTATGGAGACATGGTTGCAAAGTGGCCAAGGTTGGGAATTAAATATTCCAGATACTTAACTTTTAGAAGGGATAGGCAAAATGGAAAAGGAGGAGGCGTAGCTCTGATAATAAAGGATGGGATAAAGACAGTAGAAAGAAAGGATCTTAGCTCCAAAAATCAAGAAGTAGAATCAGTTTGGATGGAGCGAAGAAACAGAAAGGGGCAGAAAACATTGGTGGGAGTTGTTTATAGGCCCCCAAACAATAGTTGTAATGTAGGGCAGAGTATAAATCAGGAAATTAGAGGCGCACGTAATGAGGATAATGCAGTAATCATGGGGGACTTTAATCTACATATAGACTGGGCAAACCAAATTTGCAGTAATGGTGTGGAGGACGAATTCATGGAATGTATACAAGATAATTTTCTAGATCAATATGTTGAGGAACCCACTAGGGAACAGGCTATTTTAGATCTAGTATTGTGCAATGAGAAAGGGTTAATTAATAACCTTGTAGTAAATGAGCCTTTAGGGAAGAGTGACTTTTATATTGAGTTTGAAAGTGATTTAGTTAAATCCAAAACTAGGATCTTAAATCTAAACAAAGCAAACTATGTAGGTATGAGGGACGAGTTGGCTAAGGTAGATTGGAAAACTACATTAAAAGGTATGATGGTAGACAAGCAATGGCTAGCATTTAAAGAATTAATACATAATTTACAACAAATATACATTCCTTTAGAGCACAAAAACACCACAGGAACAGTGTTCCAACCGTGGCTAACAAGAGAAGTTAAAGATAGTATTAGATCAAAGGAAGAGGCTTATAATGTTGCCAAAAAGAGTAGTAAGCCTGAGGATTGGGAGGATTTTAGAATTCAGCAAAGGAGGACCAAGAAATTGATAAAGATAGGGAAAATAGAATATGAGAGTAAACTAGCGAGAGACATGAAAACAGATTGTAAAAGCTTCTATAGGTAAAAAAGAAAAGATGAGCGAATGTAAACGTGGGTCCCTTACAGGCTGAGACAGGAGAAATTATAATGGGGAATAAGGAAATGGCAGAGAAATTAAACAAATACTTTGTGTCTGTCTTCACGGAATTCCTCCTAAGACTGAGATGAGGAGGAATTTCTTCACTCAGAGGGTTGCGACTCTTTGGAATTCTCTGCCCCATAGGGCTGTGAATGTTGAGTCTTTGAGTATATTCAAGGCTGAGATAGATAGATTTTTGGACTCTAGGGGAATCAAGGGATATGGAGATCAGGTGGGAAAGTGGAGTTGAGGTCGATGATCAGCCTTGATCTTATTGAATGGCGGAGCAGGCTCGAGGGGCCGATTGGCCTACTCCTGCTCCTATTTCTTATGTTCTTATGTTCTTATGAGGGGCCCTATGGCGTAATCCTGCTCTTATTTCTTATGTTCTTATGTTCTAAGATGCAAAAAACTTCCCGGAAATAGTGGAGAACCAAGGGTCTAGCGAGAATGAGGAGCTCAAAGAAATTAGTATTAATAAAAAAAAGTAATGGAGAAATTAATGGGACTGAAAGTCAATAAATCCCCTGGACCTGATGGCCTACATCCTAGGGTTTTAAAAGAGGTGGCTATAGAGATAATGGATGCATTGGTTGTCATCTTCCAAAATTCCATAGATTCTAGAATGGTTCCCACGATTGGAAGGTAGCAAATGTAACCCCACTATTTAAGAAAGGAGGGAGAGAGAAAACGGGGAACTACAGATCAGTTAGCCTGACATCAGTGGTAGGGAAAATGCTAGAATCTATTATTAAGGATGTGGTAACAGGGCACTTAGAAAATAATAATAGGACTGGGCAGAGTCAACACGGATTTATGAATGGGAAATCATGTTTGACAAATCTGTTAGAGTTTTTTGAGGTTGTAACTAGCAGAATAGATAAGGGGGAACCAGTGGGTGTGGTGTATTTGGATTTTCAGAAGGCATTCGATAAGGTGTCACACAAGAGGTTATTAAACAAAATTAGGGCTCATGGGGGTAATATACTAGCATGGATTGAGGATTGGTAATAAACAGAAAACAGAGAGTAGGAGTAAATGGGTCATTTTCAGGTTGGCAGGCTGTAACTAGTGGGGTACCGCAAGGATCAGTGCTTGTGCCTCAGCTATTCACAATCTATATCAATGATTTGGATGAGGGGACCAAATGTAATATATCCAAGTTTGCTGATGATACAAAGCTAGATGAGAATGTAAGTTGTGAGGGGGATGCAAAGAGGCTTCAAGGGGATATAGACAGGCTAAGTGAGTGGGCAAGGACATGGCAAATGGAATATAATGTGGAGAAATGTGAAGTTATCCACTTTGGTAGGAAAAATAGAAAAGCAGAGTATTTTTTAAATGGTGAGAGATTGGGAAATGTTGGTGTTCAGAGGGACCTGGGTGTCCTTGTACATGAATCACTGAAAGTTAACATGCAGGTACAGCAAGCAATTAGGAAAGCAAATGGTATGTTGGCCTTTATTACAAGAGGATTTGAGTAAAAGAGTAAAGACATCTTACTGCAATTATATAGGGCTCTGGTGAGACTACACCTGGAGTATTGTGTACAGTTTTGATCTCCTTACCTAAGGAAGGATATACGTGCCATAGAGGGAGTGTAACGTAGGTTCACCAGACTGGTTCCTGGGATGGGGGGATTGTCCTATGAGGACAGATTGAGTAGACTAGGCCTATAATCTCTCGAGTTTAGAAGAATGAGAGGTGATCTCATTGAAACATACAAAATTCTTACAGGGCTCGACAGGGTAGATGCAGGGAGGATGTTTCCCCTGGCTGGGGAGTCTCGAACCAGGGGTCGCAGTCGCAGAATAAGGGGTCGGCCATTTAGGACTGAGATGAGGAGAAATTTCTTCGCTCAGAAGGTGGTGAATCTTTGGAATTCTCTACCCCAGAGGGCTGTGGTGGCTAATCCGTTGAGTATATTCAAGACAGAGATCGATAGATTTTTGAATATTAAAGGAATCAAGGGATATGGGGATAGTGCAGGAAAGTGGAGTTAAGGTAGAAGATCAGCCATGATCTTATTGAATGGCGGAGCAGGCTCGCGGGGCCGAATGGCCGACTCCTGCCCCTTATGGTCTTACATTAAATCAATAGTTTCCCAGCTCCTGCACAGAAATCCAGAGAACATTATATGATGCAAAAACAGAAAATGCTGGAAATACTCAGCAGTTCAGGCAGCGTCTGTGGAGAGAGAAATAGAGTTAACGTTTCAGGTCGATGACCTTTCATCAGAACTGGAAAATGTTACAGGTATAATAGGTTTTAAGCAAGTACAGAGGCAGGGAAAGGTGGGCGGGGAGGAAAGAACAAAAGGGAAGGCCTGTGATAGGCAGGAGAGATTAAATGACAGAAGGGATGGTGGTGCAGGGCGAAAGGGGGTGGTAATGGGACAAGTAAAGAAACAAAGGATGGGTCTAGAGGATGCAGTGGGGGAAGAGTTAAATGACATCGCTGGCAGTTTCACTGAATGGTGCTAACATGAAAGGCCACATCCATAAAGATGCGGTCAAAGATAGCTGACCTTTGAAGACTAAAAAACAGCAATTAAGTGGAGACAGGATGTCCAGCATTTCAACTGCCTTTATTACCTAGGTCGCATTCCAAGGTATCTTTTAATCAGCATTCAGCAGTCTGAGTGATTGATTGAGGAGGCAGCTTACACATGTTTACCTTAAGATTTGTAACCAATCCGTGATGGTGCATGCGGGCCAAGATCCAATCAGGTGGCAGGAATAAACTGTGCATGAGCCGGCCATGTGTATTGTAATGTGTAAGAATTAAGTGTTTGCTGTATCAAGTTGGAGAAGTCTGGCTAAAGACAGAGCAGGCTGTCTCCCCACCGGTGTAATAAAGACAACTTGCCTATCGATCTGAAAACCTTGTGTCGAGTGTTGGTTTAAAATACTCCACAACAAGGAGATGTAAATGGGAATGGCGGATTCATCAGCAACAGCTGCCGTCTGAAAAAATGGGGGCCGAGGTTATGATCTGAAATTGTTGAACTCGATGTTGAGTCCGGAAGGCTGTAAAGTGCCTCATCGAAAGACGAGGCGCTGTTCCTCGAGCTTACGTTGAGCTTCGTTGGAAGAGGCCGAGGTTGGAGAGGAGCGGTCGGGAACATGATATGGTGTTTCATTTGATAACGGTCTATTCCCTCTTCGGATGATGGGGGGGAAAGCCAATGGACACCCATTGCAGGACCAAAGCATATTAGATGTCAGAAGCCTTAACTATTCAAGACGTCTCTGGCAATCCTGAATGACCCCCTCAAGCCTCGTCTTGGGACCGTTCGGTGGAAGTGCCTAATAAATAAATGTACAAGGCAACGAGCGCGTCTAAAATATCTGCAATTTCCCTCCTAACTTCCCTGTTCCATTGCTGTTGCGTCAGGACACTATCAGGAAATTGCGACTTAGTATGCCGTCCTTGGACTAGCGTGCAGATCAAACACTGGGCAACACGGCGTGCTGGAACATCGCCGACACAACGTTTCCCAAAGTTGCAAAGCAGCCCTGAGCCCAGGTCTTGAAATACTTTTCAGATTAGTTTCTTTGAATCGTTCTTCCTTCTACACAGGGAGGGAATGGCGGATTCTGCTGGACGGTGGCGAGGTTCGCTCCGTCACCACTGCGCCGGCGTTTGAGCCAATCTTTTGGGTGGGACAGAGGTGGACCAAGTGGAGGTTTTTTTTTCCCTCTCTGCCTGTCTCAGCGCCGGTTGAAGTCCAGCAGCAAAACTCGTCACAGAAGCCAACTTTTAGTTGAGGTCGTTCGCCGCTGAGCCGGGACTTCCAGCAAAGGCGTGCGCAGTCCCGTCGTAAGTGGGGCAACAAAAAACATGTCATTGCCGGACTGAGGCAGCGAGGTGAGATATCCGACGGCGGGTCAACCTTTCGCTGTCAGCTCAACTGAGGTCAGTGCAGAGCAATTCAGGAGAGCCTCTGAATGCGTATTTCCAACCCCTGCATACTTGGCTGGAGATTCCCCCTTGCCAAGCAGATCGTTCATTTGAATATTAATATCACTGTTTTGACACATGCTGTCAGTGCCCTGTGTCATGATTGAGTGCCATTCGGTTGAAAACAAACTGTGCTTTAAAAAAAAAGTAATGGGAGCTTAAACTGATAAATGGTAAAAGTCTTTGCAGGTCAAGTCCACAGTAATATTTCTGAAGTAATTTTTTTCTTATTCGTTCATGGGATGTGGGCGTCGCTGGCAAGGCCAGCATATATTGCCCATCCCTAGTTGCCCTTGAGAAGGTGGTGGTGAGCCGCCTTTGTGTCGAGCTCCTTGAGTGCTGTTGGAGCTGCACTCATCCAGGCAAGTGGAGAGTATTCCATCACACTCCTGACTTGTGCCTTGTAGATGGTGGAAAGGCTTTGGGGAGTCAGGAGGTGAGACACTCGCCGCAGAATATCCAGCCTCTGACCTGCTCTTGTTGCCACGGTATTTATGTGGCTGGTCCAGTTAAGTTTCTGGTCAATGGTGACCCCCAGGATGTTGATGGTGGGGGATATGGCGATGGTACTGCCGTTGAATGTCAAGGGGCGGTGGTTAGACTCTCGCTTGTTGGAGATGGTCATTGCCTGGCACTTGTGTGGCGTGAATGTGACCTGCCGCTTATCAGCCCAAGCCTGAACGTTGTCCAGGTCTTGTTGCACGCGGGCACGGACTGCTTCATTATCTGTGGAGTTGTGAATGGTGCTGAACACTGTGCAGTCATCAGCGAACATCCCCATTTCTGACCTCAGTTAAATGGGACGGTCGCCACGTCAGATAGTCTCAAATCATAGAGGCCAAGGTCTTCAAGTTCTCAAGCAGGCTGTTTCAAAAATATTTCAGATTGTTCCTTGTATTTCTTCAACGTGCCTTAGGCAACTATTACTTCCTGTGGCTGATGTAGAGCAACAACTTTAATTTTACTTTTAGGTGGTCTAGCCAGATAATTGCGTCTGGAGTAGCAGAGTAGATCGCTGTGATGCCTCCTTCGTATTTGTGATTGGGGCATTGAGTCATTATATGTTCCATGGTCTGTTCTGGGTGGCCACGGTCGCACACAGGAGAGCTTTTAATTCTCCATTTGTGCTTCAAGTATGCGCATCTGCCATGATTTGTGCGGGCGAAGAGCGAGTACCTCGCCAACAGGTTGGAGACGCGTAACATCGATGTCCTCACGCTCCAGGAAACCCACGTCTCCAGTGACCAGCAGGCCAGCCCCTACCCTATTTTAGGTAAAAATGAGAAGTCGCACAACACCAGGTTATAGTCCAACAGATTTATTTAAAATTACAAGCTTTCGGAGCTATCGATCGCCCCTTCTTCAGGTAAAGTTACTATGAGATTCACTCCTAGTAACTTTACCTGAAGAAGGGGCGATCAGTAGCTCCGAAAGCTTGTAATTTTAAATAAATCTGTTGGACTATAACCTGGTGTTGTGCGACTTCTCATTTTTGTCCACCCCAGTCCAACGCCGGCATCTCTGCATCATGACCACTATTTTAGGTAGTTCAACATATACGCGCATTATCCCACCAGCTAGCTCCTGCGAGTAAGAGAAGTTTCCTTGGGATGGTCTTTGGCTTTGGATATCTGCTATTGACTCCTTTTTGTTTTTCAGCTGCCGTTGTGTGCGCGAGACTGAATATCCGGGGCATTTTAGCTGTCGAAAGCATGTGCAAAGCGCTGCTGTTCCTCGTCCTCTTGGCTCAAGGTGAGCTCGCTGTTTTCCCTTCAGTTTTGGCCAACTTTAAGTCAACTCTAGAATGACTAAAGAGTGGGACAAGGCGGGACACAGAACCGATCTCTGCTCCGGTCTCGGCTGTTACTCTGGGAAGGTAGGGTGTTTCCAGGTGAAATTGGACTGGGCCGGATCCAGAATGGCCATTGGCAACAGGCTATTGGCTTTCTGCGAATTGGGGAGGGGAAGAATTTGGAGAAGGTGCAAGACCCATAGCGAGAGAGGAAAAAAAAACCCCAACAGTTTATGTGTTGTTCTTTCTGCTACATAATGTGGAGATGCCGGCGTTGGACTGGGGTGGACAAAAATGAGAAGTCGCACAACACCAGGTTATAGTCCAACAGATTTATTTAATTTTACAAGCTTTCGGAGCAGTTCGCTCCTTCCTCAGGTAAGTTAGCAGTGAGAGAATCTCCCAGAATTCACAATTTAAACACAGACAAAATCTATTCAAATCTTTCTCTACATCAAAGACACCTTGGCGAACTGCTCCGAAAGCTTGTAAAATTAAATAAATCTGTTGGACTATAACCTGGTGTTGTGCGACTTCTCATTTTTCTTCTACATAGGAACAGGAAGAGGCCATTCAGCCCCTCGAGCCTTTTCCACCATTCAGTTAGATCATGACTGATCTCTAGCTTAACTCCATCTATCCGAGTTGGTTCCATATCCCTTAATACCCTTGCCTAACAAAAATCTAACAATCTCAAGAAAATTTCCAGTGACCCCCATCCCCCAGCATCCACAGCTTTTTGAGGGGGGCAGAGCTCCAGATTTCCACTACCCTTTGTGTGAAGAAGTGCTTCCTGAAATCACCTCTGAATGTTTTATCTCTGATTCTAAGATTGTGCCCCTTTCTTCTGGACCCCCACCCCGACCACAGGAAATAGTTTCTCTCTATCTTAGCGTGAGAAACCCTTCCTGATTTCTCTCATTGCCGGCATAGTTCTAATTTTAAGATGATGTCCTTCTGGTAAAAAAATTAACCGATTATTGATTTTAAAAAAAAAAATCATCTTTCAAGGTCTGTCCCAGATCACGAAGCTCGCAGGGAGAGAGTATCACTTGATCCAGGAGAAGAAAAACTGGACGGAAGCCCGGGACTATTGCCGGAGTAGATACACTGATCTCACCAGCATACTGAGTCCAGAGGAGGGGAAGGCCATTGCTCCCCTGTCCGAGCTAGCGGCGTGGCTATGGATCGGACTTTACAACGACGAACAGTCCTCTGATGGATGGAAGTGGGCAACGGGAGAGACATTTAATAACTGGGTACCTTGGTACCCACAGGAATTCGACACCACCTCTCCCGTCTGTGTTTGTATAAGCAAAAATCAATGGTTGGACGCTCAGTGCGATGTCCCATTGCCCTTCATTTGTTACACAGGTATTCCTATTCGTTGAATTAACAGGAAGTGTTACTTTTCTCTTTTGGTGGGGGGGGTGGCATAATAGTCTTGCATCATTTCTACTAGGAGAACTTAATATAAATGAGTGTGATGAGGGGTCTCACTCCATCCCATTCTGTATGTGTGCTGTTTTACAGAGAGGTCCCCTTTTCAATTGAATCTTCCTAATGGTCATGTGTACTCTCTGGGATCTCAGTTCATTTTGCTCACTGGATACACGCTTTACGTCTGATGCTTTCCTGGGAATATGTCTGTTTCACTTGGACATATATCGTGGCACAATGGTTTCCAGAATTGGGATTCTTCAGAGTCGAAGGGAATCCCAACTGATCCCCTGGAGAGAACCAATTGGCATTAAGAAACAGGCACTGCTTCCAGTTAAAGAGATTCCTCAGATAGACACCCCAATTGGGTTTTTAATTATTCATTTTGTTTATGATATGTCGCAATATTGCATTTTTATTGCAATTTAACACACTAGGTGCAATTTCAGACCAGTGATGGAGTTCAGGGTCATTGCAATTCTCAATCTTGAATTGCACCTTAAACTGTTAACTTTTAGCCATTCGGAGATTTAATAGATTTACAAGGCTGATACCAGAATTGAGGTTATACATATCAGGAAAGATTGCCCGGGCTGGAACAGAGGTGTTTAAGATTATGAAAGATTTTTGATAGGGTAGACGTAGAGAGAGGGTTTCCTCTTGTGGGGGAGTCCAAATCTAGGGGCCATAAATATAAGATAGTCCCTAATAAACTCAATAAGGAATTCAGGAGAAACCCAGAGCGTGGTTAGAATGTGGATCTCTCTATCACAAGTGATAGCCGAGGAGAATTGCATAGATGCATTGAAGGGGAAGCTAGATAAACACATGAGGGAGAAAGGAATAGAAGGTTATGCTGATGGGGTGAGATGAAGTAGGGTGGGAGGAGGCTCGTGTGGAGCATATACACCAGCACGGACCAGTTGGGCCGAATGGCCTGTTTCTGTGCTGTAAATTCCATGTAAGATAAGCACAACATTGAAGGGATAAATACGGCAGCCTATAAAAACGTTCCCTCTTTCAACAGAACCGCCACGACCATCAAACGCCACTGAGCCCGAGGTCTTGACTGCACAGCCTGCTAATGTATCGGAAACCGGTGAAAACAAGACCCGATCTTTGCAACCCTCCACATCAAGAATATCTTCTTCCGCCGGTAAGAATATTTTCCCGTATTTCCAAATGGAAAGCTGAAATTTTGCATCGCTCTATTGATCTGGCAAAATTCAACGAAAGATCTTAAAATCGTCTTTTAAGGGTCGTCCCTTGACCACTGGAAGCGAGGAGTGAGGGTACTACCTGACTAATTGGAAGGAATCTTGGAATGTAGCTCGTACAGGGCCTTGGCCTTGGTGAGACCACACCTGGAGTACTGTGCACAGTTCTGGTCTCCTTATCGAAGGAAGGATATACTTGCCTTGGAGACGGTGCAACGAAGGTTCATTAGATTGATCCCTGGGATGAGAGGGTTGTCCTATGATGAGAGATTGTGTGGAATGGGCCTATACTCTCTGGAGTTTAGAAGAATGAGAGGTGATCTCATTGAAACATACAAGATTCTGAAGGACATTGACAGGGTAGATGCTGAGAGGTTGTTTCCCCTGGCTGGAGTGTCTATAACTAGGGGGCATAGTCTCAGGATAAGGGGTCGGCCATTTAAGACCGAGATGAGGAGGCATTTCTTCACTCAGAGGGTTGTGAATCTTTGGAATTCTCTGCCCCAGAGGGCTGTGAATGCTGAGTCTTTGAGTATATTCAAAGCTGAGATCGATAGATTTTTGGACTCTAGGGGAATCAAGGGATATGGAGAGCGGGCGGGAAAGTGGAGTTGAGGTCGATGATCAGCCATGATCTTATTGAATATAGGGAAAGGTAGCACAGTGGTTATGTTACTGGGCTAGTAATCCAGAAGCCTCCACTAATGACCCGGAGACAAGAGTTCAAATCCCACCACGGCAGCTGGGGAATTTAAATTCAATTCATTAAATAAATCTGGAATAAAAAGCTAGTGTCAGTAATGGTGATCATGAAACTATCGGATTGTTGTAAAAACCCATCTGGTTCACTAATGTCCTTTAGGGAAAGAAATCTACCGTCCTTACCTGGTCTGGCCTATAAGTGACTCCAGACCCACAGTAATGTGGTTAACTCTTAACTGCCCGCTGAAATAGCCTAGCAAGCCTCTCGAGGGCAATTAGGGATGGACAATAAATGCTGGCCTTGCCAGTGACGCCCACATCCCCGTGAACGAATAAAAAAAAATGGCGGAGCAGGCTCGAGGTGCCGTGTGGCCGACTCCTGCTCTTATTTCTTATGTTGCTAGAGTAATTACATCGATCGCAGAATTTGGTTCCTCCGATTGCAGAAAGATGCAAGAACTTTAGAGCAGTGATAATGGGGGGGACTTGAATTATCCTAATTCTGGGAAAATAACAGTGTAAGCAGAAAAGAGGGGGAGGACATCCTGAAATGTGTACAAGAGAGCTTTCTTGATCAGCGTGTTTTCAGCCCAACGAGGAAGGAAGCAGTGCTGGATCTAGTTCTGGGGAATGAAGTGGAGCAAGTTTCAGTGGGAGAGCATTTGGGGAACAGTGATCATAACATCATTAGGTTTAGAGTAGCTATGGAAAAGGACAAGGAAAAATTAAAAGTGAAAATATTCAACTAGAGGAGGGCTAATTTCAGCGAGTTGAAAAGGGATCTGGCCCAGGTGGATTAGATTCATTGAGGGAAAAATTGGGTATCGCCCATTTTGGGGCGGTAATATCGGACAGGCGCAAAGTTTAGTGCCCGGCGCTAATTATCGCCTCCGACTGCAAAATTCGCCTCTATCACCCCTGGAGGTGATTTGAGCACTAAATCAGGTGCTACACACCTCTCTTAAGGCGCTAACATCAGGGAGCGAGGCGCTACCGAAGCTCAGGCGATGACAGTTACCATGGAAGCCAGACAGACTGGCGCTATCCAGTTCTTAAAGGGGAGGGGCCATCTTGCTGGCCAGCCACACCCTGCTCATTGCAGCCTTGAATCTCGGCCTGGAGAGACCTCGAAAGCAATTGTGATGGAAGCACTAATGGATAGGCCCAGGAAAAGAGCTCGGCGCTTAGGAACCTCAAAAGTGGTGCTGAGGACCAAAACTCCTTAGGACAGCATTAAAACCAAAAATTTTGCCGACAAGAAAAGGCAGGAAGCGCCCGCCTTTAAATAGCGCTCCCCCAGCCCCTTCCCGACTTGAAAACGTTCCTAGCGGCAGGCGCTAAGGCAGGGGGCGCAACTCAATATCCGGTCCGGGACGCTACCGGGGTGTTGCACGCTTGACTGACGTCACGATCTGCGGGCGCAGGAGATCGTGGCGGTAGTGTTTAGTGCCGCCACAAAACGACTGGTCAATTTTGCGAGCGGCTCTAAAATCGCTGCGCTCGGGCGCTAAATTCCTAGCGGCCCTGTTAGCGCGTGCCGGAGACGCTAACAGGAGGTGCTAACCAACCAAATTTTTCCCCCATTGACTGGCAGGTAAAACAGTAAATGAGCAATGGGAGGCCTTCAAAGAGGAGATAGTTCGGGTACAGACAAGACACATTCCCATGAGGGGGAAAGGAAAGGCCTCCAGAGCTATTGCTCCCTGGATGACTAAAGATATCGATTAAAATGAAACAGAAAGAGGAAGCTTATGATAAATGTCCGGTTCATAATTCAGTAGAGAACTAAGCTGAATACAGAAAGCACAGGGAGAACTGAAAAAGGAAATAAGAGGGACATAGAGACTGTATGAGAATACATAGAAACATAGAAACATAGAAGATAGGAGCAGGAGTAGGCCATTCGGCCCCTTGAGCCTGCTCCGCCATTCGATGAGATCATGGCTGATCATCCAAACTCAGTACCCTGTACCTGCCTTCTCCCCATATCCCTTGATACCTTTAGCTTTAAGAAATATATCTAACTCATCCTTGAATATATTTAATGACTTCGCCTCAACTACCTTCTGTGGTAGAGAATTCCACAGGTTCACCACTCTCTGGGTGAAGAAATTCTTCCTCATTTCTGTCCTAAATGGTTTACCCATTATCCGTAGATTATGACCCCTGGTTCTGGACTCTCCGACCATCGGGAACATTCTTCCTGCATCTAGTTTGTCCAGACCTGTCAGAATTTTATATGTTTCGATGAGATCCTCTCTCATTCTTCTATACTCCAGTGAGTATAAGCCCAATCGACCCAATCTCTCCTCATATGTCATTCCTGCCATCCCAGGTATCAGCCTTGTGAATCTTCGCTGAACTCCTTCCATGGCAAGAACATCCTTCCTCAGATAAGGCGACCAAAACTGCACACAGTACTCAAGGTGTGGTCTCACCAAGGCCCTGTACAACTGCAGCAGGACATCCCTGTTCCTATACTCAAACCCTTTCACTATGAAGGCCAACATACCATTTGCCTTCTTCACTGCCTGCTGCACCTGCATGCTTACTTTCAGCGACTGGTGCACAAGGACACCCAGGTCTCGTTGCACTTCCCCTTCTCCCAATCTATTGCCATTCAGATAATAGTCTGCCTTTCTGTTTTTGACACCAAAGTGGATAACCTCGCACTTATCCACGTTATATTGCATCTGCCACGCTTCTGCCCACTCACCCAACCTGTCCAAATCATCCTGGAGTTTCTCGGTATCCTCCTCGCAGCACACACTCCCACCCAGCTTTGTGTCATCTGCAAACTTGGAGATATTACATTTAGTTCCGTTATCTAGATCATTAATGTATATTGTGAATAGCTGGGGTCCAAGGACCGATCCCTGCGGTACCCCACTAGTCACTGCTTGCCACTCGGAAAAAAGACCCATTAATTCCTACTCTCTGCTTTCTGTCCGCCAACCAGTTCTCTATCCAAGTCAATACCTTGCCCCCAATCCTATGGGGGAAAAATTCAGCTGCTTGCGCCTCCCGTTAGCGCCTTAAGAGGGCGCTAATGGGGCGTAAAGCAGCTAACGCCCGGGCGCAGCGCCGCCCACGCCTCCCGTAAAATTCAGCGGGAGGTTAGCGGCGGCGCCAGCCGGTAGCGCCCTGTGGCGCTGCGCCGCCGGCGATGACGTCATCGCCGTGCGCAGCACCCCGCTCGCGCTCCAGCCGCGATCTTCAGTCGCGCCCCCTGATTTACCGCCAGACGCTATGTCCGACGGGTTCAGGGAGGCGTACGTGCGGCCGGGGCGGCGATATTTAAAGGGGAGGTGGCAGGCGGCCATTTTTGTTGCTGGCCGCCTGCCAGCACCTGCCCCCGTTGCTGTCCCCGGCCCCCGTGAAGCCCCCCCACCGTGAAGTGCCGGCTGCGCTCCAAGAGCCCGGCACTTCTCTTGAGTGCCGGGCTCTTTTGCCGGCACTCCCGATCCCTGGGGGCCCAGCTGGGCCCCGGTTCGCGCTGCGCAGGGTCCCTCCCCTTTAAGAAGGGGAGGAAGGCCTGCAATACCGCGGCGCGACGTGCCGCAGCGCCTGGCGCTGCGGCACGTAGCGCCAGGATATTCCCTCGCAGCGCCCCAAGAGGGATGCGGGGTGCTTCCAGTGGCGCCCCGCTTCCCTCTTGGGGCGCAACCACTGAAGTTCCGGCGCGGGGCCGCTAATTTTTTCGGGCCGCTAAAAGTAGCGCCCCGGCGATGTTAGCGCCCCAAATGGGGCGCGACTCAATTTTTACCCCTATGTGTCTTAACTTTACACGCTAATCTCTTATGCGGGACCTTATCGAAAGCCTTTTGAAAGTCCAAATACACCACATCTACTGGTTCTCCCTTATCTATTTTCCCAGTTACATCCTCAAAAAATTCCAGTAGATTAGTCAAGCACGATTTACCTTTTGTAAATCCATGTTGACTTTGTCCGATCCTGTCACTGTTTTTCAAGTGCTCAGCTATTACATCCTTTATAATGGACTCTAGCATTTCCCCCACTACCAATGTCAGGCTTACCGGTCTGTAATTCCCCGCTTTCTCTCTACCACCCTTTTTGAATAGTGGGGTAACATTAGCTACCCTCCAATCCATGGGTACAGTTCCAGATTCCATCGAATGTTGGAAGATGATCAGCAATGCATCTACTATTTCTAGGGCCACTTCCTTAAGTACCCTAGGATGTAGATTATTAGGCCCTGGGGATTTATCGGCCTTCAATACCGTCAATTTCCCTAACACCATTTCCCTGCAAATACTGATTTCTTTCAGTTCCTCCCTTTCATCAGACCGTATGTTCTCCAACATCTCTGGGAGGTTATTTGTGTCCTCCTTTGTGAAGACAGAACCAAAATATGCATTTAATTGGGCTGCCATTTCTTTGTTCCCCATTATAACTTCCTCCGCTTCTGACTGCAAGGGACCTACACTTGATTTCACTAATCTTTTTCTCTTCACATATCTATAAAAGCTCTTACAGTCAGTTTTTATGTTCCCAGCAAGCTTACTTTCATATTCTATTTTCCCCTTCTTAATTAATCCCTTTGTCCTCCTTTGTTGAATCCTAAACTGCTCCCAATCCTCAGGGCTACCGCTTTTTCTGGCCAATTTATATGCCCTCTCCTTGGATCTTATGCTATCCCTAATTTCCCTTGTTAGCCACGGTTGAGTCACCCTTTTTGTTTTATTCTTATGCCACACTGGGATGAACAAATTCTGTAGTTCATCCATGCAGTCTTTGAATGTTTGCCATTGCCTATCCACCGTCAACCCCTTGAGTGACATTCCCCAATCAATCCTACCCAATTCGCGCCTCATACCATCGTAGTTTCCTTTATTTAAATTCAGGACCCTAGTCTCTGATTCAACTACTTCACTCTCCATCCTAATGAAGAATTCTATCATATTATGATCACTCTGACCCAAGGGGCCTCGTACAACAAGATTGCTAATTAATCCTTTCTCGTTACATAATACCCAGTCTAAGATGGCCTGATCTCTGGTTGGTTCCTCGACATATTGTTCCAGAAAACCATCTAGTAAACATTCTAGGAATTCCTTCTCCACAGTATTTTTACTAATTTGGTTCGCCCAATCTATATGTAAATTAAAGTCACCCATGATGACTGCTGTGCCCTTACTGCATGCTTCTCTAATTTCCCTTTTAATGCCGTCCCCAACCTCCGTATTACTGTTTGGAGGTCTATATACCACTCCCACTAACGTTTTCTGCCCCTTGTTATTTCTCAGTTCTACCCATACAGATTCCGCATCATCAGAGCTAATATCCTTCCTTTCAATTGTGTTAATCCCCTCTTTAACCAGCAATGCTACCCCACCTCCCTTTCTTTTTTGCCTATCTTTCCTAAATATTGAATAACCCTGGATGTTGAGTTCCCAGCCTTGGCCACCCTGGAGCCATGTTTCTGTAATCCCAATCAAATCGTATTCATTTACCTCTATTTGCGCAGCTAATTCATCCACCTTGTTCCGAATGCTCCTTGCATTAAGACACAAAGCCTTCAGGCTTGTTTTTTTAACGCTCCCAGACCTATATGAATTATTATTTACTGTGACCATGTTTGATTTAAACCGTTGAGTTCTTTGCCTTCTACTTTTGTTTTTCTCCTTCCTGTCTTTAGCTTTTATCCTTGTTTCCCTTTCCTCTGTCTCCCTGCTCAGGTTCCCAACCCCCTGCCACTTTAGTTTAAACCCTCCCCAACAGCACTAGCAAACACTCCCCCTAGGACATCGGTCCCGACCCTGCCCAGGTGCAGACCATCCCGTTTGTACTGGTCCCACCTCCCCCAGAACCGGTTCCAATGTCCAAGGAATTTGAATCCCTCCCCCTTGCACCATTCCTCTAGCCACGTATTCATTTGAAATGTCCTCCTATTTCTACTCTGACTAGCACGTGGCACTGGTAGAAATCCTGAGATTACTACCTTTGAGGTCCTCTTTTTTAATTTACCTCCTAACTCCCTATATTCTGCTTTTAGGACCTCATCCTGTTTTTTACCTATATCGTTGATGCCTATGTGCACCACGACAACTGGCTGTTCGCCCTCCCCCTCCAAAATGTTCTGTAGCCGCTCCGAGATGTCCTTGACCCTTGCACCAGGGAGGCAACACACCATCCTGGAGTCTCGATTGCGGCCGCAGAAACGCCTATCTATTCCCCTTACAATTGAATCCCCTATCACTATAGCTCTTCCACACTTTTTCCTCCCAGCCTGTGCAGCAGAGCCACCCATGGTGCCGCCTTCCCCTGATAAGTCATCCCCCCCAACAGCATCCAAAGTGGTATATCTGTTTGAGAGGGGGATGGCCACAGGGGACCCCTGCACTACCTGCCTGCACCTCTTACTCTGCCTGGTGGTCACCCATTCACTTCCTGCCTGTACACCCTTTACCTGCGGTGTGACCAACTCGCTAAACGTGTTATCCACGATGTTCTCAGCGTCGCGAATGCTCCAATATGCATCCATCCGCAGCTCCAGTGCCGCAACGCGGTCCGTCAGCAGCTGCAGCTGGATACATTTCCCACACACATGGTCGTCAGGGATACAGGAAGCGCCCCTGATTTCCCACATATAGCAGAGGAGCATATCACAGCGCCGAGCTCTGCTGCCATGACTTACCCTAATTAAAATTAAACTAATTGAATCCCACCAATTTCACTTCAATTAAATGATATACTCAAGGGCCCGTGCTTAACAGCAGTCCCCGCTACACCACAGAGACTCTAGAACTATAAACCACAGAATTTAAGTATGGAAAAAAGGAGAAAAAGAGAAATACTCACCAACCAATCACTTACCTGCTTTCTGGTGACGTCACACTTTGATTATTTTTTACTTCTCTCTCTCCCACTCTCGGGGCTCAGATTGGTAAGCCTACCTGGTCGCCGCCGCCTCTTTTATCTGCTCCACCTCGCCGCAGCTGCTCCACCCAGGTCTGCCGCCTCTGTGAGAGGATAACATAAAAGGGATCCCAAAAGTCTTTTATAAACATATAAATAGTAAAAGGGTAGTCAAAGGAAGGGTGGGGCCTATTAGGGACCAAAAAGGAGATGATCTTGTGGCAGCAGAGGACATGGCTGAGGTATTAAACAAGTACTTTGCATCTGTCTTCACTAAAGAAGAAGATGCTGCCAATGCCACGGTAAAGGAGGAGGTAGTAGAGAAATTGTATGGGATAAAAATAGATAAAGAGGAGGTACGTTCAGAATAGAAAAGTCACCTGGTCCAGATGGGATGTATCCTAGGTTGCTGAGAGAAGTAAGGGACTAAATTGCGGAGGCTCTGGCCACAATCTTCCTATCCTCCTTAGATATGGGAGTGGTGGCAGAGGAATGGAGAAATGCAAATGTCACACCCCTGTTTAAAAAAGGGGCAAGGGATAAACCCGGCAATTACAGGCCAATCAGCCGAATGTCTGTGGTGGGGAAAATTTTAAGAGATATTAATCTGGGACAAAATTAATTGGCACTTGGAAAATATGGGTTAAAAAATGAAAGCCAGCACAGATTTCTTAATGACTAACTTGATTGAGTTCTTTGATGAAGTAACAGTGAGGGTTGATGAGGGCAGTGTGGTAGACGTTGTGTACATGGACTTTCAAAAGGCAGATTCATCAGTATATGGGATCCAAAGGAGGGGGAGGACGTTCGTTCCCTGCTTGGCCAAGGGGATTGGAAATGGATCAGGCCTTACAATGAGGAACTGTCCAATAACGGATGGAAGTGGGCGAATGGAGACACTTCTCATTGCGATACCCAGATCAGTTTAACACCACCTCTCCCGTCTGCATTTGTACAGATCGAGATGGATGGTTGGACGCTCGGTGCGATTGTCCATGGCCCTTCATTTGTTACGCAGGCATTCCTGGTGTGTGGCAGGAAGTGTGTGGATTATTTTACTCTACTGGGGTGGGGTGGGGGAGGCAGGGAATAAAGGCGCAAGTCATTTCCACCACGAGAACTTTAACGTCAGTACGTCACTGGTAAAGCGTTTAACCTCATCACGTTGAAGTGGTTTGGTGGGGTAGACATTGGAGAAGGTGTTTCCAATTGTGGGGGAGACATAAACTAGGGGGTCATAAATATAAGACGGTCACCAATAAATCCAATCGGGAATTCAGGAGAAACTCTTTACTCAGAGAGTGGTTAGAATGTGGAACTCGCTACCACAGGGAGTGGTTGAGGTGAATAGTATAGATGCATTTAAGGGGAAACTAGATAAACACATGAGGGAGAAAGGAATCGAAGGTTATGCTGATAGGGTGAGATGAAGAGGGGTGGGAGGAGGCTCGTGTGGAGCATAAACGCCGGCACGGACCAGTTAGGCTGAATGGCCTGTTTCTGTGCTGTATATTCTATGTAATATAAGTAAAAGGCCTATAAAAACTTTCCCTCATTATATTAGATCGTACCTGATCTGCATCTTAACTCCAGCTGCCTGCCTTGGTTCCAACTATACTAACTGGGCACCTTGGTACCCAAAGGAATTCAACACCACCTCTCCCGTCTGTGTTTGTATGAGCAAAGGCCAATGGTTGGACACTCAGTGCGATGTCCCATTTCCCGTCATTTGTTACACAGGTATTCTATTTGTTGAGTTACTATCAGGAAGTGTTACTTTTCTCTGTTGGTAGAAGGGCATAATAGTCTTACGTCATTTCCACCAGGAGAACCTTAATGAAAATGAGTGCGATGAGGCGGTCTCATCTCGTCCCATTCTGTACGTGTGCAGTTTTACAGAGAGGTCCCCTTTTCAATTGAATCTTCCCAATGGTCATGTGTACTTTCCGAGATCTCAGTTCATTTTTCAGGCCAATCAGCCTTATGTCGGTTGTGGGGTAACTTTTAGAAACATTAATCCACTAGAAAATGAATTGGCACTTGGGAAAAGTATGGGCTAATAAATGAAAGACTGCACGGATTTGTTAAAGACCATCTTGATTGAGTTCTTCGATGAAGTAACAGAGGGTATGAGGGATGAGAGTAGTGTGGTTGACATCATGTATATGGACTTTTAAAAGGCGTTTGATAAAATATCACATAATAGACTTGTTAGCAAAATTGAAGTCCATGGCATTAAAGGGAGAGTGGCAGCGTGGATACGAAATTGGCTAAGGGGTATAAATCAAAAACGAGTGGCGAATGGTTGTTTCTCAGACTGGAGGGACGTAAACAGCGGTGCCCCCCCCCTCCTCCCCCAGGGGTTGGGGTTGGGACCACTGCTATTTTTGATATATATTAATGACCTGGATTTGGGTGTACAGGGCACAATTTCAAAGTTTGCAGATGACACGAAACTCAGGAAATGTAGAAAACAGTGAGGAGGATAGTAATAGACTTCAGGAGGACCTAGACAGACTGGTGAGATGGGCAGACATGTGGCAGATGAAATTTAACACCGAGAAGTGTGAAGTGATTCATTTTGATAGGAAGAAGGAGGAGTGGCAATATAAACTAAATGGCACAATTTTAAAGGGACAGAGAGACCTGCGGGTGTATGTACACAAATCTTTGACAGTGACAGCACAAGTTGAGAAGACCGTTAAAAAAAAAACCTTATGGGATCCTTGGCTTTATTAATACAAAATTGAGAGGTCGCACAACACCAGGTTATAGTCCAACAGTTTTATTTGAAATCACAAGCTTTCGGAGCTATCGATTTGCTCCTTCCTCAGGTGAAGTAAATTAGATACAGAATCTCCAAAGCATATATAGATGGAAAACAAAGATTTCTTTGGAGATTCTGTATCTAATTTACTTCACCTGAGGAAGGAGCAAATCGATAGCTCCGAAAGCTTGTGATTTCAAATAAAACTGTTGGACTATAACCTGGTGTTGTGCGACCTCTCAATTTTGTCCACCCCAGTCCAACACCGGCATCTCCGCATCATGACCTTTATT
Organism: Squalus acanthias; assembly: GCA_030390025.1. Lineage (NCBI taxonomy): Eukaryota > Metazoa > Chordata > Chondrichthyes > Squaliformes > Squalidae > Squalus > Squalus acanthias. Next base: position 18,987,420 of record CM059449.1, read on the forward strand.
AATACAGGCATGGGGTGGAAAAGCAAGGAAGTCGTGCTAAACCTTTATAAAACACTGGTTATGCCCCAGTTAGAGTATTGTGTCGAGTTTTGGCCACCACACTTAAAGGCCTTAGAGAGGGTGCAGGGGGGATTTACTAGAATGGTAGCAGCGATGAAAGACTTCAGTTATGTGGAAAGACTAGAGAAACTAGGGTTGTTTTCCTTAGAGCAGGGAAGGTTAAGGGGAGATTTGATGGAGGTGTTCAAAATCTTGAAGGGTTTTGATAGAGTAAATAAGGAGAAACTGTTTCCAGTGGCAGGAGGGTCGGTAACCAGAGGTCACAGATTTCAGGTGATTGGCAAAAGAACCAGAGGCGAAATGCGGAAAAGATAATTTTACCCAGCGAGTTGTTATGATCTGGTATACACTGACTGAAATGCTGGTGGATGCAGATTCATAGGATTGCATAGGATATACGGCACAGAAACAGGCCATTCGGTCCAACCAGTCCATGCCGGCGTTTATGCTCCACTCGCGCCTCCCCCCGTCTTTCCTCATCTAACTCTATCAGCATAACCCTCTGTTCCCTTCTCCCTCATATGCTTGTCCAGCCTCCCCTTAAATGCATCTATACTATTCGCTTCAACCACTCCCTGTGGTAGCGAGTTCCACATTCTCATCATTCTTTGGGTAAAGAAGTTTCTTCTGAATTCCCTATTGGATTTCTTGGTGACTATCTTATATTGATGGCCTTTAGTTTATGCTCTTCCCACAAGTGGAAAAATTCTCTCTGTACCCACTCTATCAACATTTTTCATAATTTTAAAGACCTCTATTAGGTCACCCCTCAGCCTTCTTTTTTCAAGAGAAAAGAGACCCAGTCCTTTCCTGATATGTATACCCTCGCATTTCTGGTATCATCTTTGTAAATCTTCTCTGCACCCTCTCCAGTGCCTCTATATCCTTTTTATAATATGGCAACCATAACTGTACGCAATACTCTAAGTGTGGTCTAACCAAGGTTCAATACAGGTTTAGCATAACTTCCCTACTTTTCAATTCCATACCTTTAGAAAGAAACCCTAGTGCTTGGTTTGCTTTTTTTATGGCCTTGCTAACCTGTGGGGCAACTTTTACTGATCTGTGTATTTGTACTCCGAGATCCCTTTGTTCCTCTACCCCACCTAGTCAATTTAGTGTCATCCGCAAATTTAGAAATTGTGTTTTTGATTCCTAAGTCTAAATCGTTAATGTAAATTGTGAACAGCAGTGGTCCCAGCACTGATCCTTGTGGAACACCACTACCCACCTTCTGCCACTGTGAATAGCTACCCTTTACTCCCACTCTCTGCTTTCTGCCTTGAAGCCAGACAGCAATCCATTCTGCTACTTGTCCCCTAACTCTGCATTCTCTGACCTTGTTCATCAGTCTGTTATGGGGTACCTTATCGAAGGCCTTTTGAAAATCTAGATAAATTACATCTACTGCATTACCAATGTCTATAAGAAATAGGAGCAGGAGTCGGCCATTTGGCCCCTCGAGCCTGCTCCGCCATTCAATAAGATCATGGCTGATCTTCTAGCTCATCTCCACTTTCCTGCACTATCCCCATGTCTCTTGATTCCATTAATATTCAAAAATCTATCGATCTCTGTCTTGAATATACTCAATGACTGAGCCTCCACAGCCCTCTGGGGTAGAGAATTCCAAAGATTCACCACCCTGAGTGAAGAAATTTCTCCTCATCTCAGTCCTAAATGGCCGACCCCTTATTCTGAGACTGTGACTCCTGGTTCTAGACTCCCCAGCCAGGGGAAACATCCTCCCTGCATCTACCCTGTCAAGCCCTGTAAGAATTTTGTATGTTTCAATGAGATCACCTCTCATTCTACTAAACTCTAGAGAATATAGGCCTAGTCTACTCAATCTGTCCTCATAGGACAATCCCCCCATCCCAGGAACCAGTCTGGTGAACCTTTGTTGCACTCCCTCTGTGGCAAGTATATCCTTCCTTGGGTAAGGAGACCAAAACTGTACACAATACTCCAGGTGTGGTCTCAGCAGGGCCCGATATAATTGTAGTAAGATGTCTTTACTCTTATACTCAAATCCTCTTGTAATAAAGGCCAACATACCATTTGCTTTCCTAATTGCTGTACCTGCATGTTAACTTTCAGTGATTCGGGTACAAGGACACCCAGGTCCCTCTGAACACCAACATTTCCCAATCTCTCACCATTTAAAAAATACACTGCTTTTCTATTTTTCCTACCAAAGTGGATAACTTCACATTTCTCCACATTATATTACATTTTTTTAAAATTCGTTTATGGGCACTGGACGTCGCTGGCAAGGCCAGCATTTATTGCCCATCCCTAGTTGCCCCTCGAGAAGGTGATGGTGAGCCGCCTTCTTGAACCGCTGCAGTCCGTGTGGTGAAGGTACTCCCACAGTGCTGTTAGGGAGGGAGTTCCAGGATTTTGACTCAGCGACGATGAAGGATCGGTGATATACTTCTAAGTCAGGATGGTGTGTGACTTGGAGGGGAACTTGGAGGTGGTGGTGTTCCAATGCGTCTGCTGCCCTTGTCCTTCTAGGTGGAAGAAGTCGCGGGTTTGGGAGGTGCTGCCGAAGAAGCCTTGGCGAGTTGCTGCAGTGCATCTTGTAGATGGTACACACTGCAGCCACGGTACGCTGGTGGTGGAGGGAGTGAATGTTTAAGGTGGTGGATGGGGTGCCAATCAAGCGGGCTGCTTTGTCCTGGATGGTGTCGAGCGTCTTGAGTGTTGTTGGAGCTGCACTCATCCAGGCAAGTGAAGAGTATTCCAGCACACTCCTTACTTGTGCATTGTAGATAGTGGAAAGGCTTTGGGGAGTCAGGAGGTGAGACACTCGCCGCAGAATACCTAGCCTCTGACCTGCTCTTGTTGCCACAGTATTTATGTAGCTGGTCCAGTTAAGTTTCTGGTTAATGGTGACCCCCCAGAATGTTGACAGTGGGGGATTCAGCGATGGTAATGCCATTGAATGTCAAGGGGAGGTGGTTAGACTCTCGCTTGTTGGAGATAGTTATTGCCTGGCACTTCTGTGGCGCGAATGTTACCTGCCACTTACCAGCCCAAGCCTGAACGTCATCCAGGTCTTGTTGCATGCGGGCATGGACTGCTTCATTATCGGAGGAGTTGTGAATGGCGCTGAACAGTGTGCAGTCATCAGCGAACATCCCCATTTCTGACCTTATGTTGGAGGGAAGGTCATTGATGAAGCAGCTGAAGATGCCCACTCACTTAGCTTGTCTATATCCCCTTGAAGCCTCCTTGCATCCTCCTCACAACTTAATTTCCCACCCAGCTTCGTATCATCAGTAAACTTGGATATATTGGCCCAAAAATTCGGCCGTTCTCGGGTGAGTACTCAGTCCGTACTCACCCGTATTCATTCCCGAAGTGCCGGTTTCCTGCATGCACTGCGCATGCGCGGGAAACCGGCACTTCCGGTATGGCGAAGGGGGCGGTTCCTAGGTGAACCGCGTGCGCGCTAGAGGCTGTGTGCACGCAGCACACTTAGATTTTGTTTCAGGTTTCAATGCGAGTGTAAGTATGGAAGATTCTACGCAAGTAAAAAGGAGGCGTAAGACCCCTTTTGAACAAGGTAAGTAGTTAATTAAGTATAATTTAAATTTTTTTTTCAACAGGTTTATCTTTTTTAGAGACTTTAAAGAAAGGTAAGTTTATTTTTATAACTTTTAAAAAGTATTTTAATTTTTTCAAAAATGTAAATTTATGTTTAAAGTGGTTAATTTATTTAACTATAGTTATTTTATTAATGTGATGGGTTTAAAAAAAAAATTATTTGAGGTTTAGTTCTCTTGGGCCGATTTCAATTCACAGATTTGACAGGTCTCCTGTCAAATCTATGAATGAAAGATGGTCTGCTGCCATTGGCTCTCCATGGCCCACGTGATCTCAGGGGTCGCATCGCACTAACTGTACCCCTGGGACACGCACACACTGTGCGCCGGCACTAGGGAGAGGCCCAGGACCTGAAGTTCCTGCGGGGGCAAACAAGGACGGCAGACGCGGTAGGTGATATCGCGCGCGATCCTTACCCCCGCGGCAAGCCTCCGAATCGAATTTCTAGGCCATTACATTTGGTCAGTTAGATAAACACATGCGGGAGAAAGGAATAGAAGGATATGCTGATTGGGTTAGATGAAGAGGGGTGGGACGAGGCTCGTGCGGAGCATAAACACAGGCGTGGACCAGTTGGGCCAAATGGCCTGTTCCTCTGCTGTAAGTTCTGTGTAACATAAGCAAAACATGAAAGAAAGAAATATGGCAGCCTGTAAAAAATGTAGCTCTTTCAACAGAACCGCCGCGAGCATCCAATGCCACCGAGCCCGAGGTCCCGACTGCACAGCCCGTTAACCTATCGGAAACAGGTGAAAACAAGACCCGATCTTTGCAACCCTCCACATCAAGAATACCTTCTTCCGCGGGTAAGAATATTTTCCCGGCTTTCCCAACGGAAAGCTAAAATTTTGCATGGATTTTTTTTTTGATCTGACGAAATTCAACGAAAGATCTTAAAATCTTCTTTTTTTAAGGTCTTCCCTTGACCGTTGAAAGCGAGGAGCGAGGGTACTACGTGATTAAGCAGGACAAAACTTGGACTGACGCCCGAAACTACTGCCGGAGTCATTACACCGATCTCATCAGTATACGGGATCCAAAGGAGGAGGAGGTCGTTCGTTCCCTGCTCGGCCAAGGGGATTGGAAATGGATCGGGCTTTACAATGAGGAGCTGTCCAGTGACGGATGGAAGTGGGCAAACGGAGACAATTTCACTTATGCAAACTGGGCAGTCCCGTATCCCCATGAGTTTAACGCCACCTCTCCCATCTGCGTTTGTACAGATCAAAATGAATGGTTTGACATTCAGTGCCATTTTCCATTGCCCTTCATTTGTTACGCAGGTATTCCTAGATTTCTGAGTTTATGGCAGGATGTGTGAGGATTATTTTACTCTTCTGGGAGGGGAGGTGGGGGTGTGAAGAAAGGTGCACACTATTTCTGCCGCCAGAACTTTAACACCAATCTGCCACTGGTAACGTGTTTAAACTTATCGCATCGTGTTGAAAGGGTTTGATAGGGTAGACGTAGAGAAGGTGTTTCCACTTGTGGGGAAGACCAAAACTCGGGGTCATAAATATAATATAGTCACTGATAAATCCAATAGGAAATTCAGGAGAAATATCTTTACCCAGAGAGTGGTTAGAATGTGGAACTCGCTCCCACAGGGAGTAGTTGAGGCGAACAGCACAGATACATTTAAGGGGAAGCTAGATAAGTACACAAGGGAGAAAGGAATAGAATGATACGCTGATAGGGTGAGATGAAGAGGGTTGGCAGGAGGCTCGTGTGGAGCATAAACACCGGCATAGAGAAGTTGCGCTGAATGGCCTGTTTCTGTACTGCAGATGCTATGTAATCCTATGCATCCTGTATGTGCAGTCTGGAGATAGAACACCTTTGAAAATGGGTTTTCCTAATGGCCGCGTGTATTTTCAGTGGTCCCAGCCTATCTGCACACTAGAAACATACTTAGTGTCCACTGCTTTCTCTGGACTGCGTCTGTTTCACTTGGACTTTGCAACAAAAGTTTCCATTCCCCTTTCTCTCCTCTCCGCTTAATACATTTTCTAAAGTTTATTGAACGCAAAATTAAATCTACAGGTGTGCATTTCGGATACACTCATTTTTCTCTCTCTTTCTCTCATACAAACGCACATAGACACACGCAACAGGATCTCTGTTTTTAAACTCACGATAAATCTTTACCTCAATGAATCTTTTAAAAGTTGACTCCAGCAATTTATTATTAATTTTGAAAAATAGCGAACCAATAACTGCTAGATGCCAAAGAAAAATATTCCATCATTGCAGCTGACTTAACGCATCCTGCGAAATCATGGGGAAGCAAATGCCCTGATTACACAATTGAAATTCAGATCGCTTTGTCCCAAATCTGTACAGAAATATTGACAAACGCAAGCTTTGGGGAGAGATTTGGGCTTTCAGGTTTAAACTTTAATGTAGGCATTAAAGCTGCAAAAGACAATTGAATGGATAAATGTAATAATGTTAGTGTGAAATATGTCATTTTTGTTATGTTTATATTTTGCTTAAATTTTTATTTTGGACATTAGAAACTTCAGTTACTGAGAAAAAAAAATTCAAAATATATTTTGAGCAATTTGCGGAAATCCGGTGGCCAGATTGTGCCGTTATGCTGAATGATTTACATAGGCACAATCCATTTTATAAATGTAGGCATAGGAATTTATAATGGCAAAAGGTTGATATAACAGTGTGACAAACACTTGACGACAGGAAGTAATATTTTGTAGACAGAGGTAAGATTTTAAATAAGTTGCATAGATAGTTAATGAGGAACTGATTAGTTTTGCACCTTTCAGAAGGAGGCACTGTTTCCAGTTAAATGGATACTCTAGGGTAGATTCCCGTACTTTGCTATTCTCTATTATTCATTTCATTTTCCTACATATTTCTGCACACTTGTATATTTTAATGTAATTTAATGTGACATGTTTCTGCGGCCTCCTGACTCCCCAAAGCCTTCTCACCATCCACAAGGCGCATGTCATAAGTGTGATGGAATACTCTCCACTTGCCTGGATGAGTGCAGCTCCAACAACACTCAAGAAGCTCGACACCATCCAGGACAAAGCAGCCCGCTTGATTGGCACCCCATCCACCACCTTAAACATTCACTCCCTCCACCACCGGCGTACCGTGGTTGCAGTGTGTACCGTCTACAAGATGCACTGCAGCAACTCGCCAAGATTTCTTCAACAGCTCCTCCCAAACCCACGACCTCTACCACCTAGAAGGACAAGGGCAGCAGGCGCATTGGAACAACACCACCTCCAAGTTCCCCTCCAAGTCACACACCATCCTGACTTGGTAATATATCTCCGTTCCTTCGTCGTCGCTGGGTCAAAATCCTGGAATTCCCTCCCAATCAGCGCTGTGGGAGTACCTTCACCGCACGGACTGCAGCGGCTCAAGAAGGCGGCTCACCACCACCTTCTCAAGGGCAATTAGGGATGGGCAATAAATGCCGGCCTTGTCAGTGACGCCCACATCCCGTGAATGAATTAAAAAAAAGTAAGGTGTAATTGTAATTGGAGACTAACGATTGAGACCAAGGCCTTTATACTCAATCTTGAATGATTACTTTAAGGGATAAAGCTTACACGACCAGGGGTTGAAATTGGACATGGGCGGTGTGCAAAACAGGCCATATCCCATTGAACGCCCGTTATACGCCCAGCCCGATATTCGGTTCTGTTGACTTCAATAGCACTGAATATCGGACGTGTGGTATCGAGGGCGGTAAAAGCCAATCCACCTGTTTTCTTTCCCACGCCCGTGTCCAATCTTACCCGCCAGAGTTTTAACATACGGCGGAGGGATTATTTGACTGGTAAAACTTGATTTCCACAGATGTGCAGCAATCGCCCATTTCGAGCGTCTTGCCTGCAAAACACGATGGCCCTCCCGGATCAGGTGACACCCAGGTCAAATCATTGCCACACTTCATATCTCCGTTGCATACTTATTCAGGTAAGAGCATTTTCCGGAATTTGCAAATTGAAAGTTAGATAGAACCATAGAGAATAGAAGGAGGCCGTTCCGCCCATCGTGCCTGTGCCGGCTCTTTGGTAGAGCTCTCCAATTAATCCCACTCGTCCTGCTCTTTCCCCCATAGCCCTGTAAATTGTTCCCTTCAAGTATTTATCCAATTCCCTTGTGAAAGTTAATATTGAATCTGCTTCAGGCAGTGCATTCCAGATCACAACAACTCGCTGCGAAAAAAGTTTTTTTTGCTGTCGCCTCTTTTTTATTTAGCCAATCGCCTTAAATCTGTGTCCTCTGGTTACCGACCCTCCTGCCACTGGAAACAGTTTCTCCTTATTTACTCTATCAAAACCGTTCATGATGTTGAACACCTCTATCAAATCTCCCCTTAACCTTCTCTGCTCGAAGGAGAACAACCCCAGCTTCTCCAGTCTCTCCACTGTAGCTGAAGTCTCTCAGCCCTGGTACTATTCTAGTAAAATCTCCTCTGCACCCTCTCTAAGGCCTTGACATCCTTCCTGAAGCGTGGCGCCCAGAATTGAACACAGTGCTCCAGCTGAGGCCTAGCCAGTGTTTCATAAAGGCTGAGCATAACTTCCTTGCTTTTGTAGTCTATGGGGGAAATATTGGGTTGGTTTGCGCCGCTCGTTAGCGCCCCCGTGACGCTGCTGCACATAGCGCCGTGAAATTCAGTAGTAGCGCCCCAAGCAGGAGGTGCAGCGTTTTCCAGCAGCGTTTTCTTGGGGCGCTAATACTGAATTTACGGTGGAGGGGCGGTAACTTTTTTCGGGGAGCTAATTTTCGTGCCCAGGCGACGTTAGCACCCCAAAAGGGCCGCCACCCAATTTTTCCCCCTATGCCTCTTAATTACATAGCATTACATAGAATATACAGCACAAAAACAGGCCGTTCGGCCCAACTAGTCTGTGCTGGTGTTTATGCTCCACACGCGTCTCCTCCTGTTCCAACTACCTCCTCTCAGCCTTTCAGCATATATTTCTATTCCCTTTCCTCTCATGTACTCATCTCGTTTCCTTTTGAAAGCATCTAGGCTATTTGCCTCAACCACTTCCTGTTGTAGCGAGTTCCATATTCTAAAGAAATTTCTTCTTCTTCCCCTATTGGATTCATCAGTAACTATCTTGTATTTATGTCCCCTAGTTTTTGATTCTCCCGCAAGTGGAAACAGTCTCTCCACGTCTACCCTGTCCAACCCATTCATAATTTTAAAGACCTCCATCAGGCCACCTCTAAGGGCTGGATTTTGATACTGGGGCGGGTTGGGGTCGTGTCATCCACTTTTCGTGTTATCCACCCGACTGCAATTGGATGTGGGAGATTGATGCAATTTTCACCTAATTGGGCAATTGAGTTCCAGCATGTGGGAACCCATGACCCAATTAGTGTTTTCAGTCTGAAAGTCGCCTCTGATGATGTCATCATTGCTGATGCATTGAAGGTCTTCAGAGACTGCCTGGCCTTTGCTGTGAGAGGACCTGCAAAATGAGCAGCAGCAATCCTAAGTCTGCTCCCAGATATTTTTACACCACCACTCCCAGATATGTCTGCTTTCCATCCATCCATATATACATCCATCCACATAGCCATCCATATATGCATCCCCATAGCCAGCCAAATGTGAAACCTGGCCAGCCATAGTCAGCTATACAAATGTGCACCCGCCAGGTTTCACATTCATGTTTCAGAACAGGCGTGCTTCACGTAGAAAAAGGGTTAAAATCACAAAGGCCTTTCAAAATGGCATTATAGAGGCAATTTAGTGCTTATTAAGGGCCTTACCAGCCTATCCCGCCTCTTGGAGGCGGGACGGAGTCGGGACCAGCAGACACGATTTAATGAAAATTGCGTGGAGGCGGGATGGAGGCGGACTTGTGCCCGCCCGCCACTTTTCGCAATTTTAACCCCCCACACGCCTCCAAACCCGCCTCCACGGGTCAATGAAAATCCAGCCCTAAGTCTTCACTTTTCCAAAGAAAAAGGCCTCAACCTGTTCCATCTTTCCCGATAGCTGTAATCTCTCAGTTCTGGTACCATCCTTGTAAATCTTTTTTTGCACTTTCTCCAGTGCTTCTCTGTCCTTTTTATAGTATGGAGGCCAGAACTGTGCAGAGTACTCTCAGTGCGGTCTGACCAGGGTCCTGTACAAGGTTAACATAACTTCACTACTTTTGAATTCTATACCCTGAGAAATAAATCCCAGTGCTTTGTTAGCATTTTTAATTGCTTTGCCGACCTGCGCTGCTGCTTTTAATGATTTGTTCACCTGTATCCCTAGATACGGGTGAACAAATCACCAGCAGGTCAGCTTGGGAATTTAAATTAAGTTAATTAAATAAATTAGAAAAAAAGCTAGTACCAGTAATGGTGACTACTGAAACTACTGGATCGTTGTAAAAACCCATCTGGTTCACTAATGTCCTTTAGGTGAAGGAAATCTGCCGTCCTTACCTGGTCTGGCCTATCTTCTTAGGCAGTCCCTCGGAGCCGAGGATGACTTGCTTCCACACTAAAAATGAGTTCTCAGGTGACTGATGAGTCCAATGCGGGACCTACAGTCTCTGTCACAGGTGGGGCAGACGGTGGTTGAAGGAGCGGGTGGGTGGGGTGCTTGGGTTGACGTGCGCTCCTTGCGCTGCCTGCGCTTGGCTTCCGCTTGCTCCCGGCGAAGAGACTCGAGGTGTTCGGCGCCTTCCCGGATGCTTCTCCTCCACTTTGTGCGGTCTTGGGCCAGGGATTCCCAGGTGTCGGTTGGGGATGTTGCATTTTTTCAAGGAGGCTTTGAGGGTGTCCTTGAAGCGTTTCCTCTGCCCAGCTGGAGCTCTCTTGCCGTGCCGGAGCTCCGAGTAGAGCGCTTGTTTTGGGAGTCTCTTATCGGCAATGCGGACGATGTGGCCCGTCCATCGGAGCTGACCGAGCGCGGTCAAAGCTTCGATGCTGGGGATGTTGGCCTGAGCGAGAACACTGACGTCGGTGCGCCTATCCTGCCAATGGATTTGCAGGATCTTGCGGAGGCAGCGTTGGTGGTACCTCTCCAGTGCTTTGAGGTGCCTGCTGTACATGGTGGCCTATATGTGACTCCAGACCCACAACAATGTGGTTGACTCTTAACTTGCCCTCTGAAATGGCCGAGCAATCCGTTGTACCAAACCGCTACGACAAAGTCAGCACTGTGGGAGGACCTTCACCACGCAGACTGCAGTGGTTCAAGAAGGCGGCTCACCACCACCTCCTCGAGGGCAGGCAGGGATGGGCAGTAAATGCCGGCCTTGACAGCGACGCCCACATCCCAGGAACAAATTTAAAAAAACTCCTTCGTCTCTTTGTTCCTGCACCCCCATTAAAATTGTACCACGCATGCGTTGTTTTGTTTTATTTGTAAACCTTTGGTAAGTTCAACGAAAGACGGACAATCGTCATTTCAGAGAACGTCCAGAGCATCGGGACTGCGGAGAGAATGTATTTCCTGATCGACCGGAAGAGAGGTTGGTTCCAAGCCCGGGACTACTGCCAGCTTTACTACTCGGATCTCCTCAGTATACGGAACCAGGAGGAGGCCGGCATCGTGGCTCCTCTCGTGACCCAAATCAAATGGATCGGGCTGTCCAGCGACGGGGCCGGCAGCTGGAACTGGACCAATGGTGACGAGTACCAGTACACCGATTGGTCACCTTCGTACCCCGATACATACGCCGCTGGCTTGCCGGTCTGTATCTACGCCTCGAGTGACGGCTGGCATGAGGAGAAGTGCGACGCTCTGATCCCTTTCATTTGTTATTTGGGTAATGAGAATGAACAAGGATTATGTATTGGAGACTGTCTGTCTGTGAATGGGGGTTATCCAGGGTCGATAGGCCTATACGCCCTAGAGTTTAGAAGAATGAGAGGTGATCTCATTGAAACGTATAAAATTCACAAGGGGCTCGACAGGGTAGATGCGGGGGGGGGGATGTTTCCCCCTGGCTGAGGAGTCTAGAACCAGGGGGCACAGCCTCACAATCAGGGGTCGGCCATTTAGGACTGAGATGAGGAGGAATTTCTTCACTCGAGGGTGGTGAATCTTTGGAATTCTCTACCCCAGAGGGCTGTGGAGGCTCAGTCGTTGAGTATATTCAAGGCTGAGATCGATTGATTCTTGGACTATTAAGGGAATCAAGGGATGTGGGGATAGTGCAGGAAAGTGGAGTTGAGGTCGATGATCAGCCATGATCTTATTGAATGGCGGAGCAGGCTCGAGGGCCGTACGGCCGACTCCTGCTCCTCTTTCTTATCTTATGTTCTGATATAATGGGGAGAAGGTGTGCGACGCTTAAACAGTGTATAGGTACGTGAAAAATATGTTGGTTAGGACAATGGAGAACACAAATGTTTAACCCTCACTCACACTTTGGGCATATGCAGCATACCCTCTCTTGAACAGGCTGGGGCCTTTCCTCTAGAAAGGAGAAGACTGAGGGGTGACCTGATAGAGGTCTTCAAGATTACAAAAGGGGTTACGATAGGGTAGTCGTAGAGAAGATGTTTCCATTTGTGGGCGAGACCAGAACTAGAGGTCATAAATATAAGAGAGTCACTAATAAAACCAATAGGAGAAACATCATTAGCCAGAGAGTGGTTAGAATGTAGAACTGTAATGATCCCATGGGATTCCCACCCAGAAAGTTGGGGTAAAATGACCCCCTCCCCCCGCCGCCCCCAATGGTTCTCAGAAATTGGTAGCTCAGACCCAATTGAGGGCCTCTCTCTTTTATCGCAGTTTCCCCATTGCTTTTGTATCCAGAAGAAGGCATTAGTTTCAAGTAAATGAATGCTTCAAGCTAGCCCCTATCGATGTTTCATTTTTCCATTATGTGTGTCAGCCAGTGGCTCAGTGGGTAGCACCCTCGCCTCTGAGTCAGAAGGTCATGGGTTCACAGTTCCACTCCAGAGACTTGAGTGCAAAAATCCAGGCTGACGCTCCCAGTGCAGTGCTGAGGGAGCGCTGCACTGTCGGAGGTGCCGTCTTTTGGATGAGACGTTAAACCGAGGCCCCGTCTGCTCTCTCGGATGGATGTAAAAGATCCCATGGCCACTATTGTCGAAGAAGAGCAGGGGGAGTTATCCCCGGTGTCCTGGGCCAATATTTATCCCTCAATCAACATAACTAAAACAGAGTATCTGGCCATTATCACATTGCTGTTTGCGGGACCTTGCTGTGCGCAAATTGGCTGCCGCGTTTCCTACGTTAAAACCGTGACTACACTTCAAAAGTACTTCATTGGCTGTAAAGTGCTTTGCGACGTCTGGTGGCAGTGAAGGTGCTATATGAATGCAAGTCTTTTTCTTTTTTACTAATTTTCAAAATGCTTCCAAAACCCTAATGTACACATTCATGCAATTTTAAATGATCCACGTCTTTCCAATCGACTTTTACGGAATGTACTATTTCTTGACCAATGATTGAGTACACGGTCAGTACAACAACAACAACTGCTTGTATTTATACAGCGCCTTTAAACGTCCCAGGGCGCTTCACAGGAGCGATTCTCAAATAAAATTTGACCCAAGCCCCCACAAGGAGATATTAGGACAGGTGACCAAAAGCTTGGGCAAAGAGGTAGGTTTTAAGGTGCATCTTAAAGGAGGAGAGAGAGGCGGAGAGGCTTAGGGAGGGAATTCCAGAGCTTCGGGCCCCAGGCAGCTGAAGGCACGGCCGCCAATGGTGGGGCGACAGGAAACCATAGATGCGCCAGAGGCCAGAATTGGAGGAGCGCAGAGATCCCGGAGGGTTGTAGGACCGGAAGAGGTTACAGAGATAGGGAGGGGGTGGGTGGGGGGGGGGGTGGGGGCGAGGCCATGGAGGAACTTGAACACGAGGACGAGAATTTTAAAATCGAGGCGTTGTCGGACCGTGAGCCAATGTAGGTCAGCGAGCACAGGTGGGGTTGTGGGGGGGTGGGGGGGTGATGGGTGAACGGGACTTGGTGCGAGTTCGGATATGGGCAGCAGAGATTTGGATGGGCTCAAATTTATGGAGGGTGCAAATCCTCAAGTAGAGTTCTCAAATCTCAAATCTATGATTTGGACAGGTTGGGTGATTGGGCAGATGCATGGCAGATGCAGTATAATGTGGATAAATGCGCTGTTATCCACTTTGGTGGCAAAAACAGGAAGGCAGGTTATTATCTGAACGGCAATAGATTTGGAAAAGGGGAAGTGCAACGAGACCTGGGTGTCCTTGTGCACCAGTCGCTGAAGGTAAGCATGCAGGTGCAGCAGGCGGTGAAGAAGGCAAATGGTATGTTGGCCTTCATAGCGAGAGGATTCGAGTACAGGAGCACGGATGTCTTGCTGCAGTTGTACAGGACCTTGGTGAGACCACACCTTGAGTATTGTGTGCAGTTTTCTGAGGAAGGATGTTCTTGCCATGGAGGGAGTGCAGCGAAGATTCACCAGACTGATACCTGGGATGGCAGGAATGACATATGAAGAGAGATTGGGTCGATTGGGCTTGTATTCGCTAGAGTTTAGAAGAATGAGAGGGGATCTCATTGAAACTTATAAAGTTCTAACAGGACTAGACAGACTAGATGCAGGAAGGATGTTCCCGATGGCGGGGGAGTCCAGAACCAGGGGTCACAGTCTAAGGATAAGGGGTAAGCCATTTAGGACTGAGATGAGGAGGAATTTCTTCACCCAGAGAGTGGTGAACCTGTGGAATTCTCTACCACAGAAGGCAGTTGAGGCCAAATCATTAAATATATTCAAGAAGGAGTTAGATATATTTCTTAAGGCTAAAGGGATCAAGGGATATGGGGAGAAAGCAGGGACAGGGTACTGAATTTGGATGATCAGCCATGATCGCATTGAATGGCGGAACAGGCTCGAGGGGCTGAATGGCCGACTCCTGCTCCTATCTTCTATGTTTCTATGTTTCCTCCTTCAATTTGTCAGTGATGTCACCCAAAGCTTTCATGTCACGTAAGAACGAATGACGGATGACTCATTTTGGCCTGCAACACTTGTACTTCAACAGACCTGCAACACCCTCCCCGTATTATACCAGAGGAAATCATCAGCCCCTCCGAGGTCAATGAACTCAAGGACGCAACCTTGCGGGACACCATATCTGGAAGGAACTTCAAGCCAAGTAAGTAAAGTTTCGAATCGGAAGTGAAATTTACCCTTCATTTTTGTTCCTTGGCTTTTGTTTTCGATCAATTTTTTGATCAGGAAAGATGGAAGGTCCTTAGAAAGGGCACGGAGGAGGTTTTCCAGGATGTTACCTGGGATGAGGGACTTCAGTCATGAGGAGAGGTTGGAAAAGTTAGGACTGTTCTCCTTGGATCAGAGAAGGTTAAGAGGAGACCGAATAGAGGTTTTCAAGACGAGGAGGTTGTTTTAATAGTGTCAACAGGTACCTAGATCTCATTCATGAGTGTCGGCCTTAGCTCAGTCGTAGCACCTTTACTTCAGAGTAGGAAGGTCGTGGGTTCAAGTCCCCCTCCAGAGACTTGAGCACCAAAATCTAGGCTGACGCTCCAAGAGTGGCACCGAGGGAGTGCTGCACTGTCGGAGGTGCCATCTTTTGGATGAGACGTTAGATCGAGGCCCCCACCCCCCGGGCTCTCTTCATGCGAGTCCTCTTTTTTCTATTGGGGTCTTGGCCTGGAGGGTGTTGCATGGAGCAGTCCCGTGCAATAAGGTTTTAAACAGCTTCACGGACTCCCAGGCCGCCTGCCTTTTCTGCGGCCTAGAGGAGTCCGTGTTCCATGTATACACAGAATGTGAAAGGTTGCAGCCCCTCTTTCACTATTTGAAGGGGCTGCTCCTTGATTTTTGGCTGCATTTCAGTCCCACGCTCCTGATCTTCGGTCACCCCGTGCGGAGGGGAGCGGGCAGGTCGGGGGACCTCCTCGTGGGACTGCTCCTGGGCCTGGCTAGCCATTAACAGGTCCAGGCAGCGGGCGGTCGAGGGGGTCGTTCGGCCCGACTGCCTGCCTCTCTTCCGTGGCCACGTTCGCGCCCGGGTGGCCCTGGAGATGGAGCACGCGGCATCCACCGGCATGCTCGAGGCCTTCCGCGACCGGTGGGCACTGCGGGGACTGGAGTGCATCATCACCCCAGCCAATCAAATTCTAATTTAATTTGTTAAGTTTTATTTAATGTTTTATTAAGTTACAGTCGATTTGTTCAATCACCCCCATCAGAAAGAGTAGACCGAGGCCCCGTCAGCCCTCCCATGTGGACATAAAAGAACCCAAGGCATTATTTCGAGGAAGAGCAGGGGAGTTCTCCCCGGTGTCCTGGCCAACATTAATCCCTCAACCAACATCACTTAAACAGATACGATAGCAAAATACTGCGGATGCTGGAAATCCAAAACAACAACAGAAAACGCTGGGAAAACTCAGCAGGCCAGGCAGCATCCATGGAGAGAGAAACAGAGTTAACGTTTCAGGTCTGGGACCCTTCGTCAGAACTGGAAAAAAGCAGGAAATGCGATAGATTTAAAGCAAGTATAAAGCTGGGAAAAGGGGGAGGGGATGAAAGAACAAAAGGAGAGATTAAGAGACATTAAGAGATAATCAAGGCAAGAGGAGGTGGTAATGTGACAGGTTGAGGTTAGATGAAGTGTGAACTGCGCTGGCAGAATGAAGGACAGCAGCCAGCTTCTGGGAGGGAAAAAAAAGGCCAAACAAAAGGGTGGATGAAAAAATAAAATAAAAAAATATATATATGTGATAGGGGCCGAGGTTATGATCTGAAATTGTTGAACTCGATGTTGAGTCCAGAAGGCTGTAAAGTGCCTAAATGAAAGATGAGGTGCTGTTCCTCGAGTTTACGCTGAGCTTCCGTGGAACAATGCAAGAGGCCGAGGACAGAGAGGTCAGAGTGGGAGTAGAGCGGAGAATTAAAGTGACAGGCCACCGGGAGCTCGGGGTCACCCTTACGGACTTAAACAGATTATTTGGTTATTATCACATTGCTATTTGTGGGATCTTGCGGGGCACAATTTGACTGCCGCATTTCCCTCCAATACAACGGTGACTGCACTGCAAATAAAATACTTAATAGGCTGTAAAGCGCTTTGGGACGTCCTGAGGTCGTGGAAGGCGGTATATATGCGGAGAAGTGTGAAGTGATGCACTTTGAGGGGACTAATATGGAAAGACAGTAAACTGTAAATAGCACAATGTTGAATAGTGTAGATGAGCTGAGAGACCTTGGTGTCCACATACACAAATCCTTAAAGGGGCCAGGGCAAATTGTTAAAAAAAAAAGTGGTTTAAAAAAAGCATACGGGTTACTTGGGTTTATAAATAGAGGCATAGAATGTAAAAGCAAAGAGATTATGATCGAACTTTATAAATCACTGGTTAGGCCTCAGCTGGAGTATTGTGGACAATTCTGGGCCCCACACTTCAGGAAAGATGTCAAGGTCTTAGAAAGGGTACAGAGGAGGTTTACCAGGATGTTACCAGGGTTGAGGGTCTTCAGTTATGAGGAGAGAGGTTGGAAAAGTTAAGCCTGTTCCCACTTGGATCAGAGAAGGTTCGTTCATAAGTGTCAGCCGTAGCACCTTTACCTCGGAATCAGAAGGTCGTGGGTTCAAGTCTCGCTCCAGGGAGGTTTTCGAGATGATGGGCAGGCTTCGATGGAGAAACACCACTCCCTCTGGCCAGTGGGGTCAACAGCCAGAGGTCATAGATTTAAAATCATTGGCCAAAGATCTAGAGGGGAGAGGAGGAGAAATTTTTTCACTCAGAGAGTTATCGGGACGTGGAACGCTCGACCTGAAAAGGGTGGTAGAAGCTGATTCCGTACATAATTTTAACAGGGAGTTGGACAGGTCATAGAAACATAGAAACATAGAAGATAGGAGCAGGAGTAGGCCATTCGGCCCCTCGAGCCTGCTCCGCCATTCGATGAGATCATGGCTGATCATCCAAACTCAGTACCCTGTACCTGCCTTCTCCCCATATCCCTTGAAGATGAGGAACTTACAAGGTTACGGACAAAAAGCAGGGGCGTGGGACTAAGTACGACTGCTCTTTCAGAGAGCCGGCACGGGCACGATGGAGCCGAATGGCCTCCATCAGGTTTCTATCATTCCAATTCACTCCGAGATAAAGATCTGAAACCCTCTTCTTTTTTTTTTAAAGATCGGTCCCAGTCCATTACAGGCGGAGACAGGGTGTATCACCTAATGGACGAGGAGAAGACTTGGAACAGGGCCTGGAACTACTGTCGGAGCCATTACACCAACCTGGCCAGCGTGCGGAGCGCCGAGGAGGCCAACATCATCGCCCGCCTGCTGCACGGGCCCCAGTGGATCGGACTGTACACCGACGGGGTGTCGGGCTGGGTGTGGACCAACGGGGACAAGTTCAGCTACACGAAATGGGCCCTTTGGCACCCGTACAGCTACAACAGCAGCCTGCCCATGTGCGTGGCCATGTTCGACGGCGAGTGGCACGAGGCGGACTGCGATTTCCCCTTCTCTTTCATTTGCTACAAAGGTAACGCCCTCCGTTGAACTCAATGTCGCAAAGCCCACCTGGCCCGTGCTGGGGTTTGTGCTCCGCAACAGCCTCCTCCAACCCAAATTCATCTCCCCCCGTCAACATATCCTTCTCTTCCTTTTTCCCCGCCATGTGCTTATCGAGCTGCCCCTTCAATGCAGCTGTGCTTTTCGCCTCAACTAGTAATCCAGAGGCCTGGACTAATGATCCGGAGACGTGAGTTTAAAATCCCACCATGGCAGCTGGGGAAATTACAATTCAGTGAATTAAATAAATCTGGAATAAAAAGCGAGCATCAGTAATGGTAACCATGAAACCCATCTGGTTCACTAATGTCCTTTAGGGAAGGAAATCTGTCGTCCTTACCGGGTCTGGCCGATATGTGACTCCAGACCCACAGCAATGTGGTTGACTCTTAACTGCCCTCTGGAATGGCCTAGCAAGTCACTCAGTTGTAACAAACTGCTACGAAACACCATAATAAGAATGAAACCGGACGCACCACCTGGCATCAACCTCGGCACCGGCTACGGACACGGCAACGGTACACCCAGCCCAGTCGACCCTGCAAAGTCCTCCTCATCAACATCTGGGGACTTGTGCCAAAATTGGGAGAGCTGTCCCACAGACTAGTCAAGCAACAGCCTGACATAGTCATACTCACAGAATCACACCTTTCAGCCAATGTCCCAAACTCCTCCATCACCATTCCTGAGTATGTCCCGTCCCACCGGTAGGACAGACCCACCAGGGGTGGTGGCACAGTGGTATACAGTCGGGAGGGAATGGCCCTGGGAGACCTCAACATTGATGGACCCCATGAAGTCTCATGGCTTCAGATCAAGCATGGGCAAAAAAACCTCCTGCTGATTACCACCTACCGCCCTCCCTCAGCTGATGAATCAGTTCTCCTCCATGTTGAACACCACTTGGAAGAAGCACTGAGGGTAGCAAGGGCACAGAATGTACTCTGGGTGGGGGACTTCAATGTTCATCACCAAGAGTGGCTCCATAGCACCACTACTGACCGAGTTGGCCGAGTCCTGAAGGACATATCTGCCAGTCTGGACCTGCGACAGGTGGTGAGAGAACCAACACGAGGGAAAAACCTACTTGACCTCGTCTTATCAATCTACCTGTCGCAGATGCATCTATCCATGACAGTGTTGGTAGCAGTGACCACCGCACAGTCATTGTGGAGATGAAGTCCCGTCTTCACACTGAGGACACCCTCCATCGTATTGTGTGGCACTACCACCGTGCTAAATGGGATAGATTCAGATTCTAGCAGCTCAAAACTGGGCATCCATGAGGCGCTGTGGGCCATCAGCAGCAGCAGAATTGTATTCCACCACAATCTGTAACCTCATGGCCCAGCATATCCCTCACTCTACCATTACCATCAAGCCAGGGGACCAACCTTGGTTCAACAGGGAGTGTAGAAGACATGCCAGGAGCAGCACTAGGCATACCTAAAAATGAGGTGCCAACCTGGGGAAGCTGCAACACAGGACTACATGCTGCTAAAAAGCGGAAGCATCATGCTATAGACAGGGCTAAGTGATCCCACAATCAACGGATCAGATCAAAGCTCTGCAGTCCTGCCACATCCAGTCGTGAATGGTGGTGGACCATTAAACAACTAACAGGAGGATGAGGCTCCATGAATATCCCATCCTCAATGATGGCGGAGCCCAGCACGTGAGTTCAAAAGACAAGGCTGTGAAGCGTTTGCAACCATCTTCAGCCAGAAGTGCCGAGTGGATGATCCATATCAGCCTCCTCCTGAGGTCCCCACCATCACAGAAGCCAGTCTTCAGCCAATTCGATTCACTCCACGTGATATCAAGAAATGGCTGAGCGCACTGGATACAGCAAAGGCTAGGGGCCCCGACAACATCCCGGCTATCGTGCTGAAGACTTGTTCTCCAGAACTAGCCGCGCCTCTAGCCAAGCTGTTCCAGTACAGCTACAACACTGGCATCTATCCGACAATGTGGAAAACTGCCCAGGTATGTCCTGTCAACAAAAAGCAGGACAAATCCAATACGGCCAATTACCGCCCCATCAGTCTACTCTCAATCATCAGCAAAGTGATGGAAGGTGTCATCGACAGTGCTATCAAGCGGCACTTACTCACCAATAACCTGCTCACTGATGCCCAGTTTGGGTTCTGCCAAGACCACTTGGCTCCCGACCTGATTACAGCCTTGGTTCAAACATGGACAAAGGAGCTGAATTCCAGAGGTGAGGTGAGAGTGACTGCCCTTGACATCAAGGCAGCATTTGACCGAGTCTGGCATCAAGGAGCCCTAGTAAAACTGAAGTCAATGGGAATTGGGGGGGAAATGATCCACTGGCTGGAGTCATACCTAGCACAAAGGAAGATGGTTGTGGTGGTTGAAGGTCAATCATCACAGCCCCAGGACATCGCTGCAGGAGTTCCTCAGGGCAGTGTCCTAGGCCCACCTGCTAGGCTTCAGCTGCTTCATCCTTCCCTTCAACATAAGGTCAGAAATGGAGATGTTCGCTGATGACTGCACAGTGTTCAACGCCATTCACAACTCCTCAGATAATGAAGCAGTCCATGCCCGCATGCAACAAGACCTGGATGACGTTCAGGCTTAGGCTGATAAGTGGCAGGTAACATTCGCGCCACACAAGTGCCAGGCAATGACTATCTCCAACAAGCGAGAGTTTAACCACCGCCCCTTGACATCAACATCCAGGGGGTCACCATTAACCAGAAACTTAACTGGACAAGCCACATAAATACTGTGGCAACAAGAGCAGGTCAGAGGCTAGGTATTCTGCAGCGACTGTCTCACCTCCTGACTCCCCAAAGCCTTTCCACCATCTACAAGGCACAAGTCAGGAGTGTGATGGAATACTCTCCACTTGCCTGGATGAGTGCAGCTCCAACAACACTCAAGAAGCTCGACACCATCCAGGACAAAGCAGCCCGCTTGATTGGCACCCCACCTTAAACATTCACTCCCTGCACCACTGGCGTACCGTGGCTGCAGTGTGTACCATCTACAAGATGCACTGCAGCAACTCACCAAGGCTTCTTCGGCAGCACCTCCCAAACCCACGACCTCTACCACCGAGAAGGACAAGGACAGCAGGCGCATGGGAACACCACCACCTCCAAGTTCCCCTCCAAGTCACACACCATCCTGACTTGGAAGTATATTATCGTTCCTTCATCGTCGCTGGGTCACAATCCTGGAACTCCCTCCCTAACAGCACTGTGGGAGCACCTTCACCACACGGACTGCAGCGGTTCAAGAAGGCGGCTCACCACCACCTTCTCAAGGGCAATTAGGGATGGGCAATAAATGCCGGCCTTGCCAGCGACGCCCACATCCCATAAACGAATTTTTTAAAAACTACTCCTTGTGATAGCGAGTTCCACATACTAACCACACTCTGGGTGAAGAATTTTCTCCTGAATAGCTGATTGGATTTATTAGTGACTATCTTATATTTATCACCCCTAGTTCTAGTCTCGCCTTCAAGTGGAAACATCTCCTCTACGCCTACCCTATTGAACCCTTTTGTAATTGTGAAGGCCTCTATCAGGTCAGCCCTCAGCCTTCCCTTTTCTAGAGAATAGAGCCCCAGCCTCTTCAGTCTGTCCTGATGGCTACAACCTCGTTTGTTTGTGGGTTTCGTTCGAGCAGATATCCAAGAGAGAAAAACAAGAATCAGAAGTTGCCCTGGGGGCTGATATTTCGGACCAGAGTGCGACTGACTTACTCGGTGGTGGGGGGGGCGGTGAAATTGGACACGGGTCGGAATGCTATCACTTCGGTGGCCCGTTCTACGCCCGGCCCCATATTCGGTTCACTTGCCTTCAACAGCACTGAAACTCGGGCGTGTGGTACACCGTGCTTCAAAAAGCACGTGTCCGATATCACCCCCAAGAGTCTCTTCCACTTGGTCATGCATTATAAATATGAGATAGTCGTGCATAAATCAATCGGCAATTCGGGAGAAACTCCTTTACCCGAGAGTGGTGAGAACGTGGAACTCGCTGCCACAGGGGAGCGGTTGAGGCGAATAGCAGAGATGCATTTAAGGGGAAGGAAGAAAGAAAAGAAAGACCTGCATTTCTACAGCGCCTTTCACGACCACCGGGACATCTCAAAGCGCTTTACAGCCAATGAAGTACTTTTTTTTTTAAGTGTAGCCGCTGTTGTAATGTGGGAAACGCGGCAGCCAATTTGCACACAGCAAGCTCCCACAAACAGCAATGTGATAATGACCGGATAATCTGTTTTTGTTATGTTGTTTTAGGGATAAATATTGGCCCAGGACACCGGGGGAGAACTCCCCTACTAGATAATCACATGAGGGAGAAAGGAATAGAAGGGCTTGTTGATTGGGTGAGCTGAAGTAGGGGTGGGGGAGGAGGCTGGTGCTGAGCATAAACACCGGCGTGGACCAGTTGGGCCGAATGGCCTGTGTCTGTGCTGTAGTTTTATGTCATTCTCGGTAAAGTTTACACTTCAGGCGGAATTAGCACTAGCTTTTGGGGTATAGCCATGCAGTTTATGTACAGGCGATATATTTAGAAGAGTAATGCTCACCAGAGGATTGGAGTAGCATGTGAAATTTTCAACTCAACAGAATTGAAGAAACAATCCCATTCCAGCCAGTCATCAGAACCCCAGCCGCCAAAATCAGGACCTCCCGCAAAATCAGGACCGCCCGTGAAATCAGGACCGCCTGCGAAATCAGGACCGCCTGCGAAATCAGGACCGCCTGCGAAAAGCGAGACGACTTCCGCGTCTAAAAAGGCTGCTGACCGGCCCACCGACACTAATGCAGGTAATAATATTTTTTAATACTCCACAGATCTGCAGTTTTGTTTCTGACTTGCGGGGCCTAAAAATAAAGAGTTCCCGCCGTTGCTGCTGGTAGGGGAATAGCAACAGAGGGACAGGAGGCGGCCATTTCGCCCCCTCGAGCCTGTTCCGCCGCCACTCGATGAGATCGTGGCTGCTCTGCGACCTAACTCCATCGACCCGCCTTTGACCCCCGTCCGTATCCCTTAATACCTTTGGTTAACAGAAATCTATCAATCGCAGATTTAAAATCAACAATTGACCCAGCATCAACTGCCGTTTGCGGAAGAGAGTTCCAAACTTCTACCGCCCTTTGTGTGCAGAAATGTTTCCTAACTTCACTCCTGAAAGGTCTGGCTCTAACTTTTAGACTATGCCCCACTAGTCCTAGACTCCCCAACCAGCGGAAATAGTTTCTCTCTATCTACCTTATCAGTTCTTAAAAATGTCGATCAAATCACAACCTTGACCTTCTAAATTCCAGGGGTCGCCAGTAATAGCTCATCTCGGTCTTAAATGGCCGACCCCTTATCCTGAGACTGTGCCCCCTAGTTCTAGACACTCCAGCCAGGGGAAACAACCTCTCGGCATCGACCCTGTCAATCCCCCTCAGAATCTTGTATGTTTCAATGAGATCACCTCTCATTCTTCTAAACTCCAGAGATTGTATACCTGACCTGCCCGAGCATTTCCAGCAATGTCTGATTTTAATATCAACCATTCTCGTTGTCCGTCTCCGGGGGAGGGGGGGGAAAACCCCCAAAATTTGAATTAAAAACCAAAAGTTTTATACTTACCTTTTCAAGACAGCATCTCCGTGAGAACGTATCACAAGGTTGTGCTGGAGAAGACCTGGCCCGATGCCCGGGATTACTGCCTGGTCCACCACACGGATCTGCTCAGCATCCGGAGCAAGCAGGAGAACGCGGCCGCCGGCGCCCTGTTCAAGCAGATCAAGCTGGGGTGGTGCGGCCTGTACAACGACCAGCAGAAGGTCAGCGGCTGGAAGTGGGCGAGCGGCGACGCCGTCGGCTACACCAACTGGAAGCCCGGCAACCCCTACCGGTTCGCCATCATCTCCCCTGTCTGCGTTTACGTCGAGGATGGCCAGTGGAGCGACGCCCCTTGTCGCTTTTTGTTCCCTTTCATTTGCTATTCAGGTAACGCCCGTGGCGGGAACGCGGAATGCCCGTGCCGCGCTGTCATTCGCCCAGCAATGCCCACGTCTCGTTGGGACGGTGGGGTGGTGGGGGCCTTTTGGAGGAGTCCCGTTGAAAACCTCGTCTCCTTTGCACTTTGCCATGGATTTTTTGGGGGAGTGGGGGGAATCTGTTAGCTTTCCTGTGACTTGAAACATAGAAACATAGAAGATAGGAGCAGGAGTAGGCCATTCGGCCCCTCGAGCCTGCTCCGCCATTTAATGAGATCATGGCTGATCATCCAAATTCAGTACCCTGTCCCTGCTTCTCCCCATATCCCTTGATACCTTTAGCCTTAAGAAATATATCCAACTCCTTCTTGAATATATTTAATGAATTGGCCTCAACTGCCTTCTGTGGTAGAAAATTCCACAGGTTCACCACTCTCTGGGTGAAGAAATTCCTCCTCATCTCAGTCCTAAATGGCTTACCCCTTATCCTTAGACTGTGACCCCTGGTTCTGGACTCCCCCGCCATCGGGAACATCCTTCCTGCATCTAGTTTGTCCAGTCCTGTTAGAATTTTATAAGTTTCAATGAGATCCCCTCTCATTCTTCTAAACTCTAGCGAATATAAGCCCAATCGACCCAATCTCTCTTCATACGTCATTCCTGCCATCCCAGGTATCAGTCTGGTGAATCTTCGCTGCACTCCCTCCATGGCAAGAACATCCTTCCTCAGATAAGGCGACCAAAACTGCACACAATACTCAAGGTGTGGTCTCACCAAGGCCCTGTACAACTGCTGCAAGACATCCCTGCTCCTGTACTCGAATCCTCTCGCTATGAAGGCCAACATATGACTTGCTGCATGAACTAGTGACCCCGCCCCCCTCCCCACTTCACCCGTCATAAGGCACAAGAAACTAGCACGGCCAATGGAATCATAGAATAGTACAGCACAGAAGGAGGCCATACGGCCCATCGGGTCTGCGCCGACTCTTTCGAACAGCAATCCAGTTAGTCCCACTTCCCCCCCCCCCGCACACCCCGCTCTTTCCTCATATCCCCGCAATTTTTCCTCCTTCCAGTATTTATCCAATTCCCCTTGTGATGGGCTACTATTGAATCTGTATCCACCACCCTATCGAGCAGTGCATTCCAAATCCTAACCACTCGTTGTGTAAAAAAGTTTTCCCTCCTGTCGCCTCTGCCGATCACCTTAAGTCTGTGCCCTCTGGTTCTCGGCCCTTCAGCCACTGGAATCAGTTTCTCTTTATTTTCTCTATCTACACCCCTTCATGATTTTGAACACCTCTATCCAATCTCCTCTCGGCCTTCTCTGCTCGAAGGAGAACAACCCCAGCTTCTCCAGTCTGTCCACTGTAACTGAAGTCCTGCGTCCCTGGTACCATTCCGGTAAATCTCTTCCTCACCCGCTCCAAAGCCTTCCCGTCAGTCCTAAAGTGCGGTGCCCAGAATTGGACACAATGCTCCAGCTGTTTCCTGTTCAAGGATTACTGCAGGATAGACTCTGTAAGACGTCCTGATTGTCTGACAGTTTATAGAGTTCAGACCCGTGGAACAGACAACTCGAGACAAATAATTTCAGGGTAAAATATTCTTTACTTAAAAAAATCAGCAAGAGCTTACAAGTAAGTACCAAATACAAACCGTACTCGATCCATTTACTTAAGGCTAAAGGGATCAAGGGATATGGGGAGAAAGCGGGGATAGGGTTCTGAATTTGGATGATCAGCCATGATCGCATTGAATGGCGGAGCAGGCTAGAGGGGCCGAATGGCCTACTCCTGCTCCTATCGTCTCTGTTCTATATCCTGGGAGGGAAATTTGCTACGGCTCTTCGGGGGGGTTTAAACTAATTTGTCAGGGGGATGGGAAAAAGGGCTGTAGTCCAGGAGCCAGTGGTGAGTGTAGGGAGGTACTGAGGAGGGTATCAAGGTCGCAGGAATGTACCGGCAGACAGGAAGATGGCTTGAAGTGTGTCTACTTCACTGCAAGGAGCATCCGGAATAAGGTAGGAGAACTTGGAGCGTGGATTGGTACTTGGGACTACGATGTGGTGGCCATTACGGAGACATGGTTAGAACAGGGACAGGAATGGTTGTTGGAAGTTCCGGGGTATAGATGTTTCAGTAAGAGTAGGGAAGTTGGTAAGAAAGGTGGAGGAGTAGCATTGTTAATCAAGGATAGTTTAACAGCGGCAGAAAGGCAGTTCGAGGGGGATCTGCCGTCTGAGGTAATATGGGCTGAAGTTAGAAATAGGAAAGGAGCGGTCACGTTGTTAGGAGTTTTCTACAGGCCCCCAAATAGTAATAAAGATGTGGAGGAAGAAATTGCAAAGCAGATTATGAATAGGTGTGGAGGTCACAGAGTAGTTGTCATGGGTGACTTCAACTTTCCAAATATTGATTGGAACCTTTATAGGTCAAACAGTTCGGATGGGATAGTTTTTGCACAGTGTGTGCAGGAGGGTTTCCTGACACAATATGTGGATAGGCCGACAAGAGGTGGGGCCACGTTGGATTTGGTACTGGGTAATGAACCGGGCCAAGTGTTTGATTTGTATGTGGGAGAGCACTTTGGAGATAGTGACCACAATTCGGTAACTTTCACTATTGCAATGGAGAGGGATAGGGCCATACGGCAGGGCAGGGTTTATAATTGGGGGAGGGGTAATTATGATGCGATTAGGCAAGAATTAGGGAGTATAAGATGGGAACAGAAACTATCAGGGAAAGGCACAAACGAAAAGTGGAGCTTTTTCATGGAGCAATTACTGCGTGTCCTTGATAGGTATGTCCCTGTCAGGCAGGGAGGAAATGGCCGAGTGAGAGAACCATGGTTCACAAAAGAGGTTGAATGTCTAGTCAAGAGGAAAAAGGAAGCGTATGTAAGGATGAGAAAACAAGGTTCAGTTGGGTCGATTGAGGGGTACAAGGTAGCAAGGAACGAGCTAAAAAAAGAGCTTAGGAGAGCTAGGAGGGGGCATGAGAAGTCCTTGGCGGGTCGGATCAAGAAAAACCCCAAGTCTTTTTACTCTTATGTGAGAAGTAAAAGAATGACCAGGGTGAGGGTAGGGCCGGTCAAGGACAGTAGTGGGAACTTGTGCATGGAGTCAGAAGAGATAGGAGAGGTGATGAATGAATACTTTTCGTCAGTGTTCACCGAGGAGAGGGGCCATGTTCTTGAGGATGAGAGTGTGATAAAGGTGGATAGGCTGGAGGTGGTAGATGTTCTGAGGGAAGATGTTTTAGCAATTTTGAAGAACCTGAGGGTCGATAAGTCCCCTGGGCCAGATGGGATATATCCTAGGATTCTTTGGGAGGCAAGGGAGGAGATTGCAGAGCCTCTGGCTTTGATCTTTGGGTCCTCACTGTCCACGGGGATGGTGCCAGAGGACTGGAGAGTGGCGAATGTTGTTCCTCTCTTCAAGAAAGGAAATAGGAATGACCCTGGTAATTATAGGCCGGTTAGTCTTACTTCGGTGGTTGGTAAGATAATGGAAAAGGTCCTGAGGGATAGGATTTATGACCATTTGGAAAGGGGCAACTTAATCAGGGATAGTCAACACGGATTCGTGAAGGGTAAGTCTTGCCTAACAAATTTGATTGAATTCTTTGAGGAGGTAACTAAGTGTGTAGATGAAGGTAGAGCAGTTGATGTCGTATACATGGATTTTAGTAAGGCGTTTGATAAGGTTCCCCATGGTCGTCTCATGAAGAAAGTAAGGAGTTGTGGGATAGAGGGAAATTTGGCCGATTGGATAAGTAACTGGCTATCTCATAGAAGGCAGAGGGTGGTGGTGGATGGAACATTTTCGGACTGGAGACCAGTTACCAGCGGTGTGCCACAGGGGTCGGTGCTGGGTCCTCTGCTGTTTGTGATTTTTATCAATGACTTGGAGGAGGGGACTGAAGGGTGGATCAGTAAATTTGCTGATGACACCAAGATTGGTGGAGTAGTGGATG
This sequence comes from Squalus acanthias, assembly GCA_030390025.1. NCBI lineage: Eukaryota > Metazoa > Chordata > Chondrichthyes > Squaliformes > Squalidae > Squalus > Squalus acanthias. Next base: position 19,015,573 of record CM059449.1, read on the forward strand.
AGGTGGAGGGCAGTTGTAGGCTGCAAAGAGACATTGATAGGATGCAGAGCTGGGCCGAAAAATGGCAGATGGAATTTAACCCTGATAAGTGCGAGGTGATTCATTTTGGTAGGGCAAATTTGAATAAGGATTACAGGGTCAACGGCAGGGTTCTGAGGAACGTGGAGGAGCAGAGGGATCTGGGGGTTCATATCCACAGATCTCTGAAGGTTGCCACTCAAGTGGATAGAGCAGTAAAGAAGGCCTATGGTGTGTTGGCGTTTATTAACAGAGGGTTTGAGTTTAAGAACCGTGAGGTTATGCTGCAACTGTACAGGACCTTGGTGAGACCACATTTGGAATATTGTGTGCAGTTCTGGTCACCTCACTATAGGAAGGACGTGGAAGCATTGGAAAGAGTGCAAAGGAGATTTACCAGGATGCTGCCTGGTTTGGGGGGGAGGTCTTATGAGGAAAGATTGAGGGAGTTGGGGCTTTTCTCTTTAGAGCGGAGGAGGATGAGAGGCAACTTAATAGAGGTTTATAAGATGATGAGGGGGATAGATAGAGTGGATGTTCAGAGACTATTTCCTTGGGTAGAGGCAGCTGTTACAAGGGGGCATAACTATAAGGTGCATGGGGGGAGATATAGAAGGGATGTCCGAGGTAGATTCTTTACTCAGAGAGTGGTTGGGGTGTGGAATGGACTGCCTGCTGTGATAGTGGAGTCGGACACTTTAGGAACTTTCAAGCGGTTATTGGATAAGCACATGGAGCACACCAGAGTGATAGGGAGTGTGATAGCTTGATCTTGGTCTCGGACAATGCTCGGCACAACATCGAGGGCCGAAGGGCCTGTACTGTGCTGTACTGTTCTATGTTCTATGTAAGACAAGTAAGCACGCACGGAGTATACAAAAAATACAATTTGCACTCAGTTCACTTACTTATTACAAGCAAGCATCTAAAATCATTTATTTTAAGCTCAAGTGATCATAAGCAATCACATACGTACTAACACCAGTGAGAGGTCGGCTCGGCGGTGACGAGACGGATGAATTTAACTGGCAACTGACCAAGCTGCCCTCGACTGCAGCAGCGAGTGGTCAATTTACAGCATCTTTTATACCCCAAAACCTGTCAACTCGCCCACAGCATTCATGTCCCTCACTGTGTGAATAGCCTTGTTGTCTCTCTCTCTCTCACTCTCTCTCTCTCTCTCTCTTAGTGGCAGGAGGCAGAGGGTGAGGGTCGAAGGTTGTTTTTGTGACTGGAAGCCTGTGTCCAGTGGTGTACCGCAGGGATCGGTGCTGGGTCCTTTTGCTCTTTGTAGTGTACATTAATGATTCAGATGTGAATGTAGGAGGTATGATCAGTAAGTTCGCAGATGACACGAAAATTGGTGGAGTGGTAAATAGCGAGGAGGGAAGCCTCAGGCTACGGGACGATATAGACGGGATGGGCAGAACAGTGGGAAATGGAATTTAACCCTGAAAAGTGTGAGGTGATGCATTTTGGGAGGACTAACAAGGCAAGGGAATATACAATGAATGGTAGGACCCTAGGAAGGACAGAGGATCAGAGGGACCTTGATGTGCATGTACCTAGATCCCTGAAGGCAGCAGGACAGGTAGATAAGGTGGTTAAAAAGGCATATGGGATACTTGCCTTCATTAGCTGAGGCATAGAATATAAGAGCAGGGAGGTTATGATGGAGCTGTACAAAACGCTAGTTAGGCCACAGCTGGAATACTGTGTGCCGTTCTGGTCGCCATACTATAGGAAGGACGTGATTGCATTGGAGAGGGTGCATAGGAGATTCACCAGGATGTTACCTGGGCTGGAGCGTTTCAGCTATGAAGAGAGACTGGACAGGCTGGGGTTGTTTTCCTTCGAGCAGAGAAGGCTGAGGGGGGACCTGATTGAGGTGTTCAAAATTATGAGGGGCAGAGATAGAAAGGAACTTTTCCCCTTAGTAGAGGGGTCAATAACCAGGGGGCATAGTTTCAAGGTAAGGGGCAGGAGGTTTAGAGGGGATTTGAGGAAAAACTTTTTCACCCAGAGGGTGGTTGGAATGTGGAACTCAGTGCCTGAAAGGGCGGTAGAGGCAGGAACCCTCACAACATTCAAGAAGCATTTAGATGAGCTCTTGAAACGCCATAGCACACAAGGCTACGGACCAAGTGCTGGAAAATGGGATTAGAATAGACAGGGCTTGATGGCCGGCGCGGACACGATGGGCCGAAGGGCCTCTTTCTGTGCTGTATAACTCTATGACTCTCTCTTCCTATCTGTTTTGACACTCCGTTAACCAAGGCCAGACATTCAAGGATTGGAGAGAGTCGTTGTTTTTCACATCTGCAGGGTTGTTGACTCGTGGTTCTCTCAGAATCTGCAAGATCTTAACTTGTGAGGGACACGTACCAACACATCACTTATTTTACAAATGTTACATTTGGTCACTTTTTTAGATTCAGTCAAGTTTACCATGGAAAGTATTACAACTCTGTTGTTCATCACTAGTTCTTTTAACAATTCGTCTCCCCCCCCACCTTTGTTTACACACTTTTTTTTAATGAATTTTTCTAAAAGTGGCCGACCAATACAAGGTCATGCAGTGATCATTCCTTGAACGTTTTCTGCAATTGCTCAGAGTTTATCCAACAATTGGGTGTCAGGCCACGGCTCAGTGGGTAGCACACACTCGCCTCTGAGTCAGAATGGTCGTGGGTTCGCCGTCCCACTCCAGAGACTTGAGCACAAAACTTCGGCTGACACTCCCAGTGTAGCGCTGAGGGAGCGCTGCGCTATCAGTAGGTGCCGCCTTAGGGATGAGACGTTAAATACAGGCCTCGTCCGCACTCTCAGGTGGACGTGAAAGATCCCACGGCCACTATTTCGAAGAAGAGCAGGGGAAAGTTCTCCCCGGTGTCCTGGGGCCAATATTTATCCCTCAACCAACGTCACTAAAAAAACAGATTATCTGGTCATTATCTCATGGATGTTTGTGGGAGCTTGCTGTGCGCAGATCGGCTGCTGCGTTTCCCACATTACAACAGTGACTCCACTTCAAGAAGTAGTACTTCATTTGGCTGTAAAGCGCTCTGGGACGTCCTGAGGTCGTGAAAGGCGCTATTTAAAAACTTCTTTCTTTCCTTTTACCTACCCAGAGTGTTTGATATAAAGAAAGAAAGACTTGCATTTATATAGCGCCTTTCACGACCACCAGACATCCCAGAGCGCTTTACAGCCAATGAAGTACTTTTGAAGTGGAGTCACTGTTGTAATGTAGGAAACGCGGCAGCCAATTTGCGCACAGCAAGGTCCCACAAACAGCAGTGTGATAATGACCTAGATAATCTGTTTTTGTTATATTGGTTGAGGGATAAATATTGGCCAGGGCACCAGGAAGAACTCCCATACTCTTCTTCAAAATAGTGGCCGTGGGATCTTTTACGTCCACCTGAGAGAGCAGACAGGGCCTCGGGTTTAACGTCTCATCTGAAAGACGGCCCCTCCAACAGTGCAGAGTGCCTCAGTACTGCACGGGAGTGTCAGCCTAGCTTTATGTGCTCAAGTTCCTGGAGTGGGGACTGTGAACCCACAACCTTCTGACTCAGAGGTGAGTGTGTGCTACCCACTGAGTCACAGCTGACACTATGATATGTGCAAATATATTACAACGAGAGATGAATGGCAGAGGAACGGTTGAGAAAGATTTTGCGATGTGCATTCGGTACAGGAAAGCGGTATAGATGTTGACAAACAATGAGTTGACGGTTTCGCTAGACGAAATCTTCCCACCGTTGCTCGTGTGTGTAAAACCTCTTGTATTTCACCAGACGGGCCGCAGAAACCCCACCAGCCGACTTTAAGCCCATTAAATGTCAAGAAACAACCTGCGCTCAATGAACAGAAGCTCTCTGGAAAGCCGGCCCTTTTGGGTAAGAACATCTTACAAGGCTCTTTCAGTCCACGGTTAAATCTACGCCTCCTGTTCTTTTGATTGATAAAACCACATCGCATGTGACGTAAGAAAACTACTGGGCACTCGGTCTAAGCGTTAAACAAAGCTTTAATCAACTGTTTTACAACATGGCGGTCTAGTTGTGTCCTTTACTGGTTCCTGTTAAGAATGTCCTGCGCAAGCGGGGCCCGTGCCCGAGTATTTATACTCTCCCTGGACAGCGCCACCCACAGGCCACTCAGTATTATTTCATAAGTCTTTCTTTCATGAATGACAAGATTCATGTCAGCATGTCTTTGTGTCTCCTTCCAAGACGCGACCTCGAGCCCAGAGTACTCCAAACGAGAGTACTTCCTCATTAAGAGGGAGAAGACCTGGGGTCAAGCCGAAGACTACTGCCGAACGCAACACACGGACCTGCTCAGCATCCGAGACATGGAGGAGAACAACCACACAGCCAGGCTGCTCAAGCACGATGCACCGGCCTGGATAGGGCTGTTCAACGAACACCGAGCGGACTATGGCTGGCAGTGGTCCAACGGGGACCAGGTCACCTTTTTCAACTGGGACAATTTCTACCCGATGGACTTCACCACCATGTCGGTCTGCGTCATTCAGCTCAATGGGCGCTGGAAGGACGTGCCTTGTGACTTTACGTTCCCTTTCATTTGTTACACAGGTAACCGTTGACCGTAAAGGCGTCTGATCACGCGGTGCGCATTCTCGGAGTGCTGGGCCTCTTGTGTTGGCTCTCTCTCTCTCTGGGCTGGTGGGGTGGGTAAGGTTCTTAGACTTGTAACCGGTTTTTGCGGTGGCCAATTTCCTATGGTCCCTGCCCCAATCGCCAATTATTGTAAGTGGTTTCACCCCGCCCGTAGCGAGCACGCAAACCCCCTTACTACAAGTTCTGGACGATAGGGATTACTGAGGACAGATTGGAACACGGACAGCGTTTTCGGGCTCTCCCGTACAGTGTTTATTAAGGTTGACAAAAACCACTCCACTCGCACACAGTACGAGCGGTGTGAACACAACAGTACAGTTTAAAACAGCACAACCCTGACTTGTCCAACAAGCCCCTGCCGTGCTGACCTACCACGGCCTAAAAACACCCTCCCGTGAACTAAACTATCACAGGACCCTTCCAACGCTAAACCCCCTCTGGTTTGGTAGGAACATACAGGCACCCCCTCACACAGCTAAGTGATCTTGTGGGTGTGTAGGCTTGGCAATGCTCACCTAGATTGCCCTTTGATCTTGCTTGCAGCTTCCTGCCGTACGTCTCGGCTACCTGGTTCCGTACCGGCCTTGCGGCATGCGAGTCCCAGCCTTAGTCGAAGTCCGTCTCGGTTGGAAGAGCAAGGCTCAGCTCCTCTTGACGTTCCGTTGTGGGGAGGGCAGGAGAGAGAGAGAGAGCTATCCAAACTGCTCTCTGATATACCCCTCCAATACACAGACCGCTGTCTGTGGTTTTAATGGACACATGGCCTCGGGGAAATGGTTTCCAGGCCTCCTCCCAGGTTTGGATGGTTTAGATCTCGTTTCGATCTCCCAGCCGATTAACTTAACGAGCTCATCTTCTCCAGATACAATGAGTCGCCAGCTTTGTTATTCAAGAGTTGGGAGTGCGCCTCTCGGGCCATTGTTCCCAGGGACAGTCCGTTACCATACGAATGCGACCTGGTTACGTCAGCCACCTTCAGCTTGAGTGTCTTTCACAGCTTCCCCCCCAAACAGCCTGTCCAGTTTTTAATAAGGGTATATGTTCATAATCTAAAAATCCACGGAGTCTGCGCCGACGGCTACAGACTCGACGCCATTTCCTGGTTGCGAATAATCATTGTCGAGTTCGACCGAGTCGCGACACACTCTCCATCCAGGTGGATTCCCCCCCCCGCTCAGGCCCGAGTTAAAATTACAGTCGGGTCTTCACGATGTCATCGGGCCGCAACATGCACACGTAAAGGAGCACCCTTACACAAAGCAAAATACCGCGGATGCTGGAAATCCGAAATAACAACAGAAAACGCTGGAAAAACTCAGCAGGCCAGGCAGCGTCCGTGGAGAGAGAGAAACAGAGTTAACGTTTCAGGTGGAAGACCTTTCGTCAGAACTGGAAAAAAGCAGGAAATGGAATAGATTTTAAAGCCGGTTTGGGGGCGGGGAAATGGGGGAGGGGATGAAAGAACAAAAGGGAAGGTCTGTGATAGGATAGAAAGCAGGAGAGATTAAGAGACATTGAGAGATGTTCAAGACAAAAGGAGATGGTAATGTGACAGGTTAAGGAACAAAGGATGGCTCTAGATGAAGTGTAAATTGCGCTGGCAGAATGAAGGACAGCTGTCATGTGGGAGGGAAGAAAAAAAGGCCAAACAAAAAGTGTGGATAAAAAATAAATATATATATATATGTGATAGGGGCCGAGGTTATGATCTGAAATTGTTGAACTCTATGTTGAGTCCAGAGGGCTGTAAAGTGCCTAATCGAAAGATGAGGTGCTGTTCCTCGAGCTTACGCTGACCTTTTGTTCTTTCATCCCCTCCCCCATTTCCCCACCCCTAAACCTGCTTTAAAATCTATTCCATTTCCTGCTTTTTTCCAGTTCTGACGAAAGGTCTTCGACCTGAAACGTTAACTCTGTTTCTCTCTCCACGGATGCTGCCTGGCCTGCTGAGTTTTTCCAGCGTTTTCTGTTGTTATTAAAGGAGCACCTTGTTGGCTCCGGGCGCATGCCCTTGCTACCCGCTCAGGAGAGCAGGTTAAAATTGCCGATGCTGCGATCGTGCCGGCTTTCGGGGCGGGTAAGAGCCGGGACGATTTTAATCGCCCACCCACCCCGGTTTCTGCCGAGCGAGTAGGGTTAAAATCGCAATAGTCGCACCGAGAAATAAACGCTGTTACCCGCTTTCTCTCTGGGCAGTGGCGTAACTGTCGTCGATTCTTTCACTTCTACGATGGTGAAGGAAAGCTTACGGTCTTTATAGGGCTCTAGTTACTCACATCCATCCCTTATAACCTTGATGACTCATTATGACGTGATAGGAGTTGTTTCTCTCAGTTTCCCTAACTTTGGGGCCACTGCTTTTTTTGATATATATAAATGACCTGGATATTGGAATACAGAGAATTTCTAAATTTGCCAATGACACCAAATTTGGGGGTGTGGCAAACAGTGAGGGTGATACCAATCGACTGCAGCAGGACATAGATAGGCTAGCAGAATGGGGAGACAAGTGGCAGATGGAATTTAATACAGAGAAGTGTGAGGTGACGCATTTTGGCAGAAGGAACAGGGAGAGGCAATATACACTTAATGGCACAGTTTTAAAGAGTGTGCAGGGACAGAGGGACCTGGGAGTTAATGTGCATAGGTCCCTGAAGGTGGCAGGACATATTGAGAGAGTGGTTAACAAAGCATATGGGATCTTGGGCTTCATAAATAGAGGTATTGAGTACAAAAGTAGAGAAGTTATGCTGAACCTTTATAAAGTGCTGGTTAGGCCAAAACTGGGGTATTGCGTCCAGTTCTGGTCACCACACTTTAGGAGGGATGTGAAGGCCCTCGAGAGGGTGCAGAGGAGATTTACCAGAATGGTTCTGTGGATGGGTGATCTTAGCTACAAGGACAGGTTGGAGAAGCTGGATTTGTTTTCATTAGAGCAAAGGAGGTTGAGGGGTGATTTGATAGAGGTGTACCAGATTATGACTGGTTTGGATAGGCTAGACGGGGAAAGGCTGTTCCCATTAGTTGATGGTACAAGGACTAGGGGACACAGATTTAAGGTTTTGGGCAAGAGATACAGTGGGGATGTGAGGAAAAACTATTTACGCAGCGAGTGGTGAAGACCTGGAACTCGCTGCCGACGGAAGTGGTGGAAGCGGAGACACTCAATGTTTTCGAGGGGAGACTGGATAGGCACTTGAGGGAAATAAACTTGCAGGGCTACGGGGATAGAGCGGGGGAATGGGACTGACTGGATTGCTCTACAGAGAGTCGGCATGGACTCGATGGGCCGAATGGCCTCCTTCTGTGCCTCTATGACTCATCTGTTGACCATTTGTCTTGTTTGTTTGTGAGATAGGCTACCCTCTTAACTGGAAGACCATTGACCCCTTATTAAGCAATCCTTGCTAACAAAGGACCCTCTCCTTGCTGAGCAAGCTTTCTCTTGCTAAATGTCATCCATGCCCTGAGGAATTCTGGGAGCAAGCAACTTGACCATTGCATCATTTCTAGCTCCAGTGCAAGCTATCTACAAGTGAAAAGAAAGCACAAACCTTAATTATACGAGATTAAACCAAATCCTAATCCTACGTATATATGTAGACATGACTCAGGTATCTTACAGGTGGGTGAGGGAAGAAGCTCCAAAAGTGGTTGTGCGCCACTTCCGTTGTTGTGAAGCCACACCTGTCAGCCAGACACGCGGCCTGGAATTTCCTCTTCCGATCTCGCGCCCTAACATCGGAAGAAATCCCGGAGAAGTCATTTGTGCCATTTCTCTGGGGGTTTCCAACCACAGTTAGGGCCGGAAATCAGAGCCTAACCCCCCTCCCTCCCTCACGCGGATGTTTGATGTGTTTCTAATACATTATCAGTCAGTGACCCCGTGGCATTGCGCCTGTAGAGTCACGACCAAATGTCGCCTTCAGGTGACACAGGATTAGAGTGTAGCGGACCATTGGATCAGGTGTGCAGACGATAACTCAGTCCCCATTTTAAAAATCATGCATTCGGTCCTCATAATAATTTGAGTTTTACATAGTATTACAGCACAGACACAGGCCATTCGGCCCAACAGGTCTATTCTGGTGTTTATGCTCCACACGAGCCTCCTCCCACCCCTCTTCATCTCACTCCATCAACATTTCCTTCTATTCCTTTCTCCCTCATGAGCTTATCTAGCTTGCCTGTAAAGGCATCTGTGCTATTCGCCTCAACTACTCCTTGTGGTAGCAAGTTTCACATTCTAACCACTCTCTGGGTAAAAAAGTTTCTCCTGAATTCCCTATTGGATTTATTAGTGGCTATCTTATATTATGGTCCCTAGTTAATAACATAAGAACATAAGAATTAGGAGCAGGAGTTGGCCATTTGGCCCTTCGAGCCTGCTCCACCATTTAATAAGATCATGGCTGATCTTCTACCTCAACTCCACCTTCCCGCACTATCCCCATATCCCTTGATTCCCTTAGTTCCCAAAAATGTATCGACCTCTGTCTTGAATATACTCAACGACTGAGCATCCACAGCTCTCTGGGGTAGAGAATTCCAAAGATTCACAACCCTTTGAGTGAAGAAATTTCTCCTCAACTCAGTCCTAAATGGCCGACCCCTTATTCTGAGACTGTGACCCCGTATTCTAGATTCCCCAGCCAGGGGAAACATTTTCTCAGCATTAACCCTGTCAAGCCCTATAAGAATTTTATGGCCCAGAAATTAAACATCGATGGTTCCCGCGGGGGTAAGGATTCCCCGCGATATCGCACTCCGCGCCTACCTTTTTGTTTGGGGCCCACACGAACTTTAGTTTCAGAGCCTCTCCCTGTTGCAACTGTGCAGTGCTTGCGTATCCCAGAGGCGCAATTAGTTCGTGCGAGCTCTGGGATCACGTGATTCAGTTAGAGCCAATGGCAGCACACCATCTTTCATTCATAGTTTTGACGGCAAGGGCTGTCAAAGCTATGAATACTACAAGCCCCCAAAAGAACAGCTAAACCTCAATTAAATTTTAAAAAAAGCCATCACATTAATAAAATAAGTATAGTTAAATAAATTAACCACTTTAAACAAAAAATTAAATTTTTGAAAAAATTTAAAATCTTTTTAAAAGTTATAAAAATAAACTTACCTTTCTTTAAAGTCTCTAAAAAAGATAAACCTGTTGAAATTTTTTTAAAATAACACTTAATTAACTACTTACCTTGTTAAAAGAGGGTCCTACGCCTGCTTTCTTTATGTGTAAAATCTTCACCACTTAGCTGCGCGTTCAAACCTGAAAAAAAAACTAAGTGCACTGCGTGCGCGCAACCTGTAGCGCGCACGCGGTTCACTTCGGAACCGCCCCCTTTGCAATTCACGAAGTGCCGGTTTCCCGCGCATGCACAGTGCAAGCAGGAAACCGGCAATTCGGGACCTAATACGCGAGAGTACACAGTGCGTACTCTCGCGTATTAGGTTTAATTTTCGGGCCTATATTTTTCAATTAGATCACCTCTCATTCTTCTAAACTCTAGTTCTGGCGGAGACATACAAGTGGGAAACATCTTCTCTACGTTCACCCCATCAAACCCTTTCATAATCTTAAAGACCTCTATCAAGTCACCCCACAGCCTTCTCTTTTCTAGAGAAAAGAGCCCCAGCCTGTTCAGCCTTTCCTGATTGGTACAACCTCTCAGTCCCGGTATCTTGCAACCCTTTTTGGCACCTATCTCCAGTGTCTCTATATCCCTCTTGATAATATTTATTTTACAGTTAATAGCAAAATATAAGGCAATTTGGGAAGCAGAGTTCACAGAATCACAGAATCCCCACAGTGCAGATAGAGGCCATTTCAGCCCATCGAGCCTGCACCGACACATAGCCCATCCTATCCCTGTAACCCCACGTATTTAATCCCCCCTAACACTAAGGGTCAATTTATCATAGCCAAATCAACCTAACCCGCACATCTTTGGACTGTGGGAGGAAACCGGAGCACCCGGAGGAAACCCACGCAGACACAGGGAGAATGTGCAAACTCCACACAGACAGTCACGCGAGGCCGCATTCGAACCCGGGTCCCTGGCGCTGTGAGGCAACAGTGCTAACCACTATGCCACCGTGTTAGTTGAAGCAGTGAAGTCTCTCCACAGTGCACAGAGGAGCTGGGAGCGGCCAGACAGAGGCTGTACGTGTAGCGACAGCACTGGTGGGCGGGTATAGTTAACGGTTACATAGGCAGTTTCCATTACAAATGTCGACAAAAGAATTTACGCCGCACAAAGTTGACAGAAAATTAGCCACCAGAACCCAATAGTTGTTTGACATGTGAAGAAGAATTGTATCCTTCACCGTGACTGGACAACAATGTTGACTCATCACCACCATTCTGAAATGTGCCTGTGCGTCGAAATGTTATATTAAGCTGATTCTCTGATTTGTGTATTGGTGAGTTTGATATTTTGTTGTCGTTAAGCTGAGGGATGTTAGCATTAGGAATGTTTCTGTTCAAATACTCAATGTCAACTTTTGTTTACAAGATTCATTCTCGGCATGCGGGCGTCGCCAGCAAGGCCGGCGTTTATTGCCCATCCCAAGTTGCCCCTTGAGAAGGTGGTGGTGAGCGGCCTTCTTGAATCGCTGCAGTCCGTGTGGTGAAGGTGCTGCGAGTCAGGATACGGGCCGCAGAGTTTGGGAAGAGCTCAAGCTCACTGAGGGTGGAAGGTGGGAGGCCGGCCAGGAGAGCATTGGAATAGTCGAGTCTGGCAAATAACACAGAAACGTAGGGCGCGATCTTGCCAGCCCTGGGGAGGTGGGTATGGAGGCTGGACTGCTGGGAAAATGGCAGAATTTGGGGGCCGGTGCCCAACCCGCCCCCGTGCCATCTTGCCAGGAGGCGGGTAGCTGTCCCGTGCCGGGTCCCGTCTCCTTGGAGGCGGGAAGGGATTACAGCCACTTAACTGCTGTAGTTAACAGGCAGAAAATAGGCTTATCACCATTTTACCCACACAAGTGCGGACTTCCCGAAGGCTCCGAACCCCGCCAGGGTCACCGAGGCGATTGGTGGGTCTGCGGGGGGTCGGAGGGGGTGCAAAAGTGAGCTGTGGAGGTGAGTGATGGTGCAAGTGTGGAGAGGTGAGTATCTGAGGTAAGTGGAAAGTGTTAGAAAAAGTTTACTTACCTTTGTTTCTTCCTGCAGGCTTCAGTCGGTGTGTATGCGGAGAGTCTCGCACCTCCGTGTTGCAGATGACAGATGGCCGTTGCATTCTCCAATGCAACAACCATCTCATTTCTGCAAAAGAAAGAGGTTTGATGAGGTCTTGAATTCAAGAACTCATCAAACTACAGAGAATGTCAGTGTTTGACAGCTTCACAGAGCTGTCAAACGATGACAATTCATCTGTCAAAAATTTTTGACAGATGAAACGTCATACGCTGATGTTCTCTGTAACCGGCTTTCCCTTAATTGACCTGCTAAGCCCGCTGGGTGGGCTTAACAAGGTCAATCAAGGGAAAATAGCGTGGGTTGGCCAGAAGTCGATGGAGGTGGGACTAAAGCCCGACAAGTGGGAGTCCCGCCTCCAAAAGCTCCCCATTGGCAAAATCACCCCCGTAATGTCGTGCATGTTGGTAGGACCAACACAGAGTGCGCTATCATTTAAAAAAAAAATATTTATTCATTCACGGGATGTGGGCGTCGCCGGCAGTGCCAACATTTATTGCCCGTCCCTAATTGCCCTTAAGGTGGTGGTGAGCCGCCGCCTTGAACCGCTGCAGTCCATGTGGTGAAGGTACTCCCACAGCGCTGTTAGGGAGGGAGTTCCAGGATTTTGACCCAGCGACGACGAAGGATCGGGTGATATGTGTCCAAGCTGGGATAGTGCGTGACTTGGTGGGGAACTTGGAGGTGGTGGTGTTCCCAGGCACCTGCTGCCCTTGTCCTTCTAGGTGGTGGAGGTCGTCGGTTTGGGAGGTGCTGCCAAAGAAGCCTTGGTGAGTTGCTGCAGTGCCTCCTGTAGATGGTACACACTGCAGCCACGGTGCGCCGGAGGTGGAAGGAGTGAATACCACAGGAGATGTTGTACTGCCAGCCCTATACTACCGCACCTTCAACCTCAGCGAGGCTGCCACTACTGTACTAGTGTAACAGTTCCATTATGCACATTACCCATCTACTTACATCTCTGAGTACGATGGCCAGTTTAGTGCAAATTAGTGTCGCATTAGATGCTGAGAGGCTGTTATATGCTGAGAGGCTGTTGGATGCTGAGAGGCTGTTGGATGCTGGGAGGCTGTTGGATGCTGGGAGGCTGTTGGATGCTGGGAGGCTGTTGGATGCTGGGAGGCTGTTTAGACATTGAGGGGCTCTTTAGATGCTGAGAGGATGTTGCCCCTGGCTGGAGAGTCTGGAACTAGGGGTCATTGTCTCAGGATAAGGGTCGGCCATTTAGGACTGAGATGAGGAGAAACTTCTTCACTCAGAGGGTTGTGAATCTTTAGAATTCTCTACCCCAGAGGGCGGTGGATGCTCATTTGTTGAGTATATTCAAGGCTGAGATCAATAGATTTTTGGACTCTGGGGGAATCAAGGGATGTGGGGGTGGGGCGGGAGAGTGAGGTTACATAGATACATACATAGATACATAGAAGATAGGAGCAGGAGTAGGCCATCCGGCCCTTCGAGCCTGCTCCGCCATTTAATGAGATCATGGCTGATCCTTCAATTCAGTATCCCGTCCCCGCCTTCTCTCCGTAACCCTTAACCCCTTTTGCCTGTAGAAATATATCTAATTCCCTCTTAAATATATTTAATGAGCTGGCGTACACTGCCCTCTGTGGCAATGAGTTCCACAGGTTCACCACTCTCTGAGTGAAGAAATTCCCCCTCATTTCTGTCCTAAATGGTTTAGCCCTTATCCTTAAATTATGTCCTCTAGTTCTGTTCTCACCCGCCAAGGGAAACATTCCTTCTGCATCTAATCTGTCTAGACCTGTCAGAATTTTATACACTTCTATGAGGTCCCCTCTCAATCTTCTAAACTCCAGTGTGTACATCCCTAAACTACATAGTCTCTCCTCATAGGTCAATCCCGCCATTCCTGGTATCAGCCTGGTGAATCGCCGCTGCACCCCCTCCATGGCAAGAACATCTTTCCTCAGATGAGGCGACCAAAACTGTACACAGTACTCGAGGTGTGGTCTCACCAGTGCCCTGTACAGCTGCAGCAAGGTATCCCTGTTCCTGTATTCCAACCCTTTTGCTATGAAGGCCAGCATACCGTTTGCCTTCTTGACCGCCTGTTGCACCTGCATGCTCGCCTTCAGTGACTGGTGTACAAGAACACCCAGGTCTCTCTGTACTTCCCCCTCTCCCAATTTATTGCCATTTAAATAATAATTTGCCCTCCCGTTCCTGCACCCAAGGTGGATAACTTCGCACTTGTCCACATTATAGTGCATCTGCCATTTATCCGCCCAATCACCCAGTCTGTCCAAATCGCTCTGGAGCTTCCTGGTCTCCTCCTCTGAGCCCACCCCCCCTCCTAGTTTAGTGTCGTCTGCAAATTTGGAAATGCTGCATTCGACTCCCTGATCCAGGTCATTAATATAAATTGTGAACAGCTGGGGACCCAGGACAGATCCCTGTGGTACCCCACTTGTTACTGCCTGCCATTCAGAAAATGAGCCGTTTATTCCAACTCTCTGTTTTCTATCTGACAGCCAGTTCTCTATCCACGTCAATACTTTCCCCTTTATCCCATGAGCTTCAATTTTCCATGCTAATCTTTTATGTGGGACCTTATCGAAGGCCTTTTGGAAGTCCAGGTACACCACATCTACTGGCTCTCCCCCATCTATTTTACCAGTTACTCCCTCAAAAAATTCCAATAGATTAGTCAAGCACGATTTACCCTTTGTAAATCCATGTTGACTCTGTCCTATCCTGTCCCCATTTGCTAAGTGCTCGGCTATTTCATCCTTAATGATGGACTCCAGCATTTTGCCCACAACTGATGTAAGGCTTACAGGTCTGTAATTACCTGCTTTTTCCCTACCCCCCTTTTTGAATAGTGGGGTAACGTTAGCTACCCTCCAATCCATGGGCACTGTTCCCGAGTCTAATGAATTCTGAAAAATCATGCTTAGTGCATCCGCTATCTCTAGGGCCACCTCCTTCAGTACCCTAGGATGCATGTTATCAGGCCCTGGGGATTTGTCCGCCTTCAATCCCTTTAGCTTCCTTAACACCATATCCTTAGAGATATTGATTTGCGTCAGTTCCTCCTTTGCCAATGTCCCTATTTTTCCCGATATCCCAGGGAGGTTTTTTGTGTCTTCCTTCGTAAAGACTGACCCAAAGTATGCATTTAGTTGGTCTGCCATTTCCTTATTTCCCATTATATATTCCCCCGTATCTGACTGCAATGGACCAACTTTGGTTTTCACCAGTCTTTTCCTCTTGATATACTTATAAAAGCTTTTGGAGTTAGTTTTTATATTTTCCGCCAGCTTGCTTTCGTAAGCTATTTTGCCCTTCTTGATTAAGCCCTTTGCCCTCCTTTGCTCTATCTTAAACTGTTCCCAATCTTCCGCTCTGGCGCGTTTTTTGGCTATTTTATACGCCCTATCTTTGGATTTTATGCTGTCTCTAATTTCCCCTGTTATCCACGGTTGAGTCACCTTTTTAGATTTCCTTTTATGCCAGATTGGTATAAACAATTTTTGCAATTTTGTCATTCTATCTTTAAATGCTTGCCATTGTTTATCTACCTCCAGTCCTCCCAGGAACGTTGTCCAATCAGACCTACTCAGTTCCCGTCTAATGGCATCATAATTCCCCTTGTTTAAATTCAGGACCTGAGTCTCTGAGTCAATTTCTTCGCTCTCCATTTCGAGTGAGAAATCGATCATGTTATGATCGCTCTGACCCAAGGGTCCCCGTACAACAAGATTACTAATTAGTCCCTTCTCATTGCACAGTACCCAGTCCAATATAGCCTGTTCCCGAGTTGGTTCCTCGACATATTGATCCAGATAACCATCCCTTAAACACTCAAGGAATTCCTCCTCCTCATTATTTTTACTGATTAGGCTAGTCCAATCTATATGTAAGTTAAAGTCACCTATGATGACAGCTGTGCTCTTATTGAATGGCGGAGCAGGCTCGAGGGACCGAATGGTTGACTCCTGCTCCTAATTCTTATGTTCTTATTACAGAAATACCTTGCGCTGTTATACCCGATAGATCTTTCGGATATAGTTGAAGCGCTGTTTACGCCATACTTATATAAACCCGTCCTCCCATCCGTTTGGTGCGCACATGTTTTGCGCGTTACATTTTGTGACAACTGTACTTTTGAATGCTCTTTCTGCTCCGATTCCAGAGTAACAGGAAGCAGTCGGCTCCTGCTCAAGAGGGGATAAGCAGGTGGAACTCCCGTGGGTAACTCTGAGCTTACCTCCAACGTCCTGAGAAGGAATCCTGACCATCACCCGCCCCATCCTTAGAAAAGCGTAACCCACTGCTCCCACTTTTGGCACTCTTGCCTCGACCACCTCTGGCTGCCTCCGTGATCGCTGGATCTACCGCGCGCTCGACCAGAAACCGCCGACCAAGTGACATTTTCACTCGCGCACCTCAACGCCCATTGGAGAGATTTGTACATTCCACTCATCAAGTTGAACTAATACGGCCGGTTGAGAGGCTGGATTAACACCGTCGGATTCAGTCGACTGTTGCAGCCAGAGTACTGCGTCAAATACAGGACTAGTGGCTGACCCCAAGCTCCAGAAATGTTATTTTACATAGAATTGCCTCGAATGTACAGCACAGAAACAGGCCTGGTCTGTGCCGGTGTTTATGCTCCACATAAGCCTCTTCATCTCACCCCATCAACATATCCTTCTATTCCTTTCTCCCTCATGTGCTTAAAGGCATCTATACTATTCGCCCCAACCACTCCCTGTGGTAGCGAGTTCCACATTCTCACCACTCTTTGGGTAAAGAAGTTTCTCCTGAATTTCCGATTGGATTTATCAGTGACTATCTTATATTTATGGCCCCTAGTTCTGGTCTCCCCCCACAAGTGGAAACATCTTCTCTACGTCTACCCTATCGAACCCCTTCATAATCTTAAAGACCTCTATCAGGTTACTGTAGAACACACTATTTACTAACGATAACCTGTCGAGTCAACAGACGCCGCAAGCAGCAAGCATTGGTCAAGCTGTTACAGAAGATGCCGAAGGACGAAGACAACGTCTGCAAGTTGTAAGGGCCTGTGACCCTCGATTCGGGTGCACAGCCACTTGAGGGTGGACACTGTAGAACACACTGTTATCTGGAAAGGTTGACCACATTTTACCAGCATGCTTCGCGAGGACAAAGACCGGTTGCTGTGAGGACTTTGCAAAATAAACTGTTTGACTCGTAAGCTGTTAAAGCTGCCAGTTGTCTTTCAACAGATATGGGAAAACATGCTTATTGAAGTTCTGTGGGCACCGACTCTGAAATCAGTGCAATAACAGAAACATCTTCAGACCATGGAATGTACCCGGCCTTGAAGGCCCACAGTTGCCTCACGGATTAGTGATGAGAGGCTCAGGGAAACAACTGCTGACCATTATGCCGTATAGTTAGGGACACGTACGCAGTTGGGAGGGTTGCCAAATTTTGGGGTATAAAAGGTTTCAAAATAACAAGGGCTGCAGTCGGGGGCTCTAGTCGATGGTGACCTGGTCAGTTGCTAGTTAAAGTTAGTCATACGCCTAGTCATCGTTGAATTGACCTTTCATCTGGTGAAAAGTATGTATGTGGTTTTGCTTATAATCACCTGAGCTTAAAGTAAATGATTTTAGATGCTTGCTTGCAATAAGTACATGCATTGAGTACAGATTGTATTCTGGCAATTACTTGTAACCTCTTGTTGATTTTTCAGTAAAAGAAGTTTCACAGATTCATTGGGTTTTGTGTTGTCTGTTCCACGGGTCTGAACTCTATAAACTGTCAGAGAATCAGAACATCTTACATTATCCCTCAGCCTTCTCTTTTCTAGAGAAAAGAGCCCCAGCCAGTTCAGTCTTCCCTGATAGTTATAACCTCTCAGTTCTGTCATCATCCTTGTAAATCCTTTTTTTGCACCATCTCCAGTGTCTCTATATCCTTTGTGTAATATGGAATCCAGAACTGTGCACAGTGCTCCAAGTGTGATCTCACAGTGCTCCAAGTGTGATCTCACAGTGCTCCAAGTGTGGTCTCACAGTGCTCCAAGTGTGATCTCACAGTGCTCCAATTGCGGTCTCACAGCGCTCCAAGTGTGATCTCACAGTGCTCCAAGTGCGGTCTCACAGCGCTCCAATTGCGGTCTCACAGCGCTCCAAGTGTGATCTCACAATGCTCCAATTGCGGTCTCACAGCGCTCCAAGTGTGATCTCACAGTGCTCCAAGTGTGGTCTCACAGCGCTCCAAGTGTGATCTCACAGTGCTCCAAGGGTGATCTCACAGTGCTCCAAGTGTGATCTCACAGTGCTCCAAGTGTGGTCTCACAGCGCTCCAAGTGTGATCTCACAGCGCTCCAAGTGCGGTCTCCCGGCGCTCCAATTGCGGTCTCACAGCGCTCCAAGTGCGATCTCACAGCGCTCCAAGTGTGGTCTCACAGCACTCCAAGTGTGGTCTCCCGGCACTCCAAGTGTGGTTTCCCGGCGCTCCAAGTGTGATCTCACAGCGCTCCAAGTGTGGTGTCACAGCGCTCCAAGTGTGATCTCTCAGCGCTCCAAGTGTGATCTCACAGCGCTCCAAGTGTGGTCTAACCGTGTTACTCAGTTCCACTCATGACTATTCTTGCCTGGAAAAACCGCTGCCTGTCCAGAGATGCCCACCATATGTAGATATGGACGTCGCCAAAGTGTCCCACTGAAATCTTACCAGTGCCCCTCTTGGCAAACACATACCTACAAAATTAGCTGCCTCGCACCTCTCAGCAACTGACCTCTTGCTGTTTTGCGATAAATTGAACACGGCCAAAGTTCAGCTGCTGTAATTTTACGATGAAGTTGAGCCCAGCTTGCGCTGCGCCGTCGTGCTCCTGAAATCGATTCATTGTTGACGTTGATTCGGTGGATTTACGCCAAGCGTCAGTCATTCCTGTGGAACTAATCGCCGACTGTCTCCACGCTGCCAATTAGTCTTCTAAATATGGTTCAATAAAGTCGCCAGGAGCAGGACGAGCTGTGTCAGGTCCTTTCTCTTCTTCTAGCACCCTGAAACATAAAGTGGGGTGGGGGTGAAATTCAACATCCCCGGGGGTGCAAGGTTGGGCGGTAGCAGATCGGTCACCCCGTTAAACACCTCGCGCGATTTTCTTCACTGGAAAGGAGGATGAGACCGGGTGTGTAACAGGCGGCTGATCCATATTGAGCTCCCATCCCATTTGAATTTCACCCCCATCTTGCAGTATCGGATTATACTCATGTTAAGTGTCAATCATTATATTTTATTGAGTCCACGATCTACAAGGCACAAGTCAGGAGTGTGCTGGAATACTCTCCACTTGCCTGGATGAGTGCAGCTCCAACAGCACTCAAGAACCTTGACACCATCCAGTACAAATCAGCCCGCTTGATTGGCATCCCATCCATCACCTTAAACATTCACTCCCTCCACCACCAGCGCACTGTGGCTGCAGTGTGTACCATCTACAAGATGCACTGCAGCAACTCGCCAAGGCTTCTTCGGCAGCACCTCCCAAACCCACGACCTCTTCCACCTAGAAGGACAAGGGCAGCAGGCGCAGGGGAACACCACCACCTCCAAGTTTCCCTCCAAGTCACACACACCAACCTGACTTGGAAATGTATCGTTGTTCCTTCATCATCGCTGGGTCAAAATCCTGGAACTCCCTCCCTAACAGCACTGTGGGAGTACCTTCACCACACGGACTGCAGCAGTTCAAGAAGGTGGCTCACCACCACCTTCTCGAGGGTGATTAAGGATGGGCAATAAATGCTGGCCCGTGAATTAATAAAATAAAAATCGGTTTATGTTGGACAACACCAGTAGTCACAGCGCTGGTTAAACAGTCCCGCCCTATTTTACTCCCCACTGAAGCCAACAGAGAGTAATATCGTGTGGGGTTACCTTTGTTACCTCTAGACTTGATTATTCCAAAGCACTCCTGGCTGGCCTCCCACATTCCACCCTACGTAAATTGAGGTGATCGAAAACTCGGCTGGCCGTGTCCTAACTCGCACCAAGTCCCGTTCGCCCATCACCCCTGTGCTCGCTGACCTACATTGGCTCACGGTTAAGCAGCGCCTCGATTTCAAAATTCTCATCCTTGTTTTCAAATCCCTCCATGGCCCTCGCCCCCTCCTATCTCTGTAATCTCCTCCATCCCCAGAACCCCCCCGAGATATCTGCGCTCCTCTAATTCTGCCCTCTTGAGCATCCCTGATTATAATCGCTCAACCTTTGGTGGCCGTGCCTTCTGTTGCCTCGGCCCTAAGCTCTGGAATTCCCTTCCTAAACCTCTCCGCCTCTCTTTCCTCCTTTAAGACGCTGCTTAAAACCGACCTCTTTGACCAAGCTTTTGGTCACCTGCCCTAATTTATCCTTATGTGGCTCGGTGTCAAATTTTTTGTCTTATAACAATCCTGTGCAGCGCCTTGTGACGTTTTACTATGTTAAAGGCGCTATATAAATACAGGGGGTAAAACTGGCATTCTGCCTGATCCCCTGGGATTCCAGCCCCAGCAGGTTAGGTTCAATTTACCCCAGTGTCAGGCGGACACCGTGTAGTGCTTAGAGTGAATGATTGAGAGATGAAAGTCTGGTTGGTGCAGGAGATCCCAATTGAACGAAGTGTGCTAGATTTTCACATCAGTTCTGGACTGCAATGGTTTGGTAGGCAGAGGCTTGAAATGCAACATTCGGCACATGGTGCTCATGTTTTTCTGCCCACTAAACAACAACAACTTGCATTTATATAGCGCCTTTAATGCAGTAAAACGTCCCAAGGTGCTTCACAGGAACGATTATCAGACAAGATTCGACACCGAGCCACATGAGGCGCACCGTGGCTGCAGTGTGTATCATCTACAAGATGCACTGCAGCAACTCGCCAAGGCTTCTTCGGAAGCACCTCCCAAACCCACAACCTCTTCCACCTAGAAGGACAAGGGCAGCAGGGGCATGGGAACACCACCACCTCCAAGCTCCCCTCCAAGTCACACACACCATCCTGACTTGGAAGTACATCGCCGATCCTTCATTATCGCTGGGTCAAAATCCTGGAACTCCCTCCCTAACAGCACTGTGGGAGTACCTTCACCGCACGGACTGCAGCGGTTCAAGAAGGCGGCTCACCACCACCTTCTCGAGGGCAACTAGGGATGGGCAATAAATGCTGGCCTTGCCAGCGACGCCCACATCCCATAAAAACGAATTAAAAAAAAAAATGAGGACCGGTGAAAGAGGTAGGTTTTAAGGAGCGTCTTAAAGGAGGAGAGAGAGGAAGCGAGGCAGATATATTTAGGGAGGGAATTCCAGAGGTTAGGGCCCAGGCAGCTGAAGGCACGGCCACCAATGGTGGAGCGATTATAATCAGGGATGCTCAAGAGGCCAGAATTGGAGGAGGGCAGAGATCTTGGAGGGTTGTAGAGCTGGAGGAGGTTACAGAGATGGGGAGGGGGCGAGGTCCTGGAGGCATTTGACCAGAAGGATGAGAATTTTAAAATCGAGAATTTTGAAATGAATGGAAAGAAAGTGGTGAGCAATTGGTGCCCAATTTTGCAAAAAGGCTTCCACCCGGTAATGAACCCCCATAAATCACGGCCCTTTAGAGCGGTGGTTCATAAACTGGGGTCCACAGACCCCTGGGGTTCTGTAGAGACTTTCCAGGGCGGTCCACGGTTGGAGGTAATTTCAAGTTTGTTCCTCTTAATAAAACCCAGACTGTTGTCAGCTGTGGCTCAGTTGGTAGCACTCTCGCCTCTGAGTTCAGGAAGGTTGTGGGTTCAAAGTACCCACTCCAAAGACTTGAGCACAAAATCCAGGCTGACGCTCCAGTGCGGCACTGAGGGAGTGCTGCACTGTCGGAGGTGCCGTCGTTCGGATGAGATGTTAAACTGCGGCCCCTCGGTAGGGGAGTCATCCCCGGTGTCCTGGCCAATGCTTATCCCTCAATCAACATCACTAAAACAGATTATCGCATTGCTGTTTGTGGGAGCTTGCTGTGCTCAAATTGGCTGCCTCGCCTCCTACATTACACCAGTGACTACACTTCTAGAAGTATTTCATTGGCTGTAAAACGCTTTGGGACATCCGGTGGTGGTGAAAGGTGCTATATAAATGCAGGTCTTTCTTTTATTTTGATGCGGTTCTTGCGAATTATTCTCAACGGCTGGGCCCGCCTGTGATAATCTGTTTTAGTGATGGTGATTGAGGGATACAGATTGGCCAGGACACCGGGGATAACTCCCCTACCGAGGGGCCGCGGTTTAACATCACAGAGGCCCACAGCTCTCACTCACTCTGCAGCGAGCGCTCCCTGCCAGGCCGAGCCCAGTCCTCTCCCTGGCGCCGCGGGCCTGCGCCATCCTCCCGCCGCGCGATCAGCGCGCCCGCGGGGCCCTTCAGGCACGTGCCTGAGCGTGTTCACGCCAACACCGGCAATAACCACAGTGGGGCTGTTACAGAACCTGCCCGTGGGACAGCATCGGCGGCGAGCCGTGCTCCCAGCAGCTGCACGGGTGCTCGTGCCCTCACTCACCTTGGCCAGCCCGCTGACAGCTTTTAAATATTCACAGAAGCATAGAAGATAGGAGCAGGAGTAGGCCATTCGGCCCCTCGAGCCTGCTCCGCCATTCAATGAGATCATGGCTGATCATCCAAATTCAGTACCCTGTCCCTGCTTTCTCCCCATATCCCTTGATCCCTTTAGCCTTAAGAAATATATCGAACTCCTTCTTGAATATATTTCATGAATTGGCCTCAACTGCCTTCTGTGGTAGAGAATTCCACAGGTTCACCACTCTCTGGGTGAAGAAATTCCTCCTCATCTCAGTCCTAAATGGCTTACCCCTTATCCTTAGACTGTGACCCCTGGTTCTGGACTCCCCCGCCATCGGGAACATCCTTCCTGCATCTAGTCTGTCTAGTCCTGTTAGAATTTTATAAGTTTCAATGAGATCCCCTCTCATTCTTCTAAACTCTAGCGAATATAAGCCCAATCGACCCAATCTCTCTTCATACGTCATTCCTGCCATCCCAGGTATCAGTCTGGTGAATCTTCGCTGCGCTCCCTCCATGGCAAGAATCATAGAATCATGGAAAGTTACAGCACGGAAGGAGGCCATTTCGGCCCATCGTGTCCGCGCCGGCCAACAACGAGCTATCCAGCCTATCCAGATGAAGTCCAACACTGCCTTCAGTGTGCGAGTGCAGCCTTCGGTCGCCTGAGGAAGAGAGTGTTTGAAGACCAGGACCTCAAACCCAGCACTAAGCTCATGGTCTGCAGAGCAGCAGTGATACCCGCCCTGCTGTATGCTTCAGAGACATGGACCATGTACAGCAGGCACCTCAAAGCACTGGAGAGGTACCACCAGCGCTGCCTCCGCAAGATCCTGCAAATCCATTGGCAGGATAGGCGCACCAACGTCAGTGTTCTCGCTCAGGCCAACATCCCCAGCATCGAAGCTTTGACCACGCTCGATCAGCTCCGATGGACGGGTCACATCGTCCGCATGCCCGATACGAGACTCCCAAAACAAGCGCTCTACTCGGAGCTCCGGCACGGCAAGAGAGCCCCAGGTGGGCAGAGGAAACGCTTCAAGGACACCCTCAAAGCCTCCTTGAAAAAGTGCAACATCCCCACCGACACCTGGGAATCCCTGGCCCAAGACCGCACAAAGTGGAGGAGAAGCGTTCGGGAAGGGGCCGACACCTCGAGTCTCTTCGCCGGGAGCAAGCGGAAGCCAAGCGCAAACAGCACAAGGAGCGCACGTCAACCCAAGCACCCCACCCACCCGCCCCTTCAACCACCGTCTGCCCCACCTGTGACAGAGACTGTAGGTCCCACATTGGACTCATCAGTCACCCGAGAACTCATTTTTAATGTGGAAGCAAGTCATCCTCGGTTCCGAGGGGCTGCCTAAGAAGAAGAAGATCCAGCCTAATCCCACTTCCCAGCTCTTGGTCCGTAGCCCTGCAGGTTAGAGCATCCCAAGTGCACATCCAAGTACTTTTTAAATGTGGTTAGGGTTCCTGCCTCGACCACCCTTTCAGGCAGTGAGTTCCAGACCCTCACAACCCTCTGGGTGAAGAAATTTCCCCTCAAATCCCCTCTAAACCTTGCCCCAATTACTGTAAATCTGTGCCCCCTGGTTTTTGACCCCTCTGCTAAGGGAAGTAGGTCCTTTCTATCCACTTTATCTAGGCCCCTCATAATATTTATACACCTCAATAAGGTCTCCCCTCAGCCTCCTCTGTTCCAAGGAAAATAGACCCAGCCTATCCAGTCTTTCCTCATAGCTAAGATTCCCTACTCCCGGCAACATCCTTGTAAATCTCCTCTGTACCCTCTCTAGTGCAATCACATCTTTCCTGTAATGTGGTGACCAGAACTGCACGCAGTACTCTAGCTGAGGCCTAACTAGTGTTTTATACAGTTGAAGCATAACCTCCCTGCTCTTGTATTCTATGCCTCGACTAATAAAGGCAAGTATTCCGTATGCTAAGTGGGTAATAGTGGCCGTCTGTTGCTGAGTACCTGGAATGGGTGTGAGAAGCAGGCACACCCATCTCTGTGAGTAAACACCTGCTTCCTTTAAAGCATTATTAAAACACTCTTTACATTCAGCACTTTCATGTTATGAGTTTTATACAGTGTTATAATTTAGAAGGGGGAGTCCGTGATTACGAATCCATTTGAAAAGGGGTCCTTCAAACAAAAAGGTTTGAAAACCGCTGCTTTGGAGCTCCGTCCTTTCATCAGTAACGGGCTTGTGTATTTAAACAGGTGCGTTTTAGTCGCTTTTTTTTGTTCAAAGTGAACGGTACCGATTCCCATTTTAAAGCTTTAAGCCTCCATTACTTTATATTTAATCCGTCTTTCGGATGAGACGTTAAACCGAGGCCCCCCCCGTCTGCTCGCTCAGGTGGACGGAGAAGATCCCACGGCCACTATTTCGAAGAACAGCAGGGGGGGGGGGGTGAAGTTATTACCCGGTGTCCTGGGACCAATGTTTATCCCTCAACCGACATAACAAAAGACAGATTATCTGGTCCATTATCACATTGCTGTTTGTGGGAGCTTGCTGTGCGCAAATTGGCTGCCGCGTTTCCCCACATCACAACAGTGACTACACTTCAAAAAGTACTTCATTGGCCGTAAAGCGGCTTTGAGGCATCCGCTGTTCGTGAAAGACGCTATAGAAATGCAAGCCTTTCTTTAATTAGTGACTCGTAACCAAGCCATGCAGGCCAGAAGCTGCCAGGTTTATTTACTGGTTGGTGCAAAGTCCCGTGAGCTTAGTCAGGGTCGTAGGTCACCTTCTCAAGGCTCTACAGGTAGCTCAAGTGCCCCTGGTCTAGAGAGGGCAAGAATCAACCTGGGTTCCCACTCACTGGTGGAAGGTGTGCGTGGACCCGACACGCCGTGCCCACGCCTGGCCCTCTTTCAAATAGCCAGCAACCAGGCACGATGGGGCTGAACGGCCTCCTTCTGTGCTGTACGATTCTAGGTCTAGGACTTGGCTGTGAGGCCCCCACCCCCAACACAATCAAATAGGCTGGTGACACCGTGATCTGGAGCGGTCAGTTTGGCTGAAGCATCAAACAGCGCCCACGCAGTTGTCTCTCTCTCTGCACCAATCATTGTTTTTGAGTTGTTCTTTGGTGAGAGGTCGTAAAAAGCGAACCGTACCGATTCCCATTTTAAAGCTTTGCGTCGACTTTATTTTCCAGTTAACCGGTGACTCGTAATCAAGCCAATCAGGACAGTAGCTGCCGGGTTCATTTACTGGTTGATGCTAAATCCTCTGATCTCAGTCAGGATTGGGGTTGTTTTCTTTGCAACTGAGGAGGCTGAGGGGAGAGCTTGATTGAGATGTATAAAATTATGAGGGGCCTTGATAGAGTGGATAGGAAGGACCTATTTCCCTTAGCAGAGAGGTCAATAACCAGGGGGCATAGATTTAAAGTAACTGATCGGAGGTTTAGAGGGGAGTTGAGGAGAAATGTTTTCACCCAGAGGGTGGTGGGGGTCTGGAGCTCGCTGCCTGAAAGGGTGGTAGAGGCAGAGACCCTCATCACATTTAAAAAGTACTTGGATATGCACTTGAAGTGCTGTAACCTACAAGGCTACGGACCAAAAGCTGGGAAGTGGGATTAGGCTGGAGAGCTCTTTGTTGGCAGGCACGGACAAGATGGGTCGAATGGCCTCCTCTGTGCCGTAAATTTCTATGATTCTACAGCGCCTTTGAAGGAAGAACTTGAAAAAATGGCGGGGGGGAAAAAGATCGATCTAAAATGCATTCATTCTGCATGTCCCGCCCTCCGGCCTGCTCAGGGAGAACTCCCCTGCTCTTCATCAAAATAGTGCCGGGGGATCTTTTAAGTGCACCTGAGAGAGCAGACGGGACCTCAGTTTCATCCGAAAGACAGCCCCTCCGACAGTACAGCGCTCCCTCGGCACTGCACTGGAGTGTCACCCGAGATTTCTGTGCTGAAGTCTCTGGAGTGGAATTTGAGACTCACAACACCTTCTGGACGGAGTCCGTGTTCCACGTTTACACGGAATGTGAGAGGTTGCAGCCCCGCTTCCACTATTTGAAGGGGCTGCTCCTTGATTTTTGGCTGCACTTCAGTCCCACGCTCCTGATCTTCGGTCACCCGGTGCGGAGGGGAGCGGGCAGGTCGGGGGGACCTCCTCGTGGGGCTGCTCCTGGGCCTGGCAACAGTGGCCATCAACTGGTCCAGGCAGCGGGCGGTCGAGGGGGTCGTTCGGCCCGACTGCCTGCCTCTCTTCCGTGGCCACTTCCGCGCCCGGGTGGCCCTGGAGATGGAGCACGCGGTGTCCGCCGGCACGCTCGAGGCCTTCCGCGACCGGTGGGCGCTGCGGGGACTGGAGTGCATCGTCACCCCCGGCAAGCAAATTTTAATTTAATTTGTTAAGTTTCATTTGATGTATTTTTTTGTTAAGTTACAGTTTTTGTTTATTGATCGTACCAAAAGAGCAACGCCTTCTGGACTGAGAGGCGGAGTGTGCTGCCCACTGAACCACTGGCTGTGCTGCCCCAGTCGTCGAATATGCTGGTGACACCATTGGTCATGGGAATGGCCCGTTGGCTGACGCCCCAGAGATCCACACGATGCCTGTGGATCTGCATATAAAAAAAAGTAGGTGGGGGAAAAATAATGAAGTAAAGCCTTGAATTCTACCCCGCCCCTGCGGCCTCCCTCCTTGCCCCCTTCTCTCTCTCTCTACTTCTCTTTCTCAGAGGAATCTTGATTATTTTATTGATTGATCATTGAGCAGAGGGAAGAAGGCCCCTCTCCCATCAATCAACAAAGGGAGAGGTGTGCCTTCATTTAACAGCACCCTCTGCTCAAGGAGCGAAAAAAGAGACTTGAATACTGAATTTCCCGCCCTCCGGCCGGCTTGGGTAAGTGGCGAGGTTTAGTTCCGGGATTGAAAAACGCTCCAATCAGAGCGCGCGGAACCAACCAATCAGCTTGGTGTATTCCCAGCCGGACAATCGCCAGCTGCCAACCAATCGGCTGGCGGCGGGCGGCTGCGGTGCGACCAATCGGGTGTCGCTTCAGCCCGAACCCAATCTCGGCTGGAGCCTTTAAAAGGCGCGGCGCGGCGGGGCTGCGGTTATTCGGCTCCCGGAGGAGCGGCGAGTGGAGGAAGAAGGGGATTAAATGGCGAGGACCAAGCAGACGGCGCGCAAGTCCACCGGGGGCAAAGCTCCCCGCAAGCAGCTGGCCACCAAGGCGGCCCGCAAGAGCGTCCCGGCCACGGGCGGGGTGAAGAAGCCCCACCGCTACCGGCCCGGCACCGTGGCCCTGCGGGAGATCCGCCGCTACCAGAAGTCCACCGAGCTGCTGATCCGCAAACTGCCCTTCCAGCGCCTGGTCCGCGAGATCGCGCAGGACTTCAAGACCGACCTGCGCTTCCAGAGCTCGGCCGTCATGGCCCTGCAGGAGGCCAGCGAGGCCTACCTGGTCGGGCTCTTCGAGGACACCAACCTGTGCGCCATCCACGCCAAGCGGGTCACCATCATGCCCAAGGACATCCACCTGGCCCGGCGCATCCGCGGCGAGCGCGCCTGAGGGACCCCCGGGCTCAGCCCCGACCCCCCGGGCCGGGCCGGCGGCACCCAGGAAAACGGCTCTTTTCAGAGCCACCCAAACCCCATCGGCAGAGAGCGGCGACCGGCCCTTCACACCGGGCCCTTCACACCGAGCCCCCGGGACACACCGGGCCCTTCACACCCAGCCCGGGACACACAACATCCCCCGGGCCCTTCACACCCAGCCCGGGACACATAACATCCCCCGGGCCCTTCACACCCAGCCCGGGACGCACAACATCCCCCGGGCCCTTCACACCCAGCCCGGGACACAACATCCCCCGGGCCCTTCACACCCAGCCCCGACACAACATCCCCCGGGCCCTTCACACCCAGCCCCCGACACAACATCCCCCGGGCCCTTCACACCCAGCCCCCGACACAACATCCCCCGGGCCCTTCACACCCAGCCCCCGACACAACATCCCCCGGGCCCTTCACACCCAGCCCCGACACACAACATCCCCCGGGCCCTTCACACCCAGCCCCCGACACAACATCCCCCGGGCCCTTCACACCCAGCCCCGACACACAACATCCCCCGGGCCCTTCACACCCAGCCCCCGACACACAACATCCCCCGGGCCCTTCACACCCAGCCCCCGACACACAACATCCCCCGGGCCCTTCACACCCAGCCCCCGACACACAACATCCCCGGGCCCTTCACACCCAGCCCCGGGACACAAACATCCCCCGGGCCCTTCACACCCAGCCCCGACACAACATCCCCCGGGCCCTTCACACCCAGCCCGGGACACAACATCCCCCGGGCCCTTCACACCCAGCCCGGGACACAACATCCCCCGGGCCCTTCACACCCAGCCCGGGACACAACATCCCCCGGGCCCTTCACACCCGACCCCGGGACACAACATCCCCCGGGCCCTTCACACCCAGCCCCCGACACACAACATCCCCCGGGCCCTTCACACCCTGCCCCCGACACACAACATCCCCCGGGCCCTTCACACCCAGCCCCCGACACACAACATCCCCGGGCCCTTCACACCCAGCCCCCGGGACACAACATCCCCCGGGCCCTTCACACCCAGCCCGGGACACAACATCCCCCGGGGCCCTTCACACAGCCCCGACACACAACATCCCCCGGGCCCTTCACACCCAGCCCGGGACACACAACATCCCCCGGGCCCTTCACACCGAGCCCCGGGACACAACATCCCCCGGGCCCTTCACACCCAGCCCCCGACACAACATCCCCCGGGCCCTTCACACCCAGCCCGGGACACAACATCCCCCGGGCCCTTCACACCCAGCCCCCGACACAACATCCCCCGGGCCCTTCACACCCAGCCCCCGACACACAACATCCCCCGGGCCCTTCACACCCAGCCCCCGACACACAACATCCCCCGGGCCCTTCACACCCAGCCCCCGACACACAACATCCCCCGGGCCCTTCACACCCAGCCCGGGACACAACATCCCCTGGGCCCTTCACACCCAGCCCCCGACACACAACATCTCCCGGGCCCTTCACACCCAGCCCCCGACACACAACATCTCCCGGGCCCTTCACACCCAGCCCCCGACACACAACATCCCCCGGGCCCTTCACACCCAGCCCGGGACACAACATCCCCCGGGCCCTTCACACCCAGCCCCCGACACACAACATCCCCCGGGCCCTTCACACCCAGCCCCCGACACACAACATCCCCCGGGCCCTTCACACCCAGCCCCCGACACACAACATTCCCCGGGCCCTTCACACCCAGCCCGGGACACACAACATCCCCCGGGCCCTTCACACCCAGCCCGGGACACACAACATCCCCCGGGCCCTTCACACCCAGCCCCCGGGACACAACATCCCCCGGGCCCTTCACACCCAGCCCCCGACACAACATCCCCCGGGCCCTTCACACCCAGCCCGGGACACAACATCCCCCGGGCCCTTCACACCCAGCCCGGGACACAACATCCCCCGGGCCCTTCACACCCAGCCCCCGGACACAACATCCCCCGGGCCCTTCACACCCAGCCCCGGGACACAACATCCCCCGGGCCCTTCACACCCAGCCCCGACACACAACATCCCCCGGGCCCTTCACACCCAGCCCCGACACACAACATCCCCCGGGCCCTTCACACCCAGCCCCGACACACAACATTCCCCGGGCCCTTCACACCCAGCCCCGGGACACAACATCCCCCGGGCCCTTCACACCCAGCCCGACACACACAACATCCCCCGGCCCTTTCACACCCAGCCCGGGACACAACATCCCCGGGCCCTTCACACCCAGCCCCCGACACACAACATCCCCCGGCCCTTCACACCCAGCCCGGACAAACATCCCCGGGCCCTTCACACCCAGCCCTGGACACAACATCCCCGGGCCCTTCACACCCAGCCCGCCGACACACAACATCCCCCGGGCCTTCACACCCAGCCCGGGACCACAACATCCCCCGGGCCCTTCACACCCAGCCCCCGACACAATCAACATCCCCCGGCCCTTCACACCGAGCCCGGGACACACTACATCCCCGGGCCCTTCACACCCAGCCCCCGACAACACAATCCCCCCGGGCCCCTTCACACCCAGCCCCGGACACACAAACATCCCCCGGGCCCTCACACCCAGCCCCCAGACACACAACATCCCCCGGGGCCCTTCAACCGAGCCCCCGACACACAAACATCCCCGGGCCCTTCAACACAGACCCCCGACACACAACATCCCCCGGGCCACTTCACACCCAGACCCCGACACACAACATCCCCGGGCCTTCACACCCAGCCCGGGACACAACATCCCCGGGCCCTTCACACCCAGCCCCCGACACACAACATCCCCCGGGCCCTTCACACCCAGCCCCCGGGACACAACATCCCCCGGGCCCTTCACACCCAGCCCGGGACACAACATCCCCCGGGCCCTTCACACCCAGCCCCCGACACACAACATCCCCCGGGCCTTTCACACCCAGCCCGGGACACAACATCCCTGGGCCCTTCACACCCAGCCCCGACACACAACATCTCCCGGGCCCTTCACACCCAGCCCCCGACACACAACATCCCCGGGCCCTTCACACCCAGCCCCGACACACAACATCCCCCGGGCCCTTCACACCCAGCCCGGGACACAACATCCCTGGGCCCTTCACACCCAGCCCCGACACACAACATCTCCCGGGCCCTTCACACCCAGCCCCCGACACACAACATCTCCCGGGCCCTTCACACCCAGCCCCCGACACACAACATCCCCCGGCCCTTCACACCCAGCCCCGGGACACAAAACATCCCCCGGGCCCTTCACACCCAGCCCCCGACACACAACATCCCCGGGGCCCTTCACACCCAGTCCCCGGGACACACAACATCCCCCGGGCCCTTCACACCCAGCCCCCGACACACATCCCCCGGGCCCTTCCACACCCAGCCCCCGACACACAACCATCTCCCGGGCCCCTTCACACCCAGCCCCCCCGAACACAACATCCCCCGGGCCCTTCACACCCAGCCCGGGACACCAACATCCCCCTGGCCCCTTCACACCCCAGCCCCGACACAACATCCCCCGGGCCCTTCTAACACCCAGCCCGGGAACACACACATCCCCCGGGCCCTTCACACCCAGCCCCGACACACACATCCCCCGGGCCCTTTCACACCCAGCCCCCGGGACACACAACATCCCCCGGGGCCCTTCACACCCAGCCCCCGACACACAACAATCCCCCGGGCCCTTCACACCCAGCCCGGGACACACTACAACCCCCGGGCCTCACACCCAGCCCCCGACACACAACATCCCCCGGGCCCTCACACCCAGCCCCGACACAACAACATCCCCCGGGCCCTTCACACCCAGCCCCCGGGACACACAACATCCCCCGGGCCCTTCACACCCAGCCCGGGCACACAACATCCCCCCGGGCCCTACACACCAGCCGGGACACACAACATTCCCCCGGGCCCCATCACACCAGCCCGGGACACACAACATCCCCCGGGCCCTTCACACCAGCCCGGGACCCACAACATCCCCCGGGCCCTTCACACCCAGCCCCCGACACAACAACATCCCCGGGCCTTCACACCGAGTCCCGGGACACAACATCCCCCTGGCCCTTCCCACCAGCCCCGCCACAACATCCCCCGGGCCCTTCACACCCAGCCCCGACACAAACCTTCCCCCGGGCCCTACACACCCAGCCCCCGACACACAACATCCCCCGGGGCCCTTCACACCCAGCCCCCGGGACACAAACTCCCCGGGCCCCTTACACCCCAGCCCCGACACAACATCCCGGGCCCCTTCACACGAGCCCACGACACACAACATCCCCCGGGCCCTTCACACCCAGCAGGACACACAACATCCCCCGGGCCCTTCACACCCAGCCCCCGACACACAACATCCCCGGGCCCTTCACACCCAGCCCCCGACACACAACATCCCCCCGGGCCCTTCACACCCAGCCCCCGACCACAACATCCCCGGGCCCTTCACCCCAGCCCGGGACACACAACATCCCCCGGGCCCTTCACACCCAGCCCGGGACACACAACATCCCCCGGGCCCTCGACACACCCAGCCCCCGGGACACAACATCCCCCGGGCCCTTCACACCCAGCCCCCGACACACCGGGCCCTTCACACCCAGCCCGGGACACAACATCCCCCGGGCCCTTCACACCCAGCCGGGACACAACATCCCCCGGGCCCTTCACACCCAGCCCCCGGGACACAACATCCCCCGGGCCCTTCACACCGAACCCCCGGGACACAACATCCCCGGGCCCTTCACACCCAGCCCCCGACACACAACATCCCCCGGGCCCTTCACACCCAGCCCCCGACACACAACATCCCCCGGGCCCTTCACACCCAGCCCCCGACACACAACATTCCCGGGCCCTTCACACCCAGCCCCCGGGACACAACATCCCCCGGGCCCTTCACACCCAGCCCGGGACACACAACATCCCCCGGGCCCTTCACACCCAGCCCGGGACACAACATCTCCGGGCCCTTCACACCCAGCCCCCGACACACAACATCCCCCGGGCCCTTCACACCGAGCCCCGGGACACAACATCCCCCGGGCCCTTCACACCCAGCCCCCGACACAACATCCCCGGGCCCTTCACACCCAGCCCGGGACACAACATCCCCCGGGCCCTTCACACCCAGCCCCCGACACAACATCCCCCGGGCCCTTCACACCCAGCCCCCGACACACAACATCCCCCGGGCCCTTCACACCCAGCCCCCGACACACAACATCCCCCGGGCCCTTCACACCCAGCCCCGGGACACAACATCCCCCGGGCCCTTCACACCCAGCCCGGGACACACAACATCCCCGGGCCCTTCACACCCAGCCCCCGACACACAACATCCCCCGGGCCCTTCACACCCAGCCCGGGACACAACATCCCCTGGGCCCTTCACACCAGCCCCCGACACACAACATCTCCCGGGCCCTTCACACCCAGCCCCCGACACACAACATCTCCCGGGCCCTTCACACCCAGCCCCCGACACACAACATCCCCCGGGCCCTTCACACCCAGCCCGGGACACAACATCCCCCGGGCCCTTCACACCCAGCCCCCGACACACAACATCCCCCGGGCCTTCACACCCAGCCCGGGACACAACATCCCCCGGGCCCTTCACACCCAGCCCCCGACACACAACATCCCCGGGCCCTTCACACCCAGCCCCCGGGACACAACATCCCCCGGGCCCTTCACACCCAGCCCCCGACACACAACATCCCCCGGGCCCTTCACACCCAGCCCCGACACAACATCCCCCGGGCCCTTCACACCCAGCCCCCGACACACAACATCCCCCGGGCCCTTCACACCCAGCCCCCGACACACAACATCCCCCGGGCCCTTCACACCCAGCCCCCGGGACACAACATCCCCCGGGCCCTTCACACCCAGCCCCCGACACACAACATCCCCCGGGCCCTTCACACCCAGCCCCCGGACACACAACATCCCCCGGGCCTTCACACCCAGCCCCCGACACACAACATCCCCCGGGCCTTCACACCGCAGCCCCCGACACACAAATCCCCCGGGCCCTTCACACCCAGCCCCGGGACACAACATCCCCCGGGCCCTTCACACCCAGCCCCCGACACACAACATCCCCGGGCCCTTCACACCCAGCCCCGGGACACAACATCCCCCGGGCCCTTCACACCCAGCCCCCCGACAACAACATCCCCGGGCCCTTCACACCCAGCCCGGACACAAACATCCCCGGGCCTTCACACCAGCCCCCGGACACAACATCCCCCGGGCCCTTCACACCCAGCCCCCGACACACAACATCCCCCGGGCCCTTCACACCCAGCCCCCGGACACACAACATCCCCCGGGCCCTTCACACCCAGCCCCCGACACACAAATCCCCCGGGCCCTTCACACCCAGCCCGGGACACACAACATCCCCCGGGCCCCTTCACACCCAGCCCCCGACACACAACATCCCCCGGGCCCTTCACACCCAGCCCAACACACAACATCCCCCGGGCCCTTCACACCCAGCCCGGGACACAACATCCCCCGGGCCCTTCACACCCAGCCCCGACACAACATCCCCCGGGCCCTTCACACCCAGCCCCCGACACACAACATCCCCCGGGCCCTTCACACCCAGCCCCCGACACACAACATCCCCCGGGCCCTTCACACCCAGCCCCGGGACACAACATCCCCCGGGCCCTTCACACCCAGCCCCCGACACACAACATCCCCGGGCCCTTCACACCCAGCCCCCGACACACAACATCCCCCGGGCCCTTCACACCCAGCCCCGACACACAACATCCCCCGGGCCCTTCACACCCAGCCCCCGACACACAACATCCCCCGGGCCCTTCACACCCAGCCCCCGACACACAACATCCCCCGGGCCCTTCACACCCAGCCCCCGACACACAACATCCCCCGGGCCCTTCACACCCAGCCCCGGACACACAACATCCCCCGGGCCCTTCACACCCAGCCCCGGACACACAACATCCCCCGGGCCCTCACACCCAGCCCCCGGGACACAACATCCCCCGGGCCCTTCACACCCAGCCCCCGACACACATCCCCCGGGACCTTCACACCCAGCCCCCGACACAACATCCCCGGGCCCTTCACACCCAGCCCCGGACACACAACATCCCCCGGGCCCTTCACACCCAGCCCCGGGACACAACATCCCCCGGGCCCTTCACACCGAGCCCCCGAGACACAACATCCCCGGGCCCTTCACACCCAGCCCCGGACACACACATCCCCCGGGCCCTTCACACCCAGCCCCCGACACACAACATCCCCCGGGCCCTTCACACCCAGCCCCCGACACACAACATCCCCCGGGCCCTTCACACCCAGCCCCCGGACACACAACATCCCCCGGGCCCTTCACACCCAGCCCCCGACACACAACATCCCCCGGGCCCTTCACACCCAGCCCCCGGACCACAACATCCCCCGGGCCCTTCACACCCAGCCCCCGACACACAACATCTCCCGGGCCCTTCCACACCCAGCCCCCGACACACAACATCTCCCCGGGCCCTTCACACCCAGCCCCCGACACACAACATCCCCCGGGCCCTTCACACCCAGCCCCGGGACACAACATCCCCCGGGCCCTTCACACCCAGCCCCCGACACACAACATCCCCCGGGCCTTTCACACCCAGCCCGGGACACAACATCCCCCGGGCCCTTCACACCCAGCCCCGACACACAACATCCCCCGGGCCCTTCACACCCAGCCCCCGGACACAACATCCCCCGGGCCCTTCACACCCAGCCCCCGACACACAACATCCCCCGGGCCCTTCACACCCAGCCCCGACACACAACATCCCCCGGGCCCTTCACACCCAGCCCCCGACACACAACATCCCCGGGCCCTTCACACCCAGCCCCCGACACACAACATCCCCCGGGCCCTTCACACCCAGCCCCGGGACACAACATCCCCCGGGCCCTTCACACCCAGCCCCCGACACACAACATCCCCCGGCCCTTCACACCCAGCCCCGACACACAACATCCCCCGGGCCCTTCACACCCAGCCCCCGACACACAACATCCCCCGGGCCCTTCACACCCGAGCCCCCGACACACAACATCCCCCGGGCCCTTCACACCCAGCCCCCGGGACACAACATCCCCCGGGCCCTTCACACCCAGCCCGGGACACACAACATCCCCCGGGCCCTTCACACCCAGCCCCCGGACACACAACATCCCCCGGGCCCTTCACACCCAGCCCCCGACACACAACAACCCCCGGGCCCTTCACACCAGCCCCGGGACACAACATCCCCCGGGCCCTTCACACCCAGCCCCCGACACACAACATCCCCGGGCCCTTCACACCCAGCCCCGGGACACACAACATCCCCCGGGCCCTTCACACCCAGCCCCGGACACACAACATCCCCCGGGCCCTTCACACCCAGCCCCGGGACACACAACATCCCCCGGGCCCTTCACACCCAGCCCCGGACACAACATCCCCCGGGCCCTTCACACCCAGCCCCCGACACACAACATCCCCGGGCCCTTCACACCCAGCCCCCGACACACAACATCCCCCGGGCCCTTCACACCCAGCCCCGGACACACAACATCCCCCGGGCCCTTCACACCCAGCCCGGGACACACAACATCCCCCGGGCCCTTCACACCCAGCCCCGGGACACAACATCCCCCGGGCCCTTCACACCCAGCCCCCGGACACACAACATCCCCCGGGCCCTTCACACCCAGCCCCGGACACACAACATCCCCCGGGCCCTTCACACCCAGCCCCCGACACACAACATCCCCCGGGCCCTTCACACCCAGCCCCCGGACACAACATCCCCCCGGGCCCTTCACACCCAGCCCCGGGACACACAACATCCCCGGGCCCTTCACACCCAGCCCCCGGGACACACAACATCCCCCGGGCCCTTCACACCCAGCCCCCGACACACAACATCCCCCGGGCCCTTCACACCGAGCCCCCGGACACAACATCCCCGGGCCCTTCACACCCAGCCCCCGACACAACATCCCCCGGCCCTTCACACCCAGCCCGGGACACAACATCCCCCGGGCCCTTCACACCCAGCCCCCGACACAACATCCCCCG
The DNA here is from genome assembly GCA_030390025.1 of Squalus acanthias. Taxonomy (NCBI): domain Eukaryota; kingdom Metazoa; phylum Chordata; class Chondrichthyes; order Squaliformes; family Squalidae; genus Squalus; species Squalus acanthias. The sequence continues at coordinate 19,052,732 of CM059449.1, forward strand.
GGCCCTTCACACCCAGCCCCCGACACACAACATCCCCCGGGCCCTTCACACCCAGCCCCCGACACACAACATCCCCCGGGCCCTTCACACCCAGCCCCCGACACACAACATCCCCCGGGCCTTCACACCCAGCCCGGGACACAACATCCCCCGGGCCCTTCACACCCAGCCCCCGACACACAACATCTCCCGGGCCCTTCACACCCAGCCCCCGACACACAACATCTCCCGGGCCCTTCACAACCAGCCCCGGACACACAACATCCCCCGGGCCTTCACACCCAGCCCGGGACACAACATCCCCCGGGCCCTTCACACCCCAGCCCCCGACACACAACATCCCCCGGGCCTTTCACACCCAGCCCGGGACACAACATCCCCCGGGCCCTTCACACCCAGCCCCCGACACACAACATCCCCCGGGCCCTTCACACCCAGCCCCCGGGACACAACATCCCCCGGGCCCTTCACACCCAGCCCCCGACACACAACATCCCCCGGGCCCTTCACACCCAGCCCCGACACACAACATCCCCCGGGCCCTTCACACCCAGCCCCCGACACACAACATCCCCCGGGCCCTTCACACCCAGCCCCCGACACACAACATCCCCCGGGCCCTTCACACCCAGCCCCCGGGACACAACATCCCCCGGGCCCTTCACACCCAGCCCCCGACACACAACATCCCCCGGGCCCTTCACACCCAGCCCCCGACACACAACATCCCCCGGGCTCTTCACACCCAGCCCCCGACACACAACATCCCCCGGGCCCTTCACACCGAGCCCCCGACACAACATCCCCCGGGCCCTTCACACCCAGCCCCCGGGACACAACATCCCCCGGGCCCTTCACACCCAGCCCGGGACACACAACATCCCCCGGGCCCTTCACACCCAGCCCCCGGGACACAACATCCCCCGGGCCCTTCACACCCAGCCCCCGACACACAACAACCCCCGGGCCCTTCACACCCAGCCCGGGACACAACATCCCCCGGGCCCTTCACACCCAGCCCCCGACACACAACATCCCCCGGGCCCTTCACACCCAGCCCCCGGGACACACAACATCCCCCGGGCCCTTCACACCCAGCCCGGGACACACAACATCCCCCGGGCCCTTCACACCCAGCCCGGGACACACAACATCCCCCGGGCCCTTCACACCCAGCCCGGGACACACAACATCCCCCGGGCCCTTCACACCCAGCCCCCGACACAACATCCCCCGGGCCCTTCACACCCAGCCCCCGACACACAACATCCCCCGGGCCCTTCACACCCAGCCCCCGGGACACAACATCCCCCGGGCCCTTCACACCCAGCCGGGACACACAACATCCCCCGGGCCCTTCACACCCAGCCCCCGGGACACAACATCCCCCGGGCCCTTCACACCCAGCCCCCGACACAACATCCCCCGGGCCCTTCACACCCAGCCCCCGACACACAACATCCCCCGGGCCCTTCACACCCAGCCCCCGACACACAACATCCCCCGGGCCCTTCACACCCAGCCCCCGACACACAACATCCCCCGGGCCCTTCACACCCAGCCCCCGACACAACATCCCCCGGGCCCTTCACACCCAGCCCGGGACACACAACATCCCCCGGGCCCTTCACACCCAGCCCGGGACACACAACATCCCCCGGGCCCTCGACACACCGGGCCCTTAACACCCAGCCCCCGACACACCGGGCCCTTCACACCCAGCCCGGGACACAACATCCCCCGGGCCCTTCACACCCAGCCCGGGACACAACATCCCCCGGGCCCTTCACACCCAGCCCCCGGGACACAACATCCCCCGGGCCCTTCACACCGAACCCCCGGGACACAACATCCCCCGGGCCCTTCACACCCAGCCCCCGACACACAACATCCCCCGGGCCCTTCACACCCAGCCCCCGACACACAACATCCCCCGGGCCCTTCACACCCAGCCCCCGACACACAACATTCCCCGGGCCCTTCACACCCAGCCCCCGGGACACAACATCCCCCGGGCCCTTCACACCCAGCCCGGGACACACAACATCCCCCGGGCCCTTCACACCCAGCCCGGGACACAACATCTCCCGGGCCCTTCACACCCAGCCCCCGACACACAACATCCCCCGGGCCCTTCACACCGAGCCCCCGGGACACAACATCCCCCGGGCCCTTCACACCCAGCCCCCGACACAACATCCCCCGGGCCCTTCACACCCAGCCCGGGACACAACATCCCCCGGGCCCTTCACACCCAGCCCCCGACACAACATCCCCCGGGCCCTTCACACCCAGCCCCCGACACACAACATCCCCCGGGCCCTTCACACCCAGCCCCCGACACACAACATCCCCCGGGCCCTTCACACCCAGCCCCCGACACACAACATCCCCCGGGCCCTTCACACCCAGCCCGGGACACAACATCCCCCGGGCCCTTCACACCCAGCCCGGGACACACAACATCCCCCGGGCCCTTCACACCCAGCCCCCGACACACAACATCTCCCGGGCCCTTCACACCCAGCCCCCGACACACAACATCTCCCGGGCCCTTCACACCCAGCCCCCGACACACAACATCCCCCGGGCCCTTCACACCCAGCCCGGGACACAACATCCCCCGGGCCCTTCACACCCAGCCCCCGACACACAACATCCCCCGGGCCTTCACACCCAGCCCGGGACACAACATCCCCCGGGCCCTTCACACCCAGCCCCCGACACACAACATCCCCCGGGCCCTTCACACCCAGCCCCCGGGACACAACATCCCCCGGGCCCTTCACACCCAGCCCCCGACACACAACATCCCCCGGGCCCTTCACACCCAGCCCCCGACACACAACATCCCCCGGGCCCTTCACACCCAGCCCCCGACACACAACATCCCCCGGGCCCTTCACACCCAGCCCCCGGGACACAACATCCCCGGGCCCTTCACACCCAGCCCCCGGGACACACAACATCCCCGGGCCCTTCACACCCAGCCCCCCGACACACAACATCCCCCGGGCCCTTCACACCAGCCCCCGACACACAACATCCCCCGGGCCCTTCACACCCAGCCCCCGACACACAACATCCCCCGGGCCCTTCACACCGAGCCCCCGACACAACATCCCCCGGGCCCTTCACACCCAGCCCCGGGACACAACATCCCCCGGGCCCTTCACACCCAGCCCGGGACACACAACATCCCCCGGGCCCTTCACACCCAGCCCCGGGACACAAACATCCCCCGGGCCCTTCACACCCAGCCCCCGACACACAACAACCCCCGGGCCCTTCACACCCAGCCCGGGACACAACATCCCCCGGGCCCTTCACACCCAGCCCCGACACACAACATCCCCCGGGCCCTTCACACCCAGCCCCCGGGACACACAACATCCCCCGGGCCCTTCACACCCAGCCCCCGGGACACAACATCCCCCGGGCCCTTCACACCCAGCCCGGGACACACAACATCCCCCGGGCCCTTCACACCCAGCCCGGGACACAACATCCCCCGGGCCCTTCACACCCAGCCCCCGACACACAACATCCCCCGGGCCCTTCACACCCAGCCCCCGACACACAACATCCCCCGGGCCCTTCACACCCAGCCCCCGACACACAACATCCCCGGGCCCTTCACACCCAGCCCCCGACACACAACATCCCCCGGGCCCTTCACACCCAGCCCCCGGGACACAACATCCCCCGGGCCCTTCACACCCAGCCCCCGACACACAACATCCCCCGGGCCCTTCACACCCAGCCCCCGACACACAACATCCCCCGGGCCCTTCACACCCAGCCCCCGACACACAACATCCCCCGGGCCCTTCACACCGAGCCCCCGACACAACATCCCCCGGGCCCTTCACACCCAGCCCCCGGGACACAACATCCCCCGGGCCCTTCACACCCAGCCCGGGACACACAACATCCCCCGGGCCCTTCACACCCAGCCCCGGGACACAACATCCCCCGGGCCCTTCACACCCAGCCCCCGACACACAACAACCCCCGGGCCCTTCACACCCAGCCCGGGACACAACATCCCCCGGGCCCTTCACACCCAGCCCCCGACACACAACATCCCCCGGGCCCTTCACACCCAGCCCCCGGGACACACAACATCCCCCGGGCCCTTCACACCCAGCCCCCGGGACACAACATCCCCCGGGCCCTTCACACCCAGCCCGGGAGACACAACATCCCCCGGGCCCTTCACACCCAGCCCGGGACACAACATCCCCCGGGCCCTTCACACCCAGCCCCCGACACACAACATCCCCCGGGCCCTTCACACCCAGCCCCCGACACACAACATCCCCCGGGCCCTTCACACCCAGCCCGGGACACACAACATCCCCCGGGCCCTTCACACCCAGCCCCCCGACACACAACATCCCCCGGGCCCTTCACACCCAGCCCGGGACACAACATCCCCCGGGCCCTTCACACCCAGCCCCCGACACACAACATCTCCCGGGCCCTTCACACCCAGCCCCCGACACACAACATCTCCCGGGCCCTTCACACCCAGCCCCCGACACACAACATCCCCCGGGCCCTTCACACCCAGCCCGGGACACAACATCCCCCGGGCCCTTCACACCCAGCCCCCGACACACAACATCCCCCGGGCCTTCACACCCAGCCCGGGACACAACATCCCCCGGGCCCTTCACACCCAGCCCCCGACACACAACATCCCCGGGCCCTTCACACCCAGCCCCCGGGACACAACATCCCCCGGGCCCTTCACACCCAGCCCCCGACACACAACATCCCCCGGGCCCTTCACACCCAGCCCCCGACACACAACATCCCCCGGGCCCTTCACACCCAGCCCCCGACACACAACATCCCCCGGGCCCTTCACACCCAGCCCCCGACACACAACATCCCCCGGGCCCTTCACACCCAGCCCCGGGACACAACATCCCCCGGGCCCTTCACACCAGCCCCCGACACACAACATCCCCCGGGCCCTTCACACCCAGCCCCCGACACACAACATCCCCCGGGCCCTTCACACCCAGCCCCCGACACACAACATCCCCCGGGCCCTTCACACCGAGCCCCCGACACAACATCCCCCGGGCCCTTCACACCCAGCCCCCGGGACACAACATCCCCCGGGCCCTTCACACCCAGCCCGGGACACACAACATCCCCCGGGCCCCTTCACACCCAGCCCCCGATACACAACATCCCCCGGGCCCTTCACACCCAGCCCCCGACACACAACAACCCCCGGGCCCTTCACACCCAGCCCGGGACACAACATCCCCCGGGCCCTTCACACCCAGCCCCCGACACACAACATCCCCCGGGCCCTTCACACCCAGCCCCCGGGACACACAACATCCCCCGGGCCCTTCACACCCAGCCCCCGGGACACAACATCCCCCGGGCCCTTCACACCCAGCCCGGGACACAACGTCCCCCGGGCCCTTCACACCCAGCCCCCGACACACAACATCCCCCGGGCCCTTCACACCCAGCCCCCGGGACACAACATCCCCCGGGCCCTTCACACCCAGCCCCCGACACAACATCCCCCGGGCCCTTCACACCCAGCCCGGGACACACAACATCCCCCGGGCCCTTCACACCCAGCCCCCGACACAACATCCCCCGGGGCCCTTCACACCCAGCCCCCGACACACAACATCCCCCGGGCCCTTCACACCGAGCCCCCGACACAACATCCCCCGGGCCCTTCACACCCAGCCCGGGACACAACATCTCCCGGGCCCTTCACACCCAGCCCCCGGGACACAACATCCCCCGGGCCCTTCACACCCAGCCCGGGACACACAACATCCCCCGGGCCCTTCACACCCAGCCCGGGACACACATCTCCCGGGCCCTTCACACCCAGCCCGGGACACACAACATCCCCCGGGCCCTTCACACCCAGCCCCCGACACACAACATCCCCCGGGCCCTTCACACCCAGCCCGGGACACACAACATCTCCCCGGGCCCGTCACACCCAGCCCGGGACACAACATCCCCCGGGCCCTTCACACCCAGCCCGGGACACACAACATCCCCCGGGCCCTTCACACCGAGCCCGGGACACAACATCCCCCGGGCCCTTCACACCCAGCCCGGGACACACAACATCTCCCGGGCCCGTCACACCCAGCCCGGGACACAACATCCCCCGGGCCCTTCACACCCAGCCCGGGACACAACATCCCCCGGGCCCTTCACACCCAGCCCGGGACACAACATCCCCCGGGCCCTTCACACCCAGCCCGGGACACAACATCCCCCGGGCCCTTCACACCCAGCCCGGGACACAACATCCCCCGGGCCCTTCACACCCAGCCCGGGACACAACATCCCCCGGGCCCTTCACACCCAGCCCCCGACACAACATCCCCCGGGCCCTTCACACCCAGCCCCCGACACAACATCCCCCGGGCCCTTCACACCCAGCCCGGGACACACAACATCCCCCGGGCCCTTCACACCGAGCCCCCGACACAACATCCCCCGGGCCCGTCACACCCAGCCCGGGACACAACATCCCCCGGGCCCTTCACACCCAGCCCGGGACACACAACATCCCCCGGGCCCTTCACACCGAGCCCGGGACACAACATCCCCCGGGCCCTTCACACCCAGCCCGGGACACACAACATCTCCCGGGCCCGTCACACCCAGCCCGGGACACAACATCCCCCGGGCCCTTCACACCCAGCCCGGGACACAACATCCCCCGGGCCCTTCACACCCAGCCCGGGACACAACATCCCCCGGGCCCTTCACACCCAGCCCGGGACACAACATCCCCCGGGCCCTTCACACCCAGCCCGGGACACAACATCCCCGGGCCCTTCACACCCAGCCCCCGACACAACATCCCCCGGGCCCTTCACACCCAGCCCCCGACACAACATCCCCCGGGCCCTTCACACCCAGCCCGGGACACACAACATCCCCCGGGCCCTTCACACCGAGCCCCCGACACAACATCCCCCGGGCCCTTCACACCCAGCCCGGGACACAACATCCCCCGGGCCCATCACTGATATCTTAACCTCAATCAAATCACCTCTTAACCTGTTTACATATTCCAGGGAACACAAGTCTACTTTCTCTAATCTCGCTTCACAAGTGTCTCCTGACTTCTCTCCTGAATGGTCTGGCTCTTGACTTTGAGGTTGTGATTCCCTTCTATCTGATTAATCTCTTTCAATCTTAAAAAAACCTCAATCCAATCACCCCTTTACCTGTTTATATAGTCTAGGGAACACAAGCCTACTTTCTCTAAAATAACAACAGAAAACGCTGGAAAAACTCAGCAGGCCAGGCAGCATCCGTGGAGAGAGAAACAGAGTTAACGTTTCAGGTCGAAGACCTTTCGTCAGAACTGGAAAAAAGCAGGAATTTAAATAGATTTAAAGCAAGTATAAAGCTAGGAAAAGGGGGAGGGGATGAAAGAACAAAAGGAGAGATTAAGAGACATTAAGAGATGATCAAGGCAAGAGGAGGTGTTAATGTGACAGGTTAAGGCTAAATGAAGTGTGAAATGCACTGGCAGAATGAAGGGCAGCTGCCAGCTTCTGGGAGGGAAAAAAAAGGGGGGCCAAACAAAAGGGTGGATGAAAAAATAAAATATAAATGTGATAGGGGCTGAGGTTTGATCTAAAATTGTTGAACTCGATATTGAGTCCAGAGGGCTGTATTTCTGTTCATGAGTTCCCCACTGCTACCACCCTTTGAGTGAAGAAGTGTCTCCTGACTTCTCTCCTGTGTGACCTGGCTCTGATTTTGAGGTTGTGACCCCTTCTATCCAATCAATCTGTTTCAAACTTAAAAAAAAACTCAATCAAATCCACCCATAACTTTATATATTCCAGGGAATACAAGCCTACTTTCTGTAATCTCTCCATGATCATGAGTCTTAACCTCAATCAAATATTGATTGTACTGGGCTGGGTACCAATTTATTGACTATTGCAAATAGGTTTTTATTCATAACATAAGAAATAGGAGCAGGAGTAGACCAATCGGCCCCTCGAGCCTGCTCCGCCATTCAATGAGATCATGGCTGATCTGATCCAACCTCAACTCTAAAGAACACAAGAAGTAGGAGCAGGACCAGGCCACTCGGCCCCTGGGCCCGCTTCGCCACCCACAGGGCCTTGACCGATCCGAACTCAAACTCATGTCCAATTTCCAGCCCGCTCCCCGTAACCCCTGATTCCCTTTACTTCTAGGAAACGGTCTATTTCTGTTTTAAATTTATTTAATGAAGTAGCTTCCACAGCTTCCTGGGGTAGCAAATTCCACAGACCCACTACCCTCTGAGTGAAAAAGTTTCTCCTCATCTCAGTTTTGAAAGAGGAGCCCCTTATTCTAAGATTATGTCCCCTAGTTCTAGTTTCACCCATCATTGGGAACATCCTCATCGCGTCCACCCGATCAAGCCCCTTCACAATCTTATGTTTCAATAAGATCGCCTCTCATTCTTCTGAACTCCAATGAGTAGAGTCCCAATCTACTCAACCTCTCCTCGTATGTCCACCCCCTCATCCCCGGAATTAACCGAGTGAACCTTCTTTGTACTGCCTCGAGAGCAAGTATGTCTTTTCTTAAGTATGGACACCAAAACTGTATGCAGTACTCCAGGTGCGGTCTCACCAATACCTTATATAACTGCAGCAATACCTCCCTGTTTTTATAATCTATCCCCCTAGCAATAAAAGGCCTTCTTGATCACCTGCTGCACCTGCATACTAACTTTTTGATTTTCTTGCACTAGGACCCCCAGATCCCTTTGTACTGCAGTACTTTCCAGTTTCTCGCCATTAAGATAATAACTTGCTCTCTGATTTTTCCTGCCAAAGTGCATAACCTCACATTTTCCAATATTGTATTGCATCTGCCAAATCTCTGCCCACTCACCCAGCCTGTCTATATCCCCTTGTAGGTTTTTTATGTCCTCCTCACACTCTACTTTCCCTCCCATCTTTGTATCATCTGCAAACTTCGATATGTTACACTCGGTCCCCTCCTCCAAATCGTTAATATAGATTGTAAAGAGTTGGGGACCCAGCACCGACCCCTGCGGAACACCACTGGCTACTGGTTGCCAGTCCGAGAATGAACCATTTATCCCAACTCTGCTTTCTGTTAGATAACCAATCCTCCACCCATGCCAGAATATTACCCCCAATCCAGTGATTTTTTATCTTGAGTAATAATCTTTTATGTGGCACCTTGTCGAATGCCTTCTGGAAGTCTAAATACACTACATCCACTGGTTTCCCTTTATCCACCCTGTACGTTATGTCCTCAAAGAACTTGAGCAAATTTGTCAGACATGACTTCCCCTTCATAAAGCCATGCTGACTTTGTCCTATTAAATTATGTTTATCTAAATGTTCTGTTACTGTCTCCTTAATAATAGACTCCAAAATTTTACCCACCACAGATGTTCGGCTAACTGGTCTATAATTTCCAGCCTTCTGCCTACTACCCTTTTTAAATAAGGGTGTTACATTAGCAGTTTTCCAATCTGCCGGGACCTTTGCTGAGTTCAGGGAGTTTTGGAAAATTATTACCAAAGCATCCACAATTCCTACTGCCACTTCCCTCAAGACCCTAGGATGTAAGCCATCAGGTCCAGGGGATTTATCCGCCTTGAGTCCCATTATTTTACTGAGTACCAATTCCTTAGTGATTTTAATCGTATTTAGCTCCTCCCCCACTAGAGCCCCCTGTTTGTCCAGTGTTGGGATATGCTTAGTGTCCTCTACCGTAAAGACTGAAACAAAATATTTGTTCAGCATTTTTGCCATTTCCATGTTTCCCACCATTAATTTCCCGGTCTCATCCTCTAAGGGACCTACGTTTGCCTTAACCACCCTTTTTCTTTTTATATAACTATAGAAACTCTTGCTATCTGTTTTTATATTTTTTGCTAATTTATTTTCATAGTCTATCTTCCCTTTCTTAATCAATCCTTTAGTTACTTTTTGTTGTCTTTTGAAGACTTCCCAATCTTCTATCCTCCCACTAACTTTGGCTACCTTATATGTCCTTGTTTTTAGTTGGATACTTTCTTTAATTTCTTTACTTAGCCATGGATGGCTGTCATTTCTTTTACACCCTTTTTTCCTCAGTGGAATATATTTATTTTGAAAGTTGTAAAATAACTCCTTGAATGAACACCACTGCTCATGTACCGTCTTACCCTTTAATCTACCCTTTAGTCCACTTTAATCAATTCTGCTCTCATGCCATCAGTCTCCTTTATTCAAGCTCAGTATGCTTGTTTGAGAACCAACCTTCTCACCCTCTCAGTGGATATGGAATTCAACCATGTTATGGTCACTCATTCCAAGGGGATCCTTAACTAGGACATTATTAATTAATCCAGACTCATTACACAGTACCAGGTCCAAGGTTGCTTGCCCCCTTGTAGGATCAGTTACATACTGCTCAAGAAATCCATCCCTAAGACACTCAATAAACTCTTCCTCAAGGCTGCCCTGCCCAATTTGATTTGTCCAGTTAATATGATAGTTAAAATCCCCTAATAATTATAGCTGTTCCCTTATTACATGCCCCAACTATTTCCTGATTAATACTTCTTCCAACAGAGTTGCAACTATTAGGAGGCCTATATACTACGCCCACCAGTGTTTTTTTCCCCTTATTATTCTTATCTCTACCCAAACTGTTTCATTATCCTGATCTTTTGACCCAATATCATTTCTCTGTAATACAGTGATTCCTTCCTTTATTAACATAGCCACCCCCCCTCCCCTTCCTTCCTGCCTGTCCTTCCTGATTGTTAAATACCCTGGCATATTTAATTCCCAGACGTTGTCACCCTGCAGCCAGGTTTCTGTAATGGCCACAAGATCATACCCATACATAGTAATATTCATGTAATATTCCATGGTCTATGGAAGCTTGAACAGCACCTCCTCTTTCCATCAGGCACTTTATAACCTTTTAACATCGAGTTCAACAATTTCAGGTCGTAACCTCTGCTTTCGGGCAGCGGGTGCTGGTAATGGTTCTGCTGTTGCCATTTACAGCTCCTCTAGTCCCGTCTCTCATTTTTTTACTTGTCCCATTTGTCATTTGATCTCTCCCAATGGGCCGAATGATGACCTCCTCCTGTGCGGTGAGATTCTCTGGCTCACCATAGAGATTCAATCATCTGCTGTCTGCTGAGATCGATCTAGAGTTTGGAAACATCTGGGGGTGATTTTTCCAGGCTATAACATGGCAAAAAAGTCCCAGGGCGCTTCACAGGAGCGACCATCCGATAACGTTTGACACCGAGCCCCATAAGGAGATGATATTAGGGCAGGTGATCCAAGGCTGGGTCACAAGGCTCACACGTTGCTCACAGGAGCAGCTCATCCAGCCCAGTGCTGCCATTCACCGAGATCACGGCTCATCTGTGTCCCAGCTCCATGCATCCGCCTTGGCTCCACCTCCTTCTCATCCCCTGGCCCGGCAAAATATCTTCCCGATCTCCAGTTTAAAATTATTAAAGCGCCCACTGCTTTTTGCGGGGGAGAGTGCCCCACTGCTACCACCCTTTGAGGGAAGAATCGTCTCCTGACTTCTGTCCCGTATGGGCCTGGCTCTTGATTTTGAGATTGTGACCCCCTTCTATCCGATCAATCCCTTTCAAAATCTTAAAAAACCTCAATCAAATCCACCCCTTAACCTTATAGATTCCAGGGAATACAAGCCTACTTTCTGTAATCTCTCTTCATTAATCATAAAAATGAGAAGTCGCACAACACCAGGTTATAGTCCAACAGTTTTATTTGAAATCACGAGCTTTCGGAGCGCTGCTCCTTCGTCAGGTGAAGTGAAGGAATACGAATCAGCAAAGCAAATATAGACAGGGAACAATGCCTGTGTTCTGTCTATATATGCTTTGCTGATTTGTATTCCTTCACTTTACCTGACTAAGGAGCAGTAGCTCCGAAAGCTCGTGATTTCAAATAAAACTGTTGGACTATAACCTGGTGTTGTGCGACTTCTCACTTTTGTCCACCCCAGTCCAACACCGGCATCTCCGCATCATGTTCATTAATCATAATGGCACTAATTGGATCGCTCTTTCAAAGAGCCAGCACAGGCACGATGGGCCAGATGGCCTCCTCCTGTGCTGTGAGATTCTATGTCTCACCATCGAGATTCAATCGCCTGCTGTTTGCTGAGATTGATCGAGAGTTTGGAAACATATCGGGGGTGATTTTTCCAGGCTATAACACGGCAAAACATCCCCGGGCTTCACAGGAGCGATCATCAAATACAATTTGATGCTGAGCCCCATGTGAGATATTGGGGCAGGTGATCAAAAGCTTGATTACAGAGTGAATACATTTCTCAAAGGGGCAGGAGCTTTGACGATTAAATGTAATATTCCAATAGTTCATACATGGTCTATGGAAGCCTGAACGGCACCTCTCATTTTTCCGTCAGGCATTTTACAACCTTTCAACATCGAGTTCAACAATTTCAGATCATAACCACTGCTCCCATCTGCTGTTACCATTTACAGCACCTCTAGACCCGTCTCTTGTTCCTTTTCTTGTCCCATTACCCTCCCCCCTCCCTCACTTTTGCCTCGCACCATCATCCCTTTTGTCATTTAATCTCTCCTGCCTTCCACAGACCTACTTGCTTATAAACTGTTAAATCGTTAAACTTCTTCCAGTTATGCTGAGAGGCTGTTTCCCCCCCTGGCTGGAGAGTCTAGAACGAGGGGCCACAGCCTCAGGATAAGGGGTCGGGCATTTAGGACTGAGATGAGATGAGAAATTTCTTAATTCAGAGGGTGGTGAATCTTTGGAATTCTCTACCCCAGAGGGCGGTGGATGCTGAGTTGTTGAGTATATTCAAGGCTGAGATCGATATAATTTTGGACTCTGGGGCAATCAAGGGATATGGGGATGGGGCAGGAAAGTGGAGTTGAGTTAGAAGATCAGCCATGATCTTATTGAATGGCGGAGCAGGCTCGAGGGGCCGAATGGCCGACTCCTGCTTCTATTTCTTATGTTTTTAAAGGTCATTGATCTGAAACGTTTTTCTCTCTCCACAGACGGCCTGGCCCACATTTTCCACTTTCATGCATGAAATGATTCAGCCACTTCATGCCCCTGTTTCTGCCTGGAAACCCACTTTAATCCTGCTCTCCTTCCCACACAATAGCAGTTTAATTGCATTTGAGGGCGGTCAGAGTGCTTTCAATCAAGGTGGTGCATTGAATTCCTGATGAGCAGGAGAATGCAAACCTGCTTCCTGCCATAATCCTTTTCATGTCCTTGGAGTGTCAGCTGTGGCTCAGTGGGTAGCGCTCTTGCCTCTGAGTCAGAAGGTTGTGGGTTCAAGTCCCACTCCAGAAACTTGAGCACCAAAATCTAGGCTAACACTCCAGTGCAGTACTGAGGGAGTGCTGCACTGTCGGAGGGGCCATCTTTTGGATGAGACGTTAAACCGAGGCCCCGTCTGCCCTCTCAGGTGGATGTAAAAGATCCCAGGGCACTATTTCGAAGAAGAGCAGGGGAGTTATCCCCGGTGTCCTGGCCAATATTTATCCCTCACCCAACATAACAAAAACAGATTGTCTGGTCATTATCACCATTGTTGTTTGTGGGAGCTTGCTGTACGCAAATTGGCTGCCGCGTTTCCCACATTACAACAGTGACTACACTTCAAAAAGTACTTCATTGGCTGTAAAGTGCTTTGGGACGTCCGGTGGTCCTGAAAGGCAGTATATAAATGCAAGTCTTCTTTCTATGACAATGTGCAGCAGGAAGTTAAAAATAATGTTACTTTTTTTTTAAATGGCAAAATCTTTACTTAAATAGTCTATTCCTATCCTTTTTCACCTATCGCCTATTTCCACCTCCGTAACATTGCCCGTCTCGGCCCCGCCTCAGCTCATCCGCTGCTGAAACCCTCACCCATGCCTTTGTTACCTCTAGACTTGATTATTCCAACGCACTCCTGGCTGGCCTCCCACATTCCACCCTACATAAACTTGAGGTCATCGAAAACTCGACTGCCCATGTCCTAACTCGCACCAAGTCCCGTTCGCCCATCACCCCTGTGCTCGCTGACCGACAATGGTTCCCGGCTAAGCAATGCCTCAATTTCAAATCCCTCCATGGCCTTGTTCCTCCCTATCTCTATAATATCCTCCAGCCCCCACCGCCTACCCCGAGATATCTGCGCTCCTCTAATTCCGCCCTCTTGAGCATCCCTGATTATAATCGCTCAACGATCGGTGGCCGTGCCTTCAGCTGCCGAGGCTTTAAGCTCTGGAATTCCTTGACTAAACTTCTCCGCCTCTCTCTCCTCCTTTAAGGCGCTCCTTAAAACCTACCTCTTTGACCAAGATTTCGGCCGCATGCCCCAATACCACCTTATGCGGATCAGTGTCTTTTTTTGGTCTCCTGTGAACTGCCTTGGGGGAGGTTTTACTGTGTGAGAGGCGCTATATAAATGCAAGTTGCTGTATGCCGAGCCTTTTTGTTGCACTTTAACGCATGTGCAATATTTTTGCGGCTAATTTCCAAGATTGCAAGTACAATCAAAACAAGCAGCAAATGCTGGAAACACTCAGCAGGTCAGGCAGCATCTTGTGGTGAGTGGAGAGAAGCACGGGAGCTGGCACTCAAAGCTGCTGATCACGTGGGCCTCGGCGACTCGAGCGGTCCGAGCAGCCAATCGGAACAGGGGGTGCCGCTTGATCCGCTCATTTGCATAGCGGGGTCTATATAAGGCGGCGGCGCGGCGGTAGCCGGCAGTGTGTCCGGAGCGGTCCGGACGCGGCGAGTGGGAGGGAGTTCTCGCTTCGGTTCGGCGATGCCCGAGACCGCCAGCAAGGTGATCGCTAAGAAAGGGGCCAAGAAGGCGGCCTCCAAGTCGCACCACAAGGGCGACCGCAAGCGGCGGCGGGCCCGCAAGGAGAGCTACGGCATCTACGTCTACAAGGTGCTGAAGCAGGTGCACCCCGACACCGGCATCTCCTCCAAGGCCATGAGCATCATGAACTCGTTCGTCAACGACGTCTTCGACCGCATCGCCTGCGAGGCCTCCCGCCTGGCCCACTACAGCCGGCGGCACACCATGTCCTCCCGGGAGATCCAGACCGCCGTCCGCCTGCTGGTGCCCGGCGAGCTGGCCAAGCACGCCGTGTCCGAGGGCACCAAGGCGGTCACCAAGTACACCAGCTCCAAGTGAAAAGGGGGCCCGGCCTTAACCACCACTCGGTCCCCACAACACCCCAAAAAAAGAGAACAAACAACGGCTCTTTTCAGAGCCAACCTCACCCACTCTTACCAGAGAGCTCTTGCCCACCTGATTTTGCACCATTTAGTTCTTGTTTCACACTGAAGGGGGGCTGAGGAGTAAAGGGATGTGCCAACAACTGGCATATTTATTATACAGCAGCCTTTAACCTAGTGAAACAGTCCAAGCATCTTCACAAAAATTTGACACCCAACTGCATAAAGACCTGCTTTGTTTTGTATTCGTTCTGGAGATGTGGGCAAAGAGCCGGCATTTATCACCATCCCCAATCGCCCTCGAGAAGGTGGTGGTGGTGACCATGCGGTGAAGGTGCTCCCACAGTGTTGACGAAACTTGACACCAAGCCCCAGCGTGAGATATTTTGTTTGTGGGATGTGGGTGTCGCTGGCAAGGCCAGCATTTATTGCCCATCCCCAATCGCCCTTGAGAAGGTGGTGGTGAGCCGCTGCAGTCCGTGTGGTGAAGGTGCTCCCACAGCGCTGTTGGGGAGGCAGTTTCAGGATTTTGACTCCGTGACGATGAAGGATTGACTGATATATTTCCAAGTCAGGATGGTGTGCGACTTGGAGGTGGTGGTGTTCCCAAGCACCTGCTGCCCTTGTCCTTCTAGTTGGTGCAGGTCACGGGTTTGGGAGGTGCTGTTAGGACAGGTGAGTAAAGCTTGGTCGAGAAGGTACGTTTCAAGCAGCGTCCTAAAGGAGGAGAGAGAGGCGGAGAGGTTTGGGGAGGGAATTCCAGAGCTAAGGGCCCAGGCAGCTGAAGGCACGGCCGCCAATGGTGGAGCGATTTAAAATCGGGGATGCGCAAGAGGCCAGAATTAGAGGAGCGCAGTGATCTCGGAGGATTGTAGGGCTGGAGGTGGTTCCAGAGATAGGGAGGGGTGAGGCCAAGGAGGGAATTGAAAATGAGGATGAGAATTTTAAAATCAAGGTGTTGCTTAACCTGAAGCCATTGTAGTTCAGCGAGCACAGGGGCGATGGGTGAACGGGACTTGGTGCGAGTTATCATTAAGTTACAACACAGGTTAACAAAGCCGTTGGGAGAGAAAAAAAGCAAAATACAGTTTCATTTCTAGAGGAATAGGATTTAAAGCAGAGAAGTTACATTAAACTTATATCGAACCCTGGTTAGACCACACTTGGAGTACTGGGAACAGTTCTGGTCTCCATATAATAAAAAGGATACAAGAACATAAGTAAGAGCAGGAGTCGGCCATTCGGCCCCTCGAGCCTGCTCCGCCATTCAATAAGATCAAGGCTGATCATCAACCTCAACTCCACTTTCCCGCCCGCTCTCCCTATCCCTTGATTCCCCTAGAGTCCAAAAATCTATCTATCTCAGCTTTGAATATACTCAAAGCTTCAGCATTCACTGCCCTCTGTGGCAGAGAATTCCAAAGATTCACAACCCTCTGAGTGAAGAAATTCCTCCTCATCTCGGTCTTAAATGGCCGACCTCTTATCCTGAGACTATGCCCCCTAGTTCTAGACACTCCAGCCAGGGGAAACAACCTCTCAGCATCTACCCTGTCAATCCCCTTCAGAATCTTGTATGTTTCAATGAGATCACCTCTCATTCTTCTAAACTCCAGAGAGTATAGGCCCATTCTACACAATCTCTCATCATAGGACAGCCCTCTCATCCCAGGAATCAATCTAATGAACCTTTGTTGCACCGCCTCCAAGGCAAGTATATCCTTCCTTAGATAAGGAGACCAGAACTGTGCACAGTACTCCAGGTGTGGTCTCACCAAGGCCCTGTACAATTGTAGCAAGACTTCCTTACTCTTATACTCCAACCCCCTTGCAATAAAGACCAACATGCCATTTGCCTTCCTTATTGCTTGCTGTACCTGCATGCTGGCTTTCTGTGTTTCTTGCACGAGGACACCCGAATCTCTCTGAACACCAACATTTGAAAGTTTCTCACCATTTAAAAAATATTCTGTTTTTCTATTCTTCCTACCAAAGTGAATAACCTCACATTTCCTTACATTATACTCCATCTGCTACCTTACTGCCCACTCACTTAGTCTATCTATATCCCTTTGCAGACTCTTTGTGTTCTCACAGCTTACTGTCCCACCTAGATTTGTATCATCAGCAAACTTGGATACATTGCACTCGGTCCCTTCATCTAGGTCATTAATATAGATTGTAAATAACTGAGGCCCCAACACTGATCCTTGTGGCACCCACTAGTTACAGCCTGCCAAACTGAAAAAGATCCGTTTATCCCTACTCTCTGTTTTCTGTCCGTTAACCAATCCTCTATCCATGCTACTATATTACCCCCAACCCCATGAGCCCTAATCTTGTGTAATAACCTTTTATGTGGCACCTTATCGAATGCCTTTTGGAAATCCAAATATACTACATCCACTGGTTCCCCGTTATCTACCCTGCTAGTTACATCCTCAAAAAACTCTAATAAATTTGTCAAACACGATTTCCTTTTCATAAAACCATGTTGACTCTGTCTAATCATGTTATGATTTTCTAAGTAACTTGATACCACTTCCTTAACAATGGATTCCAGCATTTTCCCGATGACTGATGTCAGGCTAACTGGCCTGTAGTTCCCTGTTTTCTCTCTCCCTCCTTTCTTGAATAGTGGGGTTACATTTGCGACCTTCCAATCCGCTAGGTCCATTCTAGAATCTAGGGAATTTTGGAAGATCAAAACCAATGCATCCATTATCTCTTCAGCCACCTCTTTTAGAACCCTAGGATGTAGGCCGTCAGGTCCAGGGGACTTGTCGGCTTTTAGTCCCGTTAGTTTCTCTAGTACTTTTTCTCTACTTATATTAATTATGCTAAGTTCTTCACCCTCATTAGACCCTTGGTTCCCCACCATTTTTGGTATGCTTTTTGTGTCTTCTACTGTGAAGATAGATACAAAATATTTGTTTAACGTTTCTGCCATTTCCTTATTCCCCATAATAATATCTGTCTCAGCCTCTAAGGGACCAACGTTTACTTTTGCTACTCTCTTCCTTTTTACATACTTGTAGAAACTCTTACAATCTGCTTTTATATTTCTTGCTAGTTTTCTCTCATTCTATTTTTTCCCTTTTTATCAATTTTTTGGTCAACCTTTGCTGGTTTCTGAAACTCTCCCAATCCTCCGGCTTACTATTATTCTTTGCAACATTATAAGCTTCTTCTTTCAATCTAATGCTGTCCTTAACTTCTTTAGTTAGCCACGGTTGGATCACTTTTCCCGTGGAGTTTTTGTTTCTCAATGGAATGTATTTTTGTTGAGAATTATGAAATATTTCTTTTAAATGCTAGCCACTGCTTATCCACCGCCATACCTTTTAATCTATTTTTCCAATCTACCTTAGCCAACTCGCCCCTCATACCTGTGTAATTGGCTTTATTTAAGTTTAAGACTCTAGTTTCAGACTTAGGCAAGTCACTCTCAAAATTAAGGTGAAATTCAGTCATATTATGATCACTCTGCCCCAGACGATCATTTACTGAGATTGCTAATTAATCTTGTCTCATTACACAATACAAGATCTAAAATAGCCTGTTCCCTGGTTGGTTCCATGACATATTGTTCCAGGAACCTGTCCCGAATGTATTCCATGAACTCGTCCTCCAGACTACCTTTGCCAATTTGATTTGTTCAGTCTATATGAAGATTAAAGTCCCCCAAGATTATTGCATTACCTTTGTTGCAAGCTCCTGCTATTTCTTGATTAATATTCTGTCCAACGGTATAACTACTGTTAGGGGGCCTATATACTACTCCTACCAATGGTTTCTGCCCCTTGTTATTCCTTATCTCCACCCATACTGATTCTACTTCCTGATCTTCCGAGCCGAGATCCTTTCTCGCTACTGTCCTTATGTCATCCTTTATTATCAGAGCTATTCCCATTCTGCCTGTCTTTTCAAAATGTCAAGTACCCTGGAACATTTAGAGGCACTGGAGAAGGTGCAAAAGAAGATTTACAAAGGATGCTACCAGAACTGAGAGGTGATACCGATCAGGAAAGATTGAACAGGCTGGGGCTCATTTCTCTAGAAGTGAGAAGACTGATGAGTGAGTGAACTGATAGAGGTGTTTAAAATTCTGAAAAGGTTTGATAGGGTAAAATTCCCCTCATGGTGTGAAGCTCCACATATATGCTGACGACGGCGGGGGGGAAGATTTTCTCACTGGAGGCGGGTTTTGGTTTGGGTGGGTTTGAAACCCGCCTCCACTGATAGTTTTCAAAAATTTACAATTTTCCCATGATTGGCCACTTGATTTCAGAGGTGTGGGATGCCCTTGGTCAACTAGTGTTTTGGGACTGAAACTCGCCTCTGCTGACATCACTTTTCCAGGCTGATTTTATGACTTCTTGCTCCCTTGAATCGTTCTACAGGATTTCTGCCTATGCTGCACCACCTGCAACATGTTCTGAGAAACCACTATGTCCAATTCCAAGGCAAGGGCCTCCCCGAGGCTCTCGGATGAGGCGCTGCAAATGTTGGTTGAGGGGGTGACAGCTAGCAGGGAGGTGCTCTTCCACTCACCTCAAGAGGCCTCCCAAAGAAACCAAGGCTGTGTGGGTACAGCTGGCAAGGGATATAACCTCCAGATCTGTGTGCAGATTGGGAGAATGTTTCTGTGTATTGATGAAATGCCATCCCTGTTGGAAAACATTAGAATGATTTGAAGCCAAAATGTTGGCGTTATGCCATCTGTTCTTTCGCCTAAGGCAGCTCCACATTGCGGGCACCGCCGATCACCTCCACCTCCACCCGTGCAGAAAGAAAACGAATGGTTCCCATGCTGCTTGTAGATGCCTCCTTTGGAGAAGCGCTCATTACAAGCGGGGAGAGGGTCTTCCAAGGAGGTCCCACAGTTGATGGAGTTGAGCTGCAGCACCTCCGACTTCGGAAGGTCTTCTAAAAGTGCTCAGAGACCTTTTAAAGCCAAGGTCTGGCACCTGCAAGTAATCCTTGCTGCAATAAACGATGTCTCGTTAGACCTGCAGCAGTGAGGAGGCCACCCACGAGCCAACCCGCCAGGTTTACCTGGCCTGGTTCAGGAAGTGCGTGGAACACGCCGAAATGCTGGGAAATTCACGAGGGCCTCTCAAAATAGGCTTAGAGAGGCCCTTAACGAGCATTTAAGGATCTTAAGTAGCGCAATGGCCAGCTGGAGGCGGGAGCGTTTCCCGACTTCCAAAACCGGCACCGGCAAAATCCCGCGGAGGCGGGTTCCGAACCCAACCTCTTCAATTCTGATTTTCCCGCCCTTCCCGCCTCCTCCAACATCAGAAAATCACCCCCCCACCCCCCATCCCCACAGCCTTATCTCTCCAAAATCACTCTTGACCCCTCTACTACCTTCGTGTTGTCAGACTGCTTGTTGACTTTATGCCGGGGTTGGGGGGGCGGTGGGGGGAGCGGTGGTGTTCAAGTCATTTCCCCCACAAGGACTCATTTCACCTCATCACATCGTATTGAAGGGGTTTGATCGGGTAGACACAGAGGAGAAATATCCACTTGTGGGGTTGTCCATTTATTAAGTCACTAATAAATCCAATAAGGAATCCAGGAGAAACCTCTTTACTCAGAGAGTGGTGAGAATGTGGAACTCGCTACCACAGGGAGTGGTTGAGGCGAATAGCACAGGTGTATTTGAAGAGAAGCTCAGTAAGCACATGAGGGACAAAGGAATAGAAGGATATGCTACGTAGGGCCTACAGCACAGAAACAGGCCATTCGACCCAACAGGTCCATCCCGGCGTTTATGCTCCACACGGAGCGTAAATAGAGGTATTGAGTACAAAAGCAGAGAAGTTATGCTGAACCTTTATAAAGCACTGGTTAGGCCACAACTGGAGTTTTGCGTCCAGTTCTGGTCACCACACTTTAGGAAGGATGTGAAGGCCCTTGAGAGGGTGCAGCGGAGATTTACCAGAATGGCTCCGGGGATAAGAACATAAGAAATAGGAGCAGGAGTAGGCCAATCGGCCCCTCGAGCCTGCTCCGCCATTCAATAAGATCATGGCTGATCTGATCCTAACCTCAAATCTAAAGAACACAAGAAGTAGGAGCAGGACCCGGCCACTCAGCCCCTGGGCCCGCTCCGCCACCCACAGGGCCTCGACCGATCCGAACTCAGCCTCATGTCCAATTTCCTGCCCGCTCCCCGTAACCCCTAATTCCCTTTACCTCTAGGAAACTGTCTATTTCTGTTTTAAATTTATTTAATGATGTAGCTTCCACAGCTTCCTGGGGCAGCAAATTCCACAGACCTACTACCCTCTGAGTGAAGAAGTTTCTCCTCATCTCAGTTTTGAAAGAGCAGTCCCTTATTCTACGATTATGCCCCCTAGTTCTAGTTTCACCCATCCTTGGGAACATCCTTACCGCATCCACCCGATCAAGCCCCTTCACAATCTTAGATGTTTCAATAAGATCGCTTCTCATTCTTCTGAACTCCAATGAGTAGAGTCCCAATCTACTCAACCTCTCCTCATATGTCCACCCCCTCATCCCCAGGATTAACCGAGTGAACCTTCTTTGTACTGCCTCGAGAGCAAGTATGTCTTTTCTTAAGTATGGACACCAAAACTGTATGCAGTATTCCAGGTGCGGTCTCACCAATACCTTATATAACTGCAGCAATACCTCCCTGTTTTTATAATCTATCCCCCTAGCAATAAAAGCCAACTTGATCACCTGCTGCACCTGCATACTAACTTTTTGATTTTCTTGCGCTAGGACCCCCAGATCCCTTTGTACTGCAGTACTTTCCATGGGATGGGGGATCTTAACTGCAAGGACAGGTTGGAGAAGCTGGAATAACAACAGAAAACGCTGGAAATACTCAGCAGGCCAGGCAGCATCCGTGGAGAGAGAAACAGAGTTAACGTTTCAGGTCGCAGACCCTTCGTCAGAACTGGAAAAAAGCAGGAAATGAAATAGATTTAAAGCAAGTATAATGCTGGGAAAAGGTGACCGCTTTGCGGAACACCTCCGTTCAGTCCGTCAGGGGGACCCCAAGCTCCCGGTGGCCTGTCACTTTAATTCTCCGCTCCACTCTGACCTCACTGTCCTCGGCCTCTTGTATTGTTCCACAGAAGCTCAGCGTAAGCTCGAGGAACAGCACCTCATCTTTCGTTTAGGCACTTTACAGCCCTCTGGACTCAACATAGAGTTCAACAATTTCAGATCATAACCACGGCCCCTATCACATATATATATATATTTTATTTCTTCATCCACCCTTTTGTTTGGCCCCTTTTTTTTCCCCTCCCAGAAGCTGGCAGCTGTCCTTCATTCTGCCAGCGCTCTTCACACTTCATCTAGCCTCAACCTGTCACATTACCACCTCCTCTTGCCTTGAATATCTCTTACTGTCTCTCAATGTCTCTTAATCTCTCCTGCTTTCTATCCCACCACTGACCTTCCCTTTTGTTCTTTCATCCCCTCCCTCTTTTCCCAACTTTATACTTGCTTTAAATCTATTTCATTTCCTGCTTTTTTCCAGTTCTGACGAAGGGTCTTCGACCTGAAACGTTAACTCTGTTTCTCTCTCCACGGATGCTGCCTGACCTGCTGAGTTTTTCCAGCGTTTTCTGTTGTTATTTCGGATTTCCAGCATCCGCAGTATTTTGCTATCGTATTGGAGAAGCTGGATTTGTTTTCATTAGAGCAAAGGAGGTTGAGGGGTGATTTGGTAGAGGTGCACAAGATTATGACGGGTTTGGTTAGGTGAGACGGGGAAAGGCTGTTCCCACTAGTTGATGGTACAAGGACTAGGGGACACAGATTTAGGGTTTTGTACAAGAGATACAGGGGGGATGTGAGGAAACACTTTTTTACGCAGCGAGTGGTGGGAACCTGGAACTCGCTGCCGACGGAAGTGGTGGAAGCGGAAACACTCAGGGCTGGATTTTGATACTGGGGTGGGTTGGGGTCGTGTCATCCACTTTTTGTGTTATCCACCCGACTGCAATTGGATGTGGGAGATTGATGCAATTTTCACCTAATTGAGCAATTGAGTTCCAGCATGTGGGAACCCATGAACCAATTAGTGTTTTCAGTCTGAAAGTCGCGTCTGATGATGTCATCATTGCTGCTGCATTGAAGGTCTTCAGAGACTGCCTGGCCTTTGCTGTGAGAGGACCTGGATGCTGCTTTTTACATCACCAGTGAGAGAGAGAGAGAGAGAGAGAGAGAGAGGATGAAGCCAGCCAAATGTGCTCCCGCCAGGTTTCACAATCGTGGTTTAGAACAGGCGTGCTTCACGTACAACAAGGGTTAAAATCACAAAGGCCTTTCAGAATGGCATTATAGAGCCAATTTAGTGCTGGTTAAGGGCCTTAACAGCCTATCCCGCCTCTTAAAGGCGGGACGGAGTCGGGACCAGGAGACACGATTTCATCAAAATTGCGTGGAGGCAGGATGGAGGTGGACTTGTGCACACCCGCCAGTTTTCGCAATTTTAACCCCCCACACGCCTCCAAACCCGCCTCCGCGGGTCAATGAAAATCCAGCCCTCAATGTTTTCAAGGGGAGACTGGATAGGCACTTGAGGGAAATAAACTTGCAGGGCTACGGGGATAGAGCGGGGGAATGGGACTGACTGGATTGCTCTACAGAGAGCCGGCACGGACTCGATGGGCCGAATGGCCTCCTACTGTGCCGTTATGACTCTATGGACCTCATCTAACCCTATCAGCATATCCTTCTATTCCTTTCTTCTCCGTGTTTATCCAACCTTCCCATTAAAGGCATCTATGCTATTTGCCTCAATTATGTCTTATGGTCGTGAGTACATTACAACAGTGACTGCACTTCGTAAAGTACTTCATTGGCTGTAAAGTGCTTTGGGACGTCCGGTGGTCGTGAAAGGCGCTATATAAAGGCAAGTCTGTCTTTTCTTTCTTTCATTCTTACCTGTGCTGATAATGAAGAGGGCTGGGAGAAGCCTCCTGTGGAGCATAAACACCAGCATGGACAAGTTGGGCCGAACGGCCTGTTTAATTCGATGAAATCTATTCTTTTCTGGGACCTCCAAAGTGTGTGGAACATCAATTTGTTGTTGTGAGCCTAATTATCCGGTGGTTGGAAACCATAAGTCTCCAATTGCCACAATCCAGTCTAACATAAGGCTGTGGTATTGAACAGAATATGGTGCAGGATGACTAGAATCAGTACCCTGACAAGAATAAGTCAATCAAGTTCATCAGACAAATCCTTAACCCCCCTCACCGTAAATCCTCGTCAAGGAATCATCTGGGGTTTATTATCCATTTTATGCTGAGGTCACCTAGATTTGGCTTGCCGAACTCTCTTGTATCACACTATCAACTCCGATTAGGATTCACATGCTGCTGCCCCGTGTCCTAACTCGCACCAAGTCCCGTTCGCCCATCACCCCCCATGTGCTCGCTGACCTACATTGGCTCCCGGTCCAGCAACGCTTCACTTTTAATATTCTCATCCTTGTGTTTAAATCTCTCCGTGGCCTCGCCCCCTCCCTATCTCTGTAACCTCCTCCAGATCTACATCCCTCGGAGATCTCTGCGCTCCTCCAATTCTGGCCTCTTGTCCGTCCACCACTTACTTCGCTCCACCACTGGCGGCCGTGCCTTCAGCTGCCCAGGCCCTAAGCTCTGGAATCCCCTCCCTAAACCTCTCCGCCTCTCCGCCTCTCTCCTTCTTTAAGACGCTCCTTAAAACCTACCTCTTTGACCAAGCTTTTGGTCACCTGCCCCAATAGCTCCTTCTGTGACTGTCAACATTTTGTTATTGATCAGGCTCTTGTGAAGCGCCTTGGGACGCTTTGCTACGTTAAAGGCCCTATATAAATGCAAGTTGTTGTAACATAAGAACATAAGAAATAGGAGCAGGAGTCGGCCATTCGGCCCCTCGAGCCTGCTTCGCCATAAGATCATGGCTGATCTGATTTTGGCTTCAACTCCACTTTCCCGCCCGCTCCCCATAACCCTCGACTCCCCTGTAACTCAAAAATCTGTCTATTTCCGCCTTGAATGTATTCACTGACTCGACCTCCACAGTTCTCTGGGGAAGAGAATTCCAAAGTTTCACCACCCTCAGAAGAAATTCCTCCTCATCTCCGTAACAAGAACATTCCGAGGCCGGAAGGTGAACAGCCAGAGGTCGTGGTCCGTATCAGTACCAACGACATAGGTAGAAAGAGGGATAAGGTTCTGCATGCAGATTTCAGGGAGCTAGGAAAGAGATGAAAAAACAGGACCTCAAAGGGAGTAATCTCCGGATTACTCCCGGTGCCACACACTAGAGTATAGAAATAGGAGGATGCAGCAGATGAATGCGTGGCTGGAGAGATGGTGCAGGAGGGAGGGCTTTAGATTCCTGGGGCATTGGGACCGGCTCTGGGGATGGTGGGACCTGCACAGGCCGGACGGGTTGCACCTCAACAGGGCCGGAACCAATATCCTTGCAGGGAGGTTTGCTCGTGCAAGGGGAGGGTTTAAACTAATTTGTTTGGGGGGATGGGCACCAGGATGTAACATTAGAAAGGGGAAATAAAGTGCTCAAAGGATTGGGAGAGGCAGAGAGCACTAAAGTAAGAAATAGTAAGGTATTAGATGGGGTCAGACTAAGAGAACACAGGATGGTCTAAGATAGCTTTAGTGTACGTATGTGAACGCACAAAGCGTAGTAAACAAGGTAAGTGAGCTGCAGGCACAAATAGCCACCTGGGAATATGATGTTGTGGCAATAACTGAGACCTGGCTCAAAAATGGGCAGGATTGGGTATTAAATATTGCTGTTTATAAAGTGTTAAGGAAAGATAGGAGGTGGTGTGGCAGTATTGGTCAAGGAAGATGTTAGTGCTGGAGAGGAAGGATGTCCTGGAGGAGTCAAGGACAGAATCTACATGGCTAGAGTTAAGAAATAATAGGGGAGCCGTTACACTACTAGGTGTATTATATAGACCACGAAATACTGGGAAAGATAGAAGTCAGCCATTCAATATGATCGTGGCTGATCCTCTCAATACCATATTCCTGCTCTCCCCATACCCCTTGATGTGGAAGATGTTGTGTGTCCCGGGTGCAGAGCTCATTAAGGGCCGGGGTGAGGGGGTAAATGTGTCCCGGGGGATGTTGTGTCGGGCTGGGTGTGAAGGGCCCGGTGTGTCCCGGGCTGGGTGTGAAGGGCCCGGGGGATGTTGTGTGTCGGGGGCTGGGTGTGAAGGGCCCGGGGGATGTTGTGTGTCGGGGGCTGGGTGTGAAGGGCCCGGGGGATGTTGTGTCGGGGGCTGGGTGTGAAGGGCCCGGGGGATGTTGTGTGTCGGGGCTGGGTGTGAAGGGCCCGGGGATGTTGTGTCCCGGGCTGGGTGTGAAGGGCCCGGGAGATGTTGTGTCCCGGGGGCTGGGTGTGAAGGGCCCGGGGGATGTTGTGTGTCGGGGGCCCGGTGTGAAGGGCCGGTCGCCGCTCTCTGCCGATGGGGTTTGGGTGGCTCTGAAAAGAGCCGTTTTCCCGGGTGCCGCCGGCCCGGCCCGGGGGTCGGGGTTGAGCCCGGGGGTCCCTCAGGCGCGCTCGCCGCGGATGCGCCGGGCCAGGTGGATGTCCTTGGGCATGATGGTGACCCGCTTGGCGTGGATGGCGCACAGGTTGGTGTCCTCGAAGAGCCCCACCAGGTAGGCCTCGCTGGCCTCCTGCAGGGCCATGACGGCCGAGCTCTGGAAGCGCAGGTCGGTCTTGAAGTCCTGCGCGATCTCGCGGACCAGGCGCTGGAAGGGCAGTTTGCGGATCAGCAGCTCGGTGGACTTCTGGTAGCGGCGGATCTCCCGCAGGGCCACGGTGCCGGGCCGGTAGCGGTGGGGCTTCTTCACCCCGCCCGTGGCCGGGACGCTCTTGCGGGCCGCCTTGGTGGCCAGCTGCTTGCGGGGAGCTTTGCCCCCGGTGGACTTGCGCGCCGTCTGCTTGGTCCTCGCCATTTAATCCCCTTCTTCCTCCACTCGCCGCTCCTCCGGGAGCCGAATAACCGCAGCCCCGCCGCGCCGCGCCTTTTAAAGGCTCCAGCCGAGATTGGGTTCGGGCAGAAGCGACACCCGATTGGTCGCATCGCAGCCGCCCGCCGCCAGCCGATTGGTTGGCAGCTGGCGATTGTCCGGCTGGGAATACACCAAGCTGATTGGTTGATTTCGCGCGCTCTGATTGGAGCGTTTTTCAATCCCGGAAACTAAACCTCTCCTCCCCACCCAAGCCGGCATGAGGGCGGGAAATTCAGAATTCAACAACAACACCTTGTATTGATACAGCGCCTTTAACGTAGCCTTGAACCCACAACTTTTTGACTCAGAAGCGGGTGTACTGCCTACTGAGCCACAGCTGACGCTGAGATCGATAGATTTTTGGACTCTAGGGGAATCAAGGGATGTGGGGATAGGGCGGGAAAGTGGGGTTGAGGTGGAAGATCAGCCATGATCTTATTGAATGGCGGAGCAGGCTCGAGGGGCCGAATGACCGACTCCTGCTCCTAATGCTTATAGAAACATAGAAACATAGAATCTAGGAGCAGGAGTAGGCCATTCGGCCCATCGAGCCTGCTCCACCATTCAATACGATCATGGCTGATCATCCAAATCCAGTACCCTGTCCCTGCTTTAATCCCCACAGTACACATATCCCACCCTACCCCCGTAACCCCACGTATTTAATTCCCCCTAACATATCCCATCCTATCCCCATAACCCCACACTAACACTAAGGGTCAATTTATCATAGCCAAATCAACCTAACCTTATGTTTTTAAATACCTTGATCAGATCACCGGAGGGCCGCTGCCAGGGAGCCTGAAATTGATTGACTTCTGCAGTCGCGGTGCGCTGCCTGGGGAAGTGGCGTCGGCGCAAGCAGCTCACCGCGACTATGTGGATGAGGCCCAGGGTCCAATTTGTCGCGATCGTTAAGCCTCCGCCTTTGGATCATTCGCTGTGTCCATTTAAAAAATTGTTTTTATTCATTCTCAGGATGTGGGCGTCGCGGGCAAGGCCAGCATTTATTGCCCATCCCTAGTTGCCCTCGAGAAGGTGGTGGTGAGCCGCCTTCTTGAACCGCTGCAGTCCGTGTGGTGAAGGTATTCCCACAGTGCCGACTTTGTTGTAGCGGTTTGGTACAACTGAGTGGCTTACTCGGCCATTTCAGAGGGCACAGTTAAGAGTCAACCACATTGCTGTGGGTCTGGAGTGACATATAGGCCAGACTGGGTAAGGACGGCAGATTTCCTTCCAATAAAGGACGTGAGTGACCCAGATGGGTTTTTATGACAATCTGATAGTTTCATGGTCACCATTACTGATACTTGCTTTGTATTCCAGGTTTATTTAATGAATTAACTGAATTTAAATTCCTCAGCTGCTGTGGTGGTGGGATTTGAATTCCTGTCTCTGAGATCATTAGTCCAGGACCTTCTGGATGACTAGTCCAGTAACATCCAGGACAAATCAGCCCGTTTGATTGGCACCCCATCCACCACCTTAAACATTCACTCCCTCCACCACCGGCGCACCGTGGCTGCAGTGTGTACCATCTACAAGATGCACTGCAGCAACTCGCCAAGGCTTCTTCGGAAGCACCTCCCAAACCCGCGACCTCTTCCACCTAGAAGGACAAGGGCAGCAGGCGCCTGGGAACACCACCACCTCCAAGTTCCCCTCCAAGTCACACACACCATCCTGACTTGGAAATATATCGGTCGTTCCTTCATCGTCGCTGGGTCAAAATCCTGGAACTCCCTACCTAACAGCACTGTGGGAGCACCTTCACCACACGGACTGCAGCGGTTCAAGAAGGCAGCTCACCACCACCTTCTCAAGGGTAATTAGGGATGGGCAATAAATGCTGGCCTTGCCAGCGACACCCACATCCCATAAACGAATTAAAAAAAGCCCACTATGCTACCGTACCCCAGACAGCTCCAAAGCTGGCCTATGCTCATTCGTTGGCTGAGCAGTGCCTCCTGATTTTACGCCTGAAAACGGCGGAGCTCTCATTTTAAGATTGCGCCTCTTTGATCTGGATTCCCTCCCACCTGAGGAAATCATCTCTCCGCATCTACCCGATCGCATCCCTTTATGGGTTTAAACACCTCGATCAGATCACCCGCTCGATCTTCTAAACTCATGGAACACAAGCCGAGTCTGTGCAACCGGTCCTCATAACTTAACCACCCAAGCCCCCGGTAACATTCTGGTGACCAATACATCCCTCCTGAGGTGCGGTGCCCAGAACTGAGCGCAGTTACTGTACAAATGAAGCATAACTTCCTCCCAAGCAAGCAATAAGGAAGGCTAATGGCGTGTTGGCCTTTATTGCAAGGGGGCTGGCGTATAAGAGTAAGGAAGTCTTGCTACAATTGTACAGGGCCTTGGTGAGACCACACCTGGAGTACTGTGTACAGTTTTTGGTCTCCTTATCTAAGGAACGATATACTTGCCTTGGAGGCGGTGCAATGAAGGTTCACTAGATTGATTCCTGGGATGAGAGGGCTGTCGTATGATGAGAGATTGTGTAGAATGGGCCTATACTCTCTGGATTTTAGAAGAATGAGAGGTGATGTCATTGAAACATACAAGATTCTGAGGGGGATTGACAGGGTAGATGCAGGGAGGTTGTTCCCCCTGGATGGAGTGTCTAGAACTAGGGGGCACAGTCTCAGGATAAGGGGCAGGCCATTTAAGACTGAGATGTGGAGGAATTTCTTCACTCAGAGGGTTGTGAATCTTTGGAATTCTCTGCCACAGAGGGCAGTGAATGCTGAGTCTTTGAGTATATTCAAGGCTGAGATAGATAGAATTTTGGACTCTAGGGGAATCAAGGGATATGGGGATCGAGCGGGAAAGTGGAGTTGAGGTCGATGATCAGCCTTGATCTTATTGAATGGTGGAGCAGGCTCGAGGGGCCGTGTGGCCTACTCCTGCTCCTGTTTCTTATGTTCTTATGACACTGTAAGGTTCCCTGGAAGATTTTGCTGTTGTGCGCGGCCAGTTTTTTCAAAGCGCGGTACCTTTAAATTCCTTGCGCGGCTGCGCTCGTGAACGGCCTGTGTGGTACCTTCAAGATTGCCGCGCGCAGCTTAGAGGGAGCACTGGTCGCCAGCACTATCGGAGCTTGCAGCAGCGATGGCACGCAGAGTCGCCTTCCGAGTCTTGGAATCTTGGTGAACAGAGTTTTTTATTTGTTCATAGAAGCAGAGAAGTTTACGGCACAGAAGGAGCCCATTCGACCCATCGTGTCTGTGTGAAGCCGACAAAGAGCTGTCCACCCTAATCCCACTTTCCAGCTCTTGTAGGTTACAGCACTTCAAGTACTTTTTAAATGTAAATGAGGGTTTCTGCCTCTACCACAACAACAACTTGTATTTATATAGCGCCTTTAACGTAGTAAAACGTCCCAAGGCGCTGCACAGGAGTATTTTAAGACAAAAAATTTGACACCGAGCCACATAAGGATAAATTAGGGCAGGTGACCAAAAGCTTGGTCAAAGAGGTCAGTTTTAAGGAGCGTCTTAAAGGAGGATAGAGAGGCGGAGAGGTTTAGGCGGGGAATTCCAGAGCTTAGGGCCTAGGCAACAGAAGGCACGGCCACCGAAGGTGGAGCGATTTATAATCAGTGATCCTCAAGAGGGCAGAATTAGAGGAGCGCAGATATCTCGGGGGGTTGTGGGGCTGGAGGAGATTACAGAGATAGGGAGGGGCGAGGCCATGGAGGGATTTGAAAACAAGGATGAGAATTTTGAAATTGAAGCGCTGCTTAACCGGGAGCCAATGTAGGTCAGCGAGCACCCTTTCAGGCAGCGAGTTCCAGACCCCCACCACCCTCTGGGTGAAAAAAAGTTCTCCTCAACTCCCCTCTAATCCTTCTACCAATTACTTTAAAGCTATGTCCCCGTTATTGTTATTTATTAGTTTAGTGTATAATTTAATGTTTAGTTTATTTGTCGCTTAGCTATAACGTTATTTTTTTATGACTTATATCGTTTATTATTTTAATGAAATTGAATTGAATTTTGTGTCATTTCCTCGTTGGTACTTTTGAGATTACAGCTTTATTTCTGAAATTTCTGCTACTACATACTTAAACTCAGAGAAAGGGCGTCAAGGTCCAAGTTCGCCCAGGGCGCCGTTTTCCCCCAGGCCGGCCCTGTCCAGGCACTAGCTTTTAGTGATGTGTGTATCTGGACACCAAAATCCCTTTTGCTCCTCCTGTTCTCCCAGTCTCCCACCGTGAAGAAAATATTCCGCTTTGTCTTTCTCAGATCCAGAGTGGGTGACATCACACATCCCCACCTTGTACTCCATCTGCCACAGTTTTGCCCACTCACTTAAGAAAATCTGAAATGGGAGCTGGAGTCGGCCATTTGGCCTTTCAAGCCTGCTCCGCCATTCAATAAGATCATGGCTGATCTTCTACCTCAACTCCGCCTTCTTGCCCAATCCCCATATCCCTTGATTCCCTTAATATCCAAGAATCTATCGATCTCTGTTTTGAATATACTCAACGACTGAGCCTCCACAGCCCTCTGGGGTAGAGAATTCCAAAACTTCACCACCCTCTGAGCGAAGAAATTTCTCCTCATCTCAGTCCTAAATGGCCGACCCCTTATTCTGAGACTGTGACCCCTGGGTCTAGACTCCCCAGCCAGGGGAAACATCCTCCCTGCATCTACCCTGTCAAGCCCTGTAAGAATTTTGTATGTTTCAATCAGATCACCTCTCATTCTTCTAAGCTCCAGAGAATATGGGGGGAAAATTGAGTCACGCCCCCTTTGGGGCGCTAACTTCGCCAGGGGGCTATTTTTAGCGCCCTGAAAAAAATTAGCACCCCTGCGGCCGAAATGGAGTGGTAGCGCCCCAAGAAGGAAGCAGGGCGCTACTGGAGGCACCCCGCCTCCCTCTTGGGGCGCTGCGAGGGAATATCACGGCGCTACGTGCCGCGGTATTGCAGGCCTTCCTCCCCTTCTTAAAGGGGAGGGGCCTTGCGCAGCACGACCCGGGGCCCAGCTGGGCCACCAGGGATCAGAGTGCCGGCAAAAGAGCCCGGCACTCAAGAGAAGTGCCAGGCTCACGGAGCGCAGCCGGCACTCTGCGGGGGTGGTGGGGTGCTCAGGAGGCCGGGGACGGCAGCGGGGGCAGGTGCTGGCAGGCGGCCAGCAACAAAAATGGCCGCCCGGCACCTCGCTTTTAAATGGCGCCGCCCTGGCCGCAGGTAGGCCCCCCTGACCCAGTCGGACAAAGCGTCTGGCGGTAAGTCAGGGGGCGCTCCCGAAGATCGCGGCCGGGGCGCGAGCGGGGCGCTGCACACGGCAATGACGTGATCGCCAGAGGTGCAGCGCTGACGGTTACTGCAGCTGCTAACCTCCCGTTGAAGTTCGCGTGAGGCGTTGGCGGCGCCACGCCCGGGCGCTAGTTGCTTTGCACCCCGTTAGCGTCTTAGGGCGCTAACAGGAGGCGCAAAGCAACTGAATTTTTCCCCCTATAAGCCTAATCTACTCGATCTCTCCTCATAGGACAATCCACATCCCAGGAACCAGTCTGGTGAACCTTCATTGCACTCCCTCTGTGGCAAGTATATCCTTCCTTAGATAAGGAGCACAAAATTGTACACAATACTCCAGGTGTGGTCTCAGCAGGGCCCTATATAATTGCAGTAAGACGTCTTTACTCTTATACTCAAATGCTCTTGTAATAAAGGCCAACATACCATTTGCTTTCCTAATTGCTTGCTGTACCTGCATGCCAACTTTCAGTGATTCTTGTAGAAGGACACCCAGGTCCCTCTGAACACCAACATTTCCCCAATCTCTCACCATTTAAAAAATACTCTGCTTTTCTATGTTTTCTACAAAAGTAGTTAACTTCACATTTCTCCACATTATACTCCATCTGCCACAGTTTTGCTCACTCACTTAGTCTGTCTATGTCCCCTTGTAACTTCCTGCTCCCATCCACACAGCTTACGGTGCACCTCTTCAACTAGTGTCACCTACAAACTTGGATATACAACTCTCTATTACTTCAACCAAGTCACTAATATATATGGTAAAATGCTGAGGTCCTGTTAGAAATCAGGGGTGTTCAAAATGTATGTGGTTTTGCGGATAAAACTGTGACACGAATAATGCTGTATTTACATGATTGTATTCGAACTGGAGACAGAAAGGGCTCGATTTTGCCAGCGCTCAGGTTTGGAGGCGGGACTGCTGGCAAAATCAAAAAGATTGGCAGCGGGTCCCGAACCCGCTCCCAACCCACTACCAATCAATCTTCCCGGGAGTCGAGTCCCCGATTTGCACGGGGACCTGACTCCTAGCAACGGGAAGAGGATTATAGCCACTTAACTGCTTGTTAACAGGTAGTTAACAGGCAGTTAAGAGGCTTTTTCCAATTTTGCCTGGTGACTGCGGGCTTCCCGACGTCCGGACATCATGCCAGGTAAGTGTGGCGTGTTGTGAGTCTGCTGTAGTGTTTCTTCATTGATGACAGCTGCAGAAGTGGTGTGAAGGATCCAATGGTACGCTGGTGAGTTTCAGAGGTAAGAAAATGCTGGGAAAATCATTTTTAATGTTTTTAGACTTTTCTGTCGGTAATAAGGTTTGAAGTGTTTGTGTCGGCCCAGCTCATTGGGAGAACCTCTCTCACCAGTGACAGATCGCTTCTGTAACCTCACCTGCAGCTGCCATCTGTTTTATCCAAAGGAGAGAGCCTCTGGAGAGCCTGGGTACAAGGGCTCACCTTTGTACAGTGATTGGCAGTGTTTGCAGCACCTCAATGCTGTCAAACACTGAAAAATCAGCTGTCAAACAAAAATGAGCGTGTCCCCTTTAAGAAAACCGGCAGATGACGCAGCATCAACTGATGTCATCTGACACCAGCTTTCTCTTAATTGGCCGGCAAGCCCGCAGGGCGGGCCTTAACAAGGCCAATCAGGGGAAAATAGCGTCTGTGCGTCAGGCGTCGTTGGGGGCGGGATCGGAACCCGCAAGTCAGCTGACCCGCTCCCAACTCTCACCGAAAGGTAAGATCGCTGCCAAAGTCTCTCAAACTAGTCTTAGAATAATTAGATAGATGCGTAGAATCTGCTTGTGTTTTGGTTCCCTGCGGATGTTATAGCATTCTGCAGTGTGACGGTCTTGTTTTCAAGTTAGGATTTGAACCTTGTTTATGTTCCTCTAATTTGACCAACCAAGGCCCAATGTTATATTTCTTCCATTACTGCTAATAACCATATTATAATGCTAAGTTAGGATTTTGACTTTGTTCAACAAAACTGCTTTAAAATGCATAAGTTAACCAGTGTATGAGAATAGAATAGAAGATATCTTTGGGAATTTAATGATTCATTCCATGGTACAATAGTCTGATAATGAAATAGTTTGTTTTGCATAGCTAAAGCTGCATGAACAGCATGAACCTAAATAACTGATAACAAGCAAGTTACGAACATCTGATGGCCGAGAATGGCATGTCCGACTCCAAACTAGGGAGGATAGGGACAAGAGAGATAAGACATAAATTCCAAAGGAGGAACATTCAGAAAGATTAAACAATAAGACAAACTGGATGAAGTAATGAGACCCCCTTTTGGGGAGGGCTTTTCATCCAAGAACCAAGACAAAGAACTTGAGGTGTCATTGGGTGATGAGGTTTTAGGGGAACCTCTATAGGTTAAATGGCCTTGTCAATAACTTGGCCTCAGGCCCACCCCTAAAAAGAGAATAAAAGTGACACCCTGAGTGCTTGTCCACACGGAGGGTGGAGGGGAGAGCTAAAGAGAAGTTGGGCTGGTTGAATGCTCGTTTGAGAGTGATCCCATGCTCACCACTCGAAGGCCCTAGAGAGAGAGAGAGAGAGAGAGAAGCTGGAAGCCAGAGAACTGTTCACGCCAGCCGTCTGTCCAATCGGGACTGGTACCAGCTGCTTGTCACGGTCGTATGTCTTTGCTGTTTAACTAGCATGTTATATTCCGTCTTAAACTCTGATTAAACACAATATACCCACCATATTGGTTTGCAGTCGATCCTGATTATTTGAAAGACTAGAGAGAAGCTACTAATTGGCCAAATCTCTACAGTCCCCAGTACAGCTCCCCGGGGAACACCACTTGTCACATCCCATTAATCAGAGAATGAACCCTTTACCCTGACTGAGGGAGATACCTGATTATGGGCCGGCTATAGGAGGGAAAGCGAAAGAACCGATACAATATTTCGTTCAAACACGAAAGATGTTGCGCTGCCCTTTTAAAAAAATATACGGTATTAATATATTAAAAATTCTGAGTGGGTTGTGAACTTTAAGGGCTAGAAATTCGGTGCTATTCCGCCTCTCGTGGCGGGGGGGCGCGCTAACTGGGGCGCAAACGACTTTCCGCCCAGGCGCGGCGCCGCTAACGACTCCCGTATAATTCAGCGGGAGTTTAGCGGTGGCGGTAACCGATGGCGCCCCGCTGCGCAGGCGATGATGACGTCATCACCGTGCGCAGCGCCCCGTTTTCGCCCCGCCTGCAAAATTGGCCCCGATACTGCGCCGGGCGATGACAGTGACCGATTCAGGGGGCGGGAACGGAGCGGCAGGAGGCTCACGGAGCGCTATGTAAAGGGGAGGTGGCGGGCGGGTGGGGGGAAAAATCGACGACTTACTTGTTGCGGCCCGTTGCGTCATTGAACGCGGAGTCTATGCCGCGATCTGTCAGCCCGGCACTCCCCGCTCCCCGGTGGTCCAGGTAGGGCCCCGCAGGGTTGTGGGCTTGGGCCCTCCCCTTGAATGAGGAGAGGAGCCCTTCCATGCGGCAGCGCTACGTGGCCCAGTGCGAAGCGCTGCAGAACGCACCGCCCCGATATTCGGGGTTAGCGCTCGAAGAAGGAAGTGGAGCGCTAACCTCCCTCTTGGGGCGCTAAAACTGAAGTTAGCGATCGCCGGCGCTATTTTCCGCCGGGCGCTAAATTTAGCGCCCAAGCAGGGTCGCTAACGAATTTTTCCCCCTTAATCTCAAAATACATTGAAAA
Source organism: Squalus acanthias (assembly GCA_030390025.1). Taxonomy (NCBI): domain Eukaryota; kingdom Metazoa; phylum Chordata; class Chondrichthyes; order Squaliformes; family Squalidae; genus Squalus; species Squalus acanthias. The sequence goes on from CM059449.1 coordinate 19,089,065, forward strand.
CTCCCAGGTCAGCCCTCGCCAATGGGAACACCCATTTTAAAAGTTACCGAGATTTCGTTCATAAGTGTCAGCCGTGGCTCAGTCATAGCACGTTTACCTCGGAGTCAGAAGGTTGCGGGTTCAAGTCCCACTCCCGAGACTTGAGCACATAAAGCAAGGCTGACACTCCCAGTCCAGTGCTGAGGGAGTGCTGCACTGTCGGAGGTGCCGTCTTTCGGATGAGACATTAAACCGAGGCCCCGTCTGCCCTCCCATGTGGACATAAAAGAACCTGACGCAAGAAAACTACTAGGCACTTGGTCTAACCGTTAAACAAAGCTTTAATCAACTGTCTTTCAACATGGAGGTCTAGTTGTGTCCTTCAGTAGTTCCTGTTAAGGAATGTCCTGAGCAAGCTGGGCCCATGCCTGAGTATTTATACTCTCCCTGGACAGCGCCACCAGCAGGCCGCCCCGTATTATTACATAAGTCATTTCCACATGAATGACAAGATTCATGTCATTACCCATGGCATTATTTCGAGGAAGAGCCGGGGGAGTTCTCCCCGGTGTCCTGGCCAACATTAATCCCTCAACCAACATCACTTAAACAGATTATCTGGTTATTATCACATTGCTATTTGTGGGATCTTGCTGGGCACAATTTGACTGCCGCGTTTCCCTCCAATACAATGGTGACTGCACTGCAAATAAAATACTTTAATTGGCTGTAAAGCGCTTTGGGAGGTCCTGAGGTCGTGGAAGGCGGTATATATGCGGCGAAGTGTGAAGTGATGCACTTCGAGGGGACTAATATGGAAAGACAGTAAACTGTAAATAGCACAATGTTGAATAGTGTAGATGAGCAGAGAGACCTTGGTGTCCAGATACACAAATCCTTAAAGGGGCCAGGGCAATTTGTTAAAAAAAAAATGTGGTTTAAAAAAAGCATACGGGTTACTTGGGTTTATAAATAGAGGCATAGAATGTAAAAGCAAAGAGATCATGATCGAACTTTATAAATCACTGGTTAGGCCTCAGCTGGAGTATTGTGGACAATTCTGGGCCCCACACTTCAGGAAAGATGTCAAGGTCTTAGAAAGGGGACAGAGGAGGTTTACCAGGATGTTACCAGGCTTGAGGGACTTCAGTTATGAGGAGAGAGGTTGGAAAAGACTCTTCACCTTGGATCAGAGAAGGTGAAGAGGTGACCTAACAGAGGTTTGAGAGATGCTGAGGGGTTTTGATAGAGTGGGGTCAGTAACCAGAGGCCACAGATTTAAAATCATTGGCACAAGATCTAGAGGGGAGAGGAGGAGAATTGTTTTCACTCAGAGAGTTGTCGGGATCTGGAACGCTCGACCTGAAAAGTTGGTGGAAGCCGATTCCATAAATAATTTTAAAAGGGAGTTGGACAGGTGCGTGAGGATGAGGAACTTACAGGGTTACGGACAGAAAGTGGGGGGTGTGGGACTGAGCACGGCAGCTCTTTCAAAGAGCCGGCACAGGCACGACAGGCCGAATGGCCTCCTTCCGTGCTGTAAGATGATTCAATGATATAAATGCAATTTCTTTCAACGTTTACCTGCAATACCAATTGTACCTGTGGGTGGCGCTACGATACAGATTGATAACTGTATTTTTTAATAGTGAGTCAGGCAGCTTGCAACTCACCGCTGAGGCCACTGGGTGGCAGCAAAGGAATCAGTATGGACTGAAGACATGCAGTAATTATGAGAATCAACATCGGTGGGGGTGGGGGAGGGGGGATTCGGTTGGTTAGCGCCTCCAGGGGGCGCTAACGGGGCGATAGGAACTTAGTGCCCGAGCGCGGCGATTTTAGCGCCGATCGCAAAATTGACCGGTCGTTTTACGCTAGCGCTAAACACTACCGCCGCGATCTCCTGCGCCTGCAGATCGTGACGTCTGTCGAACGTGCAACGCCCAGGACCGAATATTGAGTCGCGCCCCCTGCCTTATTGTCTGCCGCTAGGAACGACAGGTAGAGGGGAACGGTTTCAAGTCGGGAAGGGGCTGGGGGAGCGCTATTTAAAGGCGGGCGCTTCCTGCCTTTTCCTGTCAGCAAAATTTTTGGTGCACGCAGGTTGAGAGGGAGAGAGACGTCTGGAGAGATTTAACGCTGTCCTAAGGAGTTTTGGTCCTCAGCACCACTTTTGAGGTTCCTAAGCGCCGAGCTCTTTCCCTGGGCCTATCCATTAGTGCTTCCAACACAATTGCTTTGGAGGTCTCTCCAGGCCGAGAGTCAAGGCTGCAACGAGCAGGGTGCGGCTGGCCAGCAAGATGGCCCCTCCCCTTTAAGAACTGGACGGCGCCGGTCTGTCTGGCTTCCATGGTAACTGTCATCGCCTGAACTTCAGTAGCGTTCTGAGGTAGCGCCTCGCTTCTTGGCGTTAGCGCCTTGAGAGAGCTGTGTAGCGCCTGATTTAGCGCTCAAATCACCTCCAGGGGGCGATAGAGGCGAATTTTGCAGCCGGAGGCGATAATTAGCGCCGGGCACTAAACTTAGCGCCCGGCCGATATTAGCGCCCCAAAATGGGCGATACCCAATTTTTCCCTCTAAGTGTTTCTTGAACAGTAAGAACATTGATTTAATAAATCTATTTGTGGCCTCGAATTCCCTGCATATTTGCGCGCAGGGACACGCGTTAAAAAAAGAAAGACTTGCATTTAAATCGCGCCTCTCACGACCTCAGGACGTCCCAAAGCGCTTTACAGCCAATGAAGTGCTTTTGAAGTGGAGTCACTGTTGTAATGTAGGAACCACGGCAGCCAATTTGCGCACAGCAAGCTCCCACAAACAGCAATGTGATAATGACCAGATCATCTGTTTTTTTTGTGATGTTGATTGAGAGATAAATACTGGCCCAGGAAAAAACTCCCCTGCTCTTCTTCGAATTGGTGCCATGGGATCTCTTCACACCACCCGAGAGAGCAGACAGGGCTTCAAACACTCTCTTCCTCAGGCGACCGAAGGCTGCACTGGCACACTGAAGGCAGGTTCATAAACCTGCTGTGCTTAATGTGCATGAATTTCATACTTTCACACTCATACTTAAGAGAAGAGGAATACACGGTGTGCGTGCGACGCTTTAACTGTACCCCGGTTGTTTATACCGATTTCCACCCGTATTCGGTCCATACTCTGATGAGATTGGTAGGAAATTTGAGCGTAACGTGGCGTTGGTGGAAACGGGCGCAGTTTCCGCGTCTTACTTCCGGAACGTTCCCGCGGAGGAAATTCCAGGCCGCGGTAATCGGGAGAATGAACGTTGAACAAGAACTTGGATTTAACAAAGCGGTCGATCTAAAACAGCGTCTGGCTGCCTCTACTGCCCCAGGGCAAGAACATGGCAAATGGAATATAATGTGGAGAAATGTGATGTTATCCCCTTTGGCAGGTAAAATAGAAAAGCAGAGTATTTTTTAAATGGTGAGAGATTGGGAAAATGTTGGTGTTCAGGGGGACCTGGGTGTCCTTGTACACGAATCACTGAAAGTTAACATGCAGGTACAGCAAGCAATTAGGAAAGCAAATGGTATGTTGGCCTTTATTACAAGAGGATTTGAGTACAAGAGTAAAGACATCTTACTGCAATTATACAGGGCCCTGGTGAGACCACACCTGGAGTACTGTGTACAGTTTTGGTCTCCTTACCTAAGGAAGGATATACTTGCCAGAGAGGGAGTGCAACGAAGGTTCACCAGACTGGTTCCTGGGATGGGGGGATTGTCCTATGAGGAGAGATTGAGTAGACTCGGCCTATATTCTCTAGAGTTTAGAAGAATGAGAGGTGATCTCATTGAAACATACAAAATTCTTACAGGGCTTGACAGGGTAGATGCAGGGAGGATGTTTCCCCTGGCTGGGGAATCTAGAACCAGGGGTCACAATCTCAGAATAAGGGGTCGGACATTTAGGATTGAGATGAGGAGAAATTTCTTCACTCAGAGGGTGGTGAATCTTTGGAATTCTCTACCCCAGAGGGCTGTGGAGGCTCAGTCGTTGAATATATTCAAGACAGAGATCGATAGATTCTTGGACTCTGGGGGGAATCAAGAGATATGGGGATCGAGCGGGAAAGTGGAGTTGAGGTTGAAGATCAGCCATGATCTTATTGAATGACGGAGCAGGCTCGAAGGGCCAAATGGCCGACTCCTGCTCCTAATTCTTATGTTATGTTCTAGGAGCTGCCTGATATTTCCCCGCTGCTCGGTAATATCCGCCAACCACGCCCCCATGCCACTGGCTACGCTTCAAAGCCAAAGCGACAGCAGCAGGTTGTGATTACCTCTCCCCCCACCACAGAAATTTTTACCCCATAGTCACTAATATCACCTGTATACTAACAGCTGTGGCTCACCAGTCTCGCCTCTACATCAGAAAATTGCAGGTTCATCCCCACTCCGCAGACTTGAACACAGAATCCAAGCTGAACACATGCGCACCAATGCAGTACTGAGGGAGTGCTGCACTGTTGGAGGCGTGGACTTTTTTTGGAATTAGGCCTTAAAACGAGGTCCCAACTGCCCTCTCAGGTTGACATAAATGAACCCATGGAGATTCTATCTCCGTAACCTCCTCCGCGATCTCTGCGCTCCTCTAATTCTGTGCCTCTTGTGCATCCCTGATTTACACTGCTCCACCATCGATGGCCGTGCCTTCAACTGCCTCGGCCCCAAGCTCTTGAAATTCCCTCCCTCAGCCTCACCGCCTCTCTACATTCACAGACAAAACTCTGCTGCCCGTGTCCTAACTCGCACCGAGTCCCGTTCATCCGTCACCCCCTGTGCTCGCTGACCAACATTGGCTCCCGGTCCGGCAACGCCTCGATTTTAAAATTCTCATCCTTGTTTTCAAATCCCTCCATGGCCTCGCCCCCTCCCTATTTCTGTAACCTCCTCCAGCCCCACAACCCCCTGAGATCTCTGCGCTACTCCAATTCAGGCCTCTTGCGCATCCCCGATATTAATCGCTCCACCATTGGTGGCCGTGCCTTCAGCTGCCGAGGGCCCTAAGCTCTGGAATTCCCTCCCTAAACCTCGCCGCCTCTCTACATCTCTCTCCTCCGTTAAGACGCTGCTTAAAACCTACCTCTTTGACCAAGCTTTTGGTCACCTGCCCTAATATCTCCTTATGTGGCTCGGTGTCAAATTCTGTTTCATAATCGCACCTGTGAAGCGCCTGGGGCGTTTTACTACATTAAAGGCAGTCTATAAGGGAATAGTGCCAGAGGACTGGTGGACAGCTGATGTGATTCCTATATTTAAAAAGGAAGATAGAACAAGTTGATAAAAACAAGTTTTTTTGATATATATAAATGACCTGGATATTGGAATACAGAGTAGAATTTCTAAATTTGCCGATGACACCAAACTTGGGGGTGTGGCAAACAGTGAAGATGATACCAATCGACTGCAACAGGACATAGAAAGTCTAGCAGAATGGGCAGACAAGTGGCAGATGGAATTTAATACAGAGAAGTGTGAGGTGACGCATTTTGGCAGAAGGAACAGGGAGAGGCAAGATACACTTAATGGCACAGTTTTAAAGAGTGTGCAGGGACAGAGGGACCTGGGAGTTAATGTGCATAGGTCCCTGAAGGTGGCGGGACATATTGAGAGAGTGGTTAGCAAAGCATATGGGATCTTGGGCTTCATACACAGAGGTATTGAGTACAAAAGTAGAGAAGTTATGCTGAACCTTTATAAAGCGCTGGTTAGACCACAACTGGAATATTGTGTCTAGTTCTGGTCACCACACTTTAGGAAGGATGTGAAGGCCCTTGAGAGGGTGCAGAGGAGATTTACCAGAATGGTTCCAGGGATGGGGGATCTTAGCTACAAGGACAGGTTGGAGAAGCTGGATTTGTTTTCATTAGAGCAAAGGAGGTTGCGGGGTGATCTGATAGAGGTGTACAAGATTATGGCGGCTTTGGATAGGCGAGACGGGGAAAGGCTGTTCCCACTAGTTGATGGTACAAGGACTAGGGGACACAGATTTAGGGTTTTGGGCAGAAGATACGGGGGGATGTGAGGGAAAACTATTTTATGCAGCGAGTGGTGAGGACCTGGAACTCGCTGCCAATGGAAGTGGTGAAAGCAGAAACTCTTAGGGGGCTAAATTCGGTTGATTTGGGCCTCCCTTTAGTGCCCTCTTAGGGCGCTAATGGGGTGCAAATCAACTAGCGCCTGGGCACGGCACCGCTAACGCCTCCTGCGAAATTCAGTTAGTGGCGGCGCTAACCGTTAGCGTCACGTGGCGCTGCGCAGCCGCCGATGACGTCATTGCCGTGCGCAGCGCCCCGCTCGCACCCCAGGCTGTAATATTGGATGGCGCCCCCGACTTACCGCCTGCCAGCACCTGCCCCCGTTGCTGTCCCCGGCCCCCGTGAAGCCCCCTCCTCCCCGTGGGGTGCCGGCTGCTCCTCGTGAGCCCGGCTCTCCTCTCGAGTGGCGGGCTCGTTTGCCGGCACTCCCGATCCCTGGTGGCCCAGCTGGGCGCCGGGACACGCTGCGCCAGGCCCCTCCCCTTTCAGAAGGGGAGGAAGGCCTGCAGTACCGCGGGACGTTGCGCCGCAGTTTTGGCTCGCAGCGCCCCAAGAGGGATGCACGGTACTTCCAGTAGCGCCCCTCCTCCCTCTTGGGGCGCTACCTGGGAAAATCGGCCGCGGGGCGCTAACGAACTTTTACCCCTTAATATTTTCAAGGGGAGACTGGATAGGCACTTGAGGGAAATAAACTTGCAGGGCTACGGGGATAGAGCGGGCATGGATTCGATGGGCCAAATGGCCTCCTTCTGTGCCGTTATGACTCTATGGACTTAGAGTTATGACTCTAAGTCCAGGGAACTATAGACCAATTAGCTTAACATCGGTGGTAGGAAAGATAATGGAATCCTTACTCAAAGATGTAATCGAAAAACATCTAGAAGCTGAAAATATAATGAAGAATAGTCAGCACGGACTCGAAACGGGAAGGTCAGGCTTGACCAACCTTATTGAATTCTTTGAAGAAGTAACAGAATGGATAGATAAGGGTAATGTAGTAGACGTAATATATTTGGATTTCTAAAAGGCCGTCGATAAGGTACCGCCTAGTAGACTCGTGACTAAAGTCAGAACATGAGGGGTCAGGGGACAAGTAGCAGAATGGATAGCAAGCTGGCTACAGAACAGAAAACACAGAGTAGGGGTTAGGTAGTTACTCAGATTGACAAAAGGTGTAAAGTTGTGTTCCACAAGGATCGGTGCTGGGGCCACTGTTGTTCACCATTTACAGAAATGATTTGGACTCGGGAATCGGAAGTACAATTTCAAAATTTGCGGATGACACCAATTTGGGGGGTGTAGTTAATACAGAGGGGGACTGTGACAAAATACAGGAAGACATTAATAATCTGGCAGAATGGATGTGTAATTGGCAAATTAAATTCAATGGCCCAGAAATTCGGGTCTCCACGGGTGAGTACGCGCTGTGTACTCACCTGTAGGGCCACCGGAAGTGCCGGTTTCGCGCATGCACAGGAAACCGGAACTTCCGGTCTCGTGAAGGAAGGGGTTCATGGGTCAACCGCATGCGCGGGAGAGGCAGCGAGTACGCATCGAACTTCGGCCTTTTTTTTATATACAGGTTTCTCCGTGCGGGTAAATCCCTGGCAGCTGCGCGTGGAAAAAGCAGGCACAAGGCCTGCTTTTAACAAGGTAAGAGGTGAATTAAGTAAAATTGAAACATTTTTTTCCACAGGTTTATGTGGAAAACCTGCGCTATGTAAGTGCACCCGCTATGCTTGCACCCGCGGGAAGCCTCAGACCCGAATTTCTGGGCCAATATAGGTGGCACACTTGGGTAGGAAGAATAAAGAGGCCACATACTGCTTGCAAAATAAGTGTCTAAATGGGGTAGAGGAACAGAGAGATCTGGGGATACCAGATACACAGATCACTGAAAGTAGCGACACAGGTTAATAAGGCCATAAAAAAGCAAAACAAGCACTGGGGCTCATTTGCAGAGGGATAGAATTGAAAAGCAGAGAAGTTATGTTAATCTTGTATTGAACCTTGGATAGACCACACTTGGAGCACTGTGCACAGTTCTGGTCTCCGTATTATCAAAAGGATATAGCAGCACTGGAGAAGGCGCAAAAAAAGATTGACTAGAATGATACCAGAACTGAGAGGTTGTACCAATCAGGAAAGAGTGAACAGGCTGGGGCTCTTTTCTCTAGAAAAGAGAAGGCTGTGGGGTGACCTGATAGAGGCCTTTAAGATTATGAAAAGGTTTGATGGGGTCGACGGAGAGAAGATATTTACACTAGTGGAGGGAGACCAGAACTAGGGGTCAGAAATATAAGATAGTCACGAAGAATTCCAATAGGGAATTCAGGAGAAACTTCTTTACACAGAGAGTGGTGAGAATGTGGAGTAGTAGAGGCAAATAGCATCGATGCATTTAAAGGGAAGTTAGATAAGCACGTGAGGGAGAAAGGAATAGAAGGAGCCCAGTGTAGACAGTGTGTGATTGAGCGTGTGAATGTCCCCGATCAGCGGATCCGCGGGCGGCCCGGGGGAGAGCGGCTCGCCACAATATCAGGATGTGAAGGCCCTTGAGAGGGTGCAGAGGAGATTCACCAGAATGGTTCCGGGGATGGGGGATCTTAGCTACAAGGACAGGTTGGAGAAGCTGGATTTGTTTTCAGTAGAGCAAAGGAGGTTGAGGGGTGATTTGATAGAGGTGTACAAGATTATGACGGGCTTGGACAGGCTAGACGGGGAAAGGCTGTTCCCACTAGTTGATGGTACAAGGACTAGGGGACACAGATTTAAGGTTTTGGGCAAGAGATATAGGGGGGAATGTGAGGAAAAACTTTTTTACGCAGCGAGTGGTGAGGACCTGGAACTCGCTGCCGACGGAAGTGGTGGAAGCGGAGACACTCAATCTTTTCAAGGGGAGACTGGATAGGCACTTGAGGGAAATAAACTTGCAGGGCTATGGGGATAGAGCGGGGGAATGGGACTGACTGGATTGCTCTACAGAGAGCCGACACCGACTCGATGGGCCGAATGGCTTCCTTCTGTGCCGTTATGACTCTTTGGGGGAAAAATTCGGTTGGTTAGCGCCTCCCGTTAGTGCCTCTGGGGGGCGCTAACGGGGCGCTAGGAACTTGGTGCCCGAGCGCGGCGAGTATAGCGCCGCTCGCGAAATTGACCTGTTGTTTTGCGGTGCCACTAAACACTACCGCCACGATCTCCTGCGCCCACATATCGTGACCTCAGTCGAGCGTGCAACGCCCCGGTAACGCCCCGGACCAGATATTGAGTCGCGCCGCCTGCCGCTAGGAACAACAGGTAGAGGGGAATGTTTTCAAGTCGGGAAGGGGCTGGGGGAGCGCTATTTAAAGGTGGGCGCTTCCTGCCGTTTCCTGTCGGCAAAATGTTTGGTACACGCAGGTTGAGAGGGAGAGAGACGTCTGGAGAGATTTTACGCTGTCCTCAGGAGTTTTGGGCCTCAGCACCACTTTTGAGGTTCCTAAGTGCCAAGCTCTTTCCCTGGGCCTATCCATTAGTGCTTCCAACACAATTGCTTTCGAGGTCTCTCCAGGCCGAGATTCAAGGCTGCAATGAGCAGGGTGCGGCTGGCCAGCAAGATGGCCCCTCCCCTGTAAGAACTAGACGGCGCCGGTCTGTCTGGCTTCCATGGTAACTGACATCGCCTGAGCTTTGGTAGCGTTCTGAGGTAGCGCCTCGCTCCCGGACGTTAGCGCCTTAAGAGAAGTGTGTAGCGCCTGATTTAGCGCTCAAATCACCTCCAGGGGGCGATAGAGGCGAATTTTGCAGTCGGAGGCGATAATTAGCGCCCGGCCGATAAACTTAGCGCCCGGTCGATATTAGCACCTCAAAATGGGCGATACCCAATTTTTCACCCCTATGGCTCTATGATATGTCGATGGAGTGAGATGAAGCAGGGTGGGAGGAGGCTGTGTGGAGCATAAACACCAGTATGGACCTGTTGGGCCCCAATGGCCTGTGCTGTAAATACTAGGTCAGTCTACGTAAATGCAAGTTATTCATTTTCATATGAACTGACAATTCTCTGAATTGTCTCTGCCCCCCTCAATTTACATCATACTGTACTCCTGTATTCATAGAATCATGAGTTCGTCGACCACAAGCGAATTTGAATTTAAGTTGTAATGTTTCAACAATGCAAGTCATGCTATTCTGACCTGAATAAACTGACTTCTTGAAGCTGGAATTTCCTAACCGCTTTGTGTGTGTGTGTGTGTAATCTGTCGAAACAGTATGCCAGAGTGAGTCAGCAGGAGTGACGTCGCTTATTGTGGTTTACAAATGTAAAACGAAAAAGTGAGCTTGTTCATATGCTTGTCGCATCGTGTTGAGGGAAGTTGGTGCTGGTCAGTAGAAATCCTAGCCTTTCTGGCTCCAGTGACAGCAGCTGCAGCAGCAATGCACTCCCAGGGCTGGGATCATACAGCTCGTCGCAGTCGGGTAAATTATGCGGACAGGTTGTGCAGCGGGGTTAACAATGCCGATTCAATGCGAGAATGATACCGTGGCTTAAAGGGTTAAGTTACGAGGACGGGACTTGTATTCCCTTGGGTTTAGAAGTCTGAGGGACGGCCTGATCGAGATGTTTAAAATGTTAAAAAGGATTTGACAGACTGGGTGATTGGGCGGATAAATGGCAGATGCACTATAATGTGGACAAGTGCGAAGTTATCCACCTTGGGTGCAGGAACGGGAGGGCAAATTATTATTTAAATGGCAATAAATTGGGAGAGGGGGAAGTACAGAGAGACCTGGGTGTTCTTGTACACCAGTCACTGAAGGCAAGCATGCAGGTGCAACAGGCGGTCAAGAAGGCAAACGGTATGCTGGCCTTCATAGCAAAAGGGTTGGAATACAGGAACAGGGATACCTTGCTGCAGCTGTACAGGGCACTGGTGAGACCACACCTCGAGTACTGTGTACAGTTTTGGTCGCCTCATCTGAGGAAAGATGTTCTTGCCATGGAGGGGGTGCAGCGGCGATTCACCAGGCTGATACCAGGAATGGCGGGATTGACCTATGAGGAGAGACTATGTAGTTTAGGGATGTACACACTGGAGTTTAGAAGATTGAGAGGGGACCTCATAGAAGTGTATAAAATTCTGACAGGTCTAGACAGACTAGATGCAGAAGGAATGTTTCCCTTGGCGGGTGAGAACAGAACTAGAGGACATAATTTAAGGATAAGGGCTAAACCATTTAGGACAGAAATGAGGGGGAATTTCTTCACTCAGAGGGTGGTGAACCTGTGGAACTCATTGCCACAGAGGGCAGTGTACGCCAGCTCATTAAATATATTTAAGAGGGAATTAGATATATTTCTACAGGCAAAAGGGGTTAAGGGTTACGGAGAGAAGGCGGGGACAGGATACTGAATTGGAGGATCAGCCATGATCTCATTAAATGGCGGAGCAGGCTCGAAGGGCCGGATGGCCTACTCCTGCTCCTATCTTCTATGTATCTATGTATCTATGAAAGCTTGTAAAATTAAATAAATCTGTTGGACTATAACCTGGTGTTGTGCGACTTCTCATTTTTGTCCACCCCAGTCCAACGCCGGCATCTCCACATCATAAGAAATAAGAGCAGCAGTAGACCATCCGGCCCCTGGAGCCTGCTCCGCCATTCAATAAGATCAAGGCTGATCATCGACCTCAACTCCACTTTCCCGCCCGATCCCCATATCCCTTGATTCCCCTCGAGGCCTATTGGAGCTTTCAAGACTGAGATCGATAGATTTCTGTTCGGTAAGGGAGTCAAGGGATGTGGAGCAAAGGCGGATTAATAGAGTTGAGGTGCAAATCAGCCGTGCTCTAATTGAACTGCAGAGCAGGCTCGAGATTCTGAATGGCCTCCTCCTGTTCCGAATGTAGCTTCCCCAACAATGTGCCTCAGCCCCATTCTCAGAATTAAGGGAAGTAATTAAGAACATAAGAAATAAGAGCAGGAGTTGGCCATAGGGCCCCTCGAGCCTGCTCCACCATTCAATAAGATCATGGCTGATCATCGACCTCAACTCCATCCTCCCGCCCGATCTCCATATCCCTTGATTCCCCTAGAGTCCAAAAATCTATCCATCTCAGCCTTGAATATACTCGAAGACTCAGCATTCACAGCCCTCTGGGGCAGAGAATTCCAAAGATTCACAACCCTCTGAGTGAAGAAATTCCTGCTCATCTCGGTCTTAAATGGCCGACTCCTTATCCTGAGACTATGCCCCCTAGTTCTAGACACTCCAGCCAGGGGAAACAACCTCTCAGCATCTACCATGTCAATCCCCTTCAGAATCTTGTATGTTTCAATGAGATCGCCTCTCATTCTTCTAAACCCCAGAGAGTATAGGCCCATTCTACTCAATCTCTCATCATAGGACAGCCCTCTCATCCCAGGAATCAATCTAGTGAACCTTCGTTGCACCGCCTCCAAAGCAAGTATATCCTTCCTTAGATAAGGGGACCAGAACTGTGCACAGTACTCCAGGTGTGGTCTCACCAAGGCCCTGTACAATTGTACGTGGCTTTGATCTGCATTATAATACCCTGATCAATTATTATTTTATTAGCAATGATAAGACACATTCTTAAGGGGAAAGTAGAAAAGTACATGAAGGAGAGAGGAATAGAAGGATATGTTAAGGATATGTGAGATGAAGTAAGGTGGGAGGAGGCTCGTGTGGAGCATAAACATCAGCATGGACCTATTGGGCCGAATGGCCTGTTCCTGCGCTGTGAAATATAGAGGCCCGGATTTTGCGGTGGGTAATTGCGGCGAACTGTCAGCGTTTGCCGTCATTACCCCTCTGAAACTGACCGCAACTTCAGGATGCAGCGCACGCGCATCTAAACGGGGAAATCCTGCAGTCGCGGTCAGCAGTCATTCACTGCTCCGACACAGGCTCGGTCAAAGAGGTAGGGTTTAAGGAGCGACTTAAAAGGAGGAACGGGAGGTAGAGAGGCGCGGTGGTGTAGGCAGGGAATTCCAGAGCTCAGGGGCCCAGGTAGCTGAAGGCACGGGCCGCCAATGGTGGAACCATTAAAAAGGGGGGATGCGCAAGAGGCCAGAATTGGAGCAGCACAGAGATCTCGGAGGGTTGTGGGGCTGGAGGAGGTTGCGCAGATAGGGAGGGGGGGGGAGGGGGTCGAGGCCGCGGAGGGATTTGAAAACATGGTTGAGAATTTTTAAATCGAGGTGTTGCTGGACGAGGAGCCAATGTAGGTCAGCGAGCGCACAGGGCAGGGTGAATATTCAATAAATATAGCTCCGTATAAATTGACAATCCATGTCACTCTGACTGGTGATACACTCCACTCCAGCCCTGAAACAATAACAGATAATTGCGGTAACACAAAGCAAGCTGATCAGTTGCGACATCCTCCAAGCATTTCACACAATGACTTGTCTTTCGGATGGCAGTAATTGCTCTTGCGTAAATTCATGTGGCAACCCTCTCTGCATTAACAATATTCCATCAGTAATGCAGAGAGATGGCCACGTCTACCTGGCACTGAGCTGAATGGCCAGTAAGTCTTGGGCTTTTTTTTATTTGATTGAAGGTGGACTACTGTCTGAAACAGAGGAATCTACAACAACTTGCATTTATATAGCGCCTTTAACGTATAAAACCCTAGTCATGAGTCTGCTATGCGGCACCTTATCGAAGGCCTTTTAGAAATCCAAATATATTACGTCTACTGCATTACCCTTATCTGTTGTTTCTTTAAAGAATTCAATAAGGTTGGTCAAGCCTGACCTTCCCTTTTGGAATCCGTGCTGACTATTCTTTATTGTATTTTCAACCTCTAGATGTTTTTCAATTGCATCTTTGAGTAAGGATTCCATTATCTTTCCTGTTAAGCTAATTGGTCTACAGTTCCCTGGACTTCTTCCATCTTCCTTTTTTAAATCTAGGAATCACATTAACTGTCCACCTGTCCTCTGGCACTATTCCCTTATAGACCGCTTTTAACGAAGTAAAACTTCCCAGGAGCGACTATCAAACAAACTTTGACACCGAGCCACATAAGGAGATATTAGGACAGGTGACCAAAAGCTTGGTGAAAGAGGTAGGTTTTAAGCAGCGTCTTAAAGGAGGAGAGAGAGGTAGGGATGGACAGGTTTAGGGAGGGGGGGGAAATTCCAGAGCTTAGAACCCAGGCAGCTGAAGGCACGGCCACCAATGGTGGAGCGATGAAAATCGGGGATGCGTAAGAGGTCAGAATTGGAGGAGCGCAGAGATCTCAGAGGGTTGTAGGGCTGGAGGAGATTACAGAGATAGGGAGGGTGGCGAGGCCATGGAGGGATTTGAAAACCAGGATAATAATTTTTAAATCGGGGCATTGCCGGACCGCGAGCCAATGTAGGTCAGAGTGCACGGGGGGGGGGGGCGGGTGAACGGGACTTGTTGCGGGTTAGGATACAGGCAACAGAGTTTTGGCAGAGCTCATGTTTATGGAGAGTGCAAGGTGGGAGGCTAGCCAAGAGAAGATCGAGGTCATCTTCAGGTGTGACTTCCCTCATTCCCATGAGGACTAAAACTTCATCTCCCCCATCCTCATCAGGACCGGCATTTCATCAATTACACAGGATATATAGCACAGAAACAGGCCATTCGGCCCAACCAGTCCATGCCAGTGTTTATGCTCCACACGGGCCTCCTCCCGTCTTTCCTCATCTAAATCTATCAGCGTAACCCTCTATTCCCTTTTCCCTCATATGTTTCTCCAGCCTCCCCTTAAATGTATCTATACTATTCGCCTCAACCACTCCCTGTGGTAGCGAGTTCCACATTCTCATCACTCTTTGGGGAAAGAAGTTTCTTCTGAATTCACTATTGGATTTCTTGGTGACTATCTCATATTGATGGCCTCTAGTTTTGCTCTTCCCCACAAGTGGAAACATTCTCTCTGTATCCACTCTATCAAAACCTTTCATAATTTTAAAGACCTCTATTAGGTTACTCCTCAGCCTTCTCTTTTCAAGTGAAAAGAGACCCAGCCTGTTCATCCTTTCCTGATATGTATACCCTCGCATTTCTGGTATCATCCTTGTAAATCTTCTCTGCGCCCTCTCCAGTGCCTCTATCCTTTTTATAATATGGCGACCAGAACTGCACGCAGTACTCTAAGTGTGGTCTAACCAAGGTTCGATACAAGTTTAGCATAACTTCTCTACTTTTCAATTCTATCCCTCTAGAAATAAACCCTAGTCCTTGGTTTGCTTTTTTTTATGGTCTTGTTAACCTCTGTCGCTACTTTCAGTGATTTGTGTATTTGTACTCCGAGATCCCTTTGTTCCTCTACCCCATTTAGATTCTTATTTTCCAAGTAATAGGTGACCTCCCTACTTTTCTTACCAAAATGTAATACCTCACATTTATCTGTGTTGAATTTCATTTGCCAATGATATGCCCATTCTTCAAGTGTATTACTGCCGTCTTGTAATTTGTTGCAGTCCTCCTCAGTATTGACTATCCCCCCCAATTTGGTGTCAACTGTGTTGTTGAATTGTGTTTATGATCCCAAAGTCTAAATCGACAATATAAATTGGTGAACAGCAGTGGTCCCAGCTGATCCTTGTGGAACACCACTACCCACCTTCTGCCACTGTGAATAGTTACCCTTTACCCCGACTCTCTGCTTTCTGTCCTGAAGCCAGCTAGCTATGCATTCTGCTACTTGTAACCCTGACTGTACATGCTCTGACCTTATTCATTAGTCGATTATGTGGTACCTTATCGAAGGCCTTTTTAAAATCTAGATAAATTGCTTCTACTCTAGGTAAATTCTGGATTCCTCAGAGAGCCTATTTTTAGCTCGCTAGTTGTGTAAAATGGAGTGGGGTAACTTTAACTGTGGGCCATTGTGTAAATTGGATCAGATGCCCCTCGTACAACTCTCCCGATTCCATTGTGGATGGCTCCTAGGTATGGGCTATCTGAACCAGGTCATTGATTGGTTTATTTTCAACCATTTAACCACTTTTACAAAACAGCCCACCCAAGAGCTTTCCTTGAAATTTTCCTTGGGGTTAGGGGTCAAATTTTCCTGGGGCTATTGGATCGCCTGTGCTCAGCGAATACAGGAAATTCGGGCGGGGAAGAAGATCACAGGTCAGAGGCTAGGTATTCTGCGGCGAGTGTCTCACCCCCTGACTCCCCAAAGCCTTTCCACCATCTACAAGGCACAAGTCAGGAGTGTGATGGAATACTCCCCACTTGCCTGGATGAGTGCAGCTCCAACAACACTCAAGGAGCTCGACACCGTCCAGGACAAAGCAGCCCGCTTGATTGGCATCCCATCCACCACCTTAGACATTCACTCCCTCCACCACCAGCGCACCGTGGCTGCAGTGTGTACCATCTACAAGATGCACTGCAGCAACTCGCCAAGGCTTCTTCGGCAGCACCTCCCAAACCCGCGACCTCTTCCACCTAGAAGGACAAGGGCAGCAGAGGCATGGAAACACCACCACCTCCAAGTCACACACCGTCCTGACTTAGAAGTATATCGCCGATCCATCATCATCGCTGGGTCAAAATCCTGGAACTCCCTATCTAACAGCACTGTGAGAGTACCATCACCACACGGACTGCAGCGGTTCAAGAAGGCAGCTCACCACCACCTTCTCAAGGGCAATTAGGGATGGGCAATAAATGCTGGCCTTGCCAGCGACGCCCAGATCCCACAAGCGAATTTAAAAAAGAATGTTCCCGATGGCGAGGGAATCCAGAACCAGGGGTCACAGTCTAAGGATAAGGGGTAAGCCATTTAGGACTGAGATGAGGAGGAATTTCTTCACCCAGAGAGTGGTGAACCTGTGGAATTCTCTACCACAGAAGGCAGTAGAGGCCAATTCATTAAATAGATTCAAGAAGGAGTTAGATATATTTCTTAAAACTAAAGGGATCAAGGGATATGGGGAGAAAGCAGGGACAGGGCACTGAATTTGGATGATCAGCCATGATCGCATTGAATGGCGGAGCAGGCTAGAGGGGCCGAATGGCCTACTCCTGCTCCTATCTTCTATGCTTCTATGATTCCCTAACAATCCCTGGGGGATTGAGCGCTCTCACTTTCTCAGACAGCATGGACCTGTTGGGCCGAATGGTCGGTTTCTATGCTGCCAATGGCCTATTTGTAGATTCTAATGTTTAGAGTCGACTCCATAACCTGGCACTGAGGCTCACTCTGATGGGGGTGAGTTTGCAGTTTGCAAGTGACTGCAATCCCAAACTATCGGAAAGAATTACTAATCGAGGCAGGGAGGGAGATGGAAAAAAAATGCAAATCTGCTTTCGGTTTCGGTTCGGTGTGTTCCCGGGCCAAGAGCAAAGCTTACTCACACTGCACCCTTTTTTTTTCTCCGAAAAAACTCTCATCTTTCTGTTAATTTTACGCAGCCTGAGGAGCCCACGAACGCTCTGTGAATACTAAACTAAACTCGGAGGCGGGGCGTGGGCGCACATTCACTGTGTCAGGCAGGTCTGTCGTCACCCAACGCTTGAAATTAGACAGCGCAACAGTAAAGTAATTCCCAAGAAAAAATATGAATCCTGAAAGAGTCATTTTCTGTTAGATAGATGAGCAACAGCAACAACTTGTCTTTATATAGCACCTTTAAATTAGTAAAAACGTCCCAAGTATTATAAAACAAAAAAAAATTGATACCGAGAGAAAGAAAAGACTTGCATTTATATAGCGCCTTTCACGACCACCGGACGCCCCAAAGCACTTTACAGCCAATGAAGTACTTTTTGGAGTGCAGTCACTGTTTTAAATCTTTTTATTCAAATACAATAATACTTATACAACTCATCAATTACATAGTAAATCCATTACATTCATCCATCACAGTAAAAAATAAAGCCTTAAAAACAGCCTTATAGTTACTATAAATGCAATGATTAATTTTACAAATAATCAATAATGTTTACAGTACAAATACCCTTAAACAATACCACACAACTTTAGATTTAAAATAATAAATCTCAAGGTTAACTCCACATAAAAACCAATTTCAACACCACAGTGTACAAACACATAACACAATCATAATCCAATTAAATGCTCCAGATAACACTTATTCCAATAAACCAAGAAAAAACCCGTTTTACGCCAGTCCTACTGGCATTGATCATTCGATCATTCGATCATTCATTCAATTGTTCGTTCGTTCATTCAAGCGTTCGTTCGATCGAGCGTAAGTTCCAATATGTATGTATGAGTGCGTGCGTGCGTATCATTTGTCTAAGTGCGCGCTTGTATGCGTTCGCTCGATTATCGTTAAAGCAGTCACTGTTGTAATGTAGGAAAACGCGGCAGCCAATTTGCGCACAGCAAGCTCCACACAAACAGCAATGTGATAATGACCAGATAATCCTGTTTTTTGTTATGTTGATTGAAGGATAAATATTGGCCGGGACACCGGGGATAACTCCCCCCCTGCTCTTCTTCGAAATTGTGCCATGGGATCTTTTACATCCACCTGAGAGGTCAGATGGGTCCTCGGTTTAACGTCTCATCTGAAAGACAGCACCTCCGACAGTGTAGCACTCTCCCCCTCAATACTGCACTGGAAGTGTCAGCCTAGATTTATATTGTGCTTAGCATCTACTAGGGTGGGATTTGAACCCACAAACCTTCTGGACTCAGAAGGCAAGCATGCTACCCACTGAGCCACAGCTGACATGGACAAAAAGCACTTCATTGGCAGATGAGATAGATAGATCTATGTATCCAAAAACCCCCTACTTCCACCTCCGTAAAATCGCCCGTCTCCGCCCCTGCCTCAGCTCATCTGCTGCTGAAACCCTTATCCATGCCTTTGTTACCTCTGGACTTGACTATTCCAAGGCTCTCCTGGCTGGTCTCCTACCTTACATGCTCCGTAAACTTGAACTCATCCAAAACTCTGCTGCCCGTGTCCTAACTCGCACCAAGTCCCGTTCACCCATCACCCCCTGTGCTCGCTGACCTACATTGGCTCCTGGTACGGCAACGCCTCGATTTCAAAATCCTCATCCTTGTTTTCAAATCCCTCCATGGCCTCTCCCCCTCCCTATCTCTCTAACCTCCTCCAGGCCTTAAATGCTCAGAGATCTCAGCGCTCCTCCAATTCTGGTCTCTTGCCCATCCCTGATTTTCATCGCTGCACCATCGGCGGCCGTGTCTTCAGCTGCCAAGGCCCCAAGCTCTGGAATTCGCTTCCTAAACCTCTCCACCTCTCTCTCCTCCTTTAAGATGCTCCTTAAAACCTACCTCTTTGACCAAGCTTTTGGTCACCTGTCCCAATATCTCCTTATGCGGCTCAGTGTCAAATTTTGTTTGATAATCGCTCCTGTGAAGCACCCTGGGACGTTTTACTACATTAAATGTGCTATATAAATACAAGTTATTGTACAAGGATAAGGAATCGTCTAAACCTGTGACCTGTGGGACGGAGGCTGGCAAAAAAGACGGGAGGGACGATATTGGTCTTCAAGGGTAGCGCTAAACGGGTGATAGTGAATCGGCAGACCATTTTACAACAAAAGAGACGGTAGCACAATGACCGTCCCGTCTTCACACTGACGACACCCTCCAGTCGTGTTGTGTGACACTACCATCGTGCTAAATGGGATAGATTCAGAACAGATCTAGCAGCTCAAAACTGGGCATCCATGGGGAGCTGCGGGCCATCACCGGCAGCAGAATTGTATACAACCACAATCTGTAACCTCATGGCCCGGCATATCCCTCACTCTACCATTACCATCAAGCCAGGGGACCAACCCTGCTTCAATGAGGAGTGTAGAAGACATGCGTACCTGCCCATAATGAAGCCAATGGAAAAGACAACCGGGCATGGTGTAAAACGAGCGGACAATTCGCCATCGCCTGTTTTGCGCTACCGTTCAAGACTAATGTATGCCCCAGAGAGAGAAATTTCAACAGAAAAGTCCTGGGTGAAACGGAGCCGAAAAGGGAGTGTGTTACCGTCTGTTGATAAGGTGATTTCTCATTACACCAATGTTATTATTGGGGACTCGGCCTGGAGGGTGTTGCATGGAGCAGTCCCGTGCAATAAGGTTTTAAACAGGTTCACGGACTCCCAGGCCGCCTGCCTTTTCTGCGGCCTGGAGGAGTCCGTGTTCCACGTTTATGCGGAGTGTGAGAGGTTGCGGCCCCTCTTCCATTATTTGAAGGGGCTGCTCCTCGATTTTTGGCTGCGCTTCAGTCCCACGCTCCTGATCTTTGGTCACCCGGTGCGGAGGGGAGCGGGCAGATCGGAGGACCTCCTCGTGGGGCTGCTCCTGGGCCTGGCCAAAAAGGCCATTAACTGGTCCAGGCAGCGGGCGGTCGAGGGGGGTCGTTCGGCCCGACTGCCTTGCCTCTCTTCCGCGGCCACGTTCGCGCCCGGGTGGCCCTGGAGATGGAGCGCGCGGTGTCCGCCGGCACGCTCGAGGCCTTCCGCGACCGGTGGGCGCCGCGGGGACTGGAGTGCATCATCACCCCCGGCCAACACAATTTCAATTTAATTTGTTCAGGTTCTTTTAAAGTTATATTAATTTACAGACTAATTGGTTAACCACCCAATCAAAAGAGTGCACCCACGTTATTTGAGCAGGGTGTTATTTTAACGGTTCAGGACTATTCCTGCTGTTATTGCAAATTAACTTGTGCTGTCCTGTATATATATCCTACTCATTTAATACATTGCTTTAAATAAATCTGCATTTTGGAAGGAAGAATGAGGAGAGGCAATGTAAGCTAAATGGTGCAATGTTAAAGTGGGGTGAAGGAATAGAGAGACCTGGGGGTTCACATGCACCAGATCTTTGAAGGTGGCAGGACAAGTTGATAAGGCTGGTCACAAAGCATGCGGGATCCTTGGCTTTATAAATAGACATGATGCGGAGATGCCGGTGTTGGACTGGGGTGGACAAATGTGAGAAGTCGCACAACACCAGGTTATAGTCCAACAGCTTTATTTGAAATCACAAGCTTTCGGAGCGCTGCTCCTTCGTCAGGTCACCTGACGAAGGAGCAGCGCTCCGAAAGCTTGTGATTTCAAATAAAGCTGTTGGACTATAACCTGGTGTTGTGCGACTTCTCACATTTATAAATAGAGGCACAGAGTACTAAAGCAAGGAAGTTACGCTAAACCTTTATATATCACTGGCTAGGCCTCAGCTGGAGAATTGCTTCCAATTCTGGGCACCGCACTTTCGGAAGGATGTCAAGGCCTTGGAGATGATGCAGAAGAGATTTACTAGCATGGTACCAGAGACTTCCGTTATGTGGAGAGACTGGAGAAGGGTGGGATTGTTCTCCTTAGAGTAGAGACGGTTGGGGCGGGGGTGGGGAGAGATTTAATAGCGGTGTTGAAAATCATCAAGGGTTTTGACAGGGTAGATAGGGAGAAACTGATTCCTCTGTAACCAGAGGACACAGATTTAAAGTAATTGGCAAAAGAGCCAGAGACGGAGATGAGGAGGATTTTTTTTACGCAGCGAGTTGTTATGATCTGGAACGCATCGCCTGAAGGGACGGGGGAAGCCGATACAATAGTGACATTCAAAAGGGAATTGGATATATATTTGAAAAGGAAAAATTTGCAGGGCTCGGGGGAAAGGGCAGTGGGACTAATTGGACAGCTCTTTCAAAGAGCCAGCACAGGCATGATGGGCTGAATGGCCTCCTTCTGTGCTGTGTGATTCTATGATTCTATGAAATCTAGTTCCCTAATTCAGAGCCTAGCTTAGTGTGCTGTCGATAATACTATTGTGAGAAGTCGCAAGGGCAGTTGGAAAGATTAACTGTAATCGTCTGGCAGTGTTCTCTGACTATATATGCTGTGCCTATATGTAGCTCTTCACTTCACCTGACGAAGGAGCAGCACTCCGAAAGCTTGTGATTTCAAATAAAACTGTTGGACTATAACCTGGTGTTGTGCGACTTCTCACATTTGTCCACCCCAGTCAACACCGGCATCTCCACATCATGGATAATACTATTGTCAGGGGTGACTTGGATAGCAATAGAGTGAGCACTTGCGGTTTCGAATTTGCGATGTTGGCAGCTCCTAGTTCATCGATGACATGAGGTCTGCTTATAGGAAGTGCAGCGAGACCTTTGCCAGAGTGGATCACCCATCAAAGTAGCCTAAAATCGCAATGCACTGTTGGAACTAGCTGCGAGGGATAGCCGCTACATCACTGCGGTGCTGAGCCACAAACAACAGGGAAGTCCCTCGTTCCATCCCCGGTCTGTGATGAGTTAACTGACGTTAGCCGAGGGTGGGGGTGGGGGGGAACGCTACACTTGGGCTAAGTGCCCTTGGCCTAGGGAGGGCAAAAGTCAGCCAAGGTTCTCACTCCCGTGCATCCTTGCTGGAAAAGAAAATGATTTGTGTTGGATGGATCGTGCCTCAAAACGGCCTGTCAACACTCACACTTGAAAAATTGCTCACTTGGGGGGAGGTCTTCTTCTTCTTAGGCAGTCCCTCGGAACCGAAGATGACTTGATTCCACACTAAAAATGAGTTCTCAGGTGACTGATGAGTCCAATGCGGGACCTACAGTCTCTGTCACAGGTGGGGCAGACGGTGGTTGAAGGGGCGGGTGGGTGGGGTGCTTGGGTTGACGTGCGCTCCTTCCGCTGCCTGCGCTTGGCTTCCACTTGCTCCCAGCGAAGAGACTCGAGGTGTTCGACGCCTTCCTCCACTTTGTGCAGTCTTGGGCCAGGGATTCCCAGGTGTCGGTGGGGATGTTGCACTTTTTCAAGGAGGCTTTGAGGGTGTCCTTGAAGCGTTTCCTCTGCCCACCTGGGGCTCTCTTGCCGTGTCGGAGCTCCAAGTAGAGCACTTGTTTTGGGAGTCTCGTATCAGGCATGCGGACGATGTGACCCGTCCATCGGAGCTGATCGAGCGTGGTCAAAGCTTCGATGCTGGGGATGTTGGCCTGAGCGAGAACACTGACGTTGGTGCGCCTATCCTGCCAATGGATTTGCAGGATCTTGCGGAGGCAGCGTTGGTGGTACCTCTCCAGTGCTTTGAGGTGCCTGCTGTACATGGTCCATGTCTCTGAGGCAT
This sequence comes from Squalus acanthias, assembly GCA_030390025.1. Taxonomy (NCBI): domain Eukaryota; kingdom Metazoa; phylum Chordata; class Chondrichthyes; order Squaliformes; family Squalidae; genus Squalus; species Squalus acanthias. The sequence goes on from CM059449.1 coordinate 19,112,199, forward strand.
ACAGCAGGGCGGGTATCACTGCTGCTCTGTAGACCATGAGCTTAGTGCTGGGTTTGAGGTCCTGGTCTTCAAACACTCTCTTCCTCAGGCAACCAAAGGCTGTGCTGGCACACTGAAGGCGGTGTTGGACTTCGTCGTCGACGTCTGCCCTTGAAGGTGCCACTTGGCTGTCAGCACTCTTTGGAACTGCAGTGCGAGTTAAGGAGAGACAGAGATCAAACAAGAAGATAAGAATTTTTAGCAGCAAGGGCAGCCCTTTCTCACAACCTCATCTACCCATTTTTTCACCACATCCTTCCATTCTAAAGAATCCTGAATGACTGATTTCAGCCCCCTCCCCCACCCCCCACAGAGAGAGGGAGTGGGTCAGAGGTCAGGCTGCAAATTTCCTGTGACGCCAAGAACAAAACGAGTAAACAGGTGGTCTGGAGCGTCTGTCTATGAGAGCTGGTGAGGGAGGACAGCTCATCAGGATAAGGGCCTCTTCTAGAAGAACGGGGCAAATCAGTAACAGAGAAAAGGTACTGGTCTGAAGGATATGTTTTAGCATACAAGTATAAAACAAGGAAGAATCTGCATTTGTAAAGCATCTTTCACAACCTCGGAAAGCCCCAAAGTGCTTTACAGCCAACCTTTGAAGTGCACAAACAGCAACATGTAAATGCTCAAATTATCTGTTTTAGTGATGTTGGTTGAGGGATAAATGTTGGCCCAGGAGACCGGGGAGAACTTCCCCCTGCTCTCTTTCGAAATAGTGGCCGTGGGATCTTTTACGTCCGCCTGAGAGGGCAGACGGAGGGGCCTCGGTTTAACGTCTCATCCGAAAGTCAGCACTCCCTCAGTCCTGCACTGGTGCGTCAGCCTAGATTTTTGAGCTCAGATTTCTGGGAGCGGGGATATGAACCCACAACCTTCTGATTCAAGAGGCATCATCTTACAGCTTAGTGTTCTCCCACAATGAACTGAATCTCATGGATTACTTTGCGTTGCATTTTGTTCCTCCTCAATACTGACTCGTGCAGGCTGCGGGTGCATTAAGGGCCTGTAAACCATCCCCCTGCAAACCTGGCCCAGCGGCCCAGCTTACTGCGTCATCCTAGGCGGTGAATGCCAGCAGATCCCAGCCTCACTCAATATCCACACACTCTCCAGTAGGAGTTACCATGGCCGGTGACCAGGAGTGAGAGTTCTGGCTGGTTCATCACTTCCCTAGCCCAGGGGGTCACAGAGATCAGTTGTAGCACCACTCCACCAAACCCCCAGGACTCTGGACTGGGGCAGCACTTTTGCCAACTCCGCTAGCGGGACAGTAGGTTGCTTCTGTAATAAAAGTTAAAATAATAGAATGTTATCCTTTTATTGCGAGGGGAATTGAATACCAAAGTAGGGAGGTTATGCTCCAGTTATACAGGGCATTGGTGAGACCACATCTGGAGTACTGTGTACAGTATTGGTCTCCTTATTTAAGGAAGGATGTAAATTAGTTAACAGACAGGAAACAGAGAGTAGGAATAAACGGGTCTTTTTCGGGGTGGCAGGCGGTGACTAGTGGGGTACCGCAGGGATCAGTGCTTGGGCCCCAGTTATTCACAATATATACATCAATGATTTGGATGAGGGAACCAAATGTAATATTTCCAAGTTTGCTGACGACACGAAACTAGGTGGGATTGTGAGTTGTGAGGAGGATGCAAAGAGGCTTTAAGGCGATTTGGACAAGTTGAGTGAGTGGGCAAATACATGGCAGATGCAGTATAACGTGGATAAATGTGAAGTTATCCACTTCAGTAGGAAAAACAGAAAGGTAGAGTATTATTTAAATGGTGATAGATTGAGAAATGCTGATGTACAGAGGGACCTGGGTGTCCTTGTACACCAGTCACTGAAAGCAAACATGCAGGTGCAGCAAGCAGTTAGGAAGGCAAATGGTATGTTGGCCTTCATTGCAAGAGGATTTGAGTACAGGAACAAGGATGTCTTACTACAGTTATACAGGGCCTTGGTGAGACCACACCTGGAGTACTGTGTGCAGTTTTGGTCTCCTTACCTAAGAAAGGATATACTTGCCATAGAGGGAGTGCAGCAAAGGTTCACCAGACTGATTCCTGGGATGGCAGGACTGTCGTATGAGGAGAGATTGGGTCGACTAGGCCTGTATTCACTAGAGTTTAGAAGAATGAGAGGGGATCTCATTGAAATGTATAAAATTCTGACAGGGCTAGACAGACTGGATGCAGGGAGGATGTTTCCCCTGGCTGGGGGGTCTAGAACGAGGGGTCACAGTCTCAGGATATGGGGTAGGACATTTAGGACTGAGATGAGGAGAAATTTCTTCACTCAGAGGGTGGTGAACCTGTGGAATTCTCTACCACAGAAGGCTGTGGAGGCCAAGTCACTGAATATATTTAAGAAGGAGATAGATAGATTTCTAGACACAAAAGACATCAAGGGCTATGGGGAGAGAGCAGGAATATGGTATTGAGATAGAGGATCAGCCATGATCATATTGAATGGCGGAGCAGGCTCGAAGGGCTGAATGGCCAACTCCTGCTCCTATTTTTCTATGTTTTCTAAATGTGTTGGATGCAGTTCAGAGAAGGTTTACAAGACTAATATCTGGAATGGGCGGGTTGTCTTATGAGGAAAGGTTGGACAGGCTAGGCTTGTATCCGCTGGAGTTTAGAAGAGTAAGAGGTGACTTGATTGAAACATATATGATTCTGAGGGGTCTGGACAGGGTGGATGTGGAGAGGATGTTTCCTCTTGTGGGAGAATCTAGAACTAGGTGTCACTGTTTAAAAATAAGGGGTCACCCATTTAAGACAGAGATGAGGAGAAAGTTTTTCTCACAGAGGGTCGTGAGTCTTTTGAACTCTCTTCCTCAGAGGGCGGTGGAAGCAGAGTCTTTGAATATTTTTAAGGCAGAGGTAGATAGATTCTTGATAAGCAAGGGAGTGAAAGGTTATCGGGGGTAGGCGGGAATGTGGAGTAATCAGATCAGCCATGATCTTATTGAATGGCAGAGCAGGCTCGAGGGGCCGAGTGGCCTACTCCAGCTCCTAATTCGTATGTTCGTATGTAAGTTTATTATCTGTGAAACTGCTGGTAGTTAGACATCGATCCTACTGATGATAGAGAGCCACTTCACGTACCATGGGAGGTTATACCTGTCAGGAACATCTGAACAGGCTGGGGCTCTTTTCTCTAGTAAACAGAAGGCTATGGGGTGACCTGATAGAGGTCTTTAAAATTATGAAAGAGGTTCGATAGGGTAGACATAGAGAAGATGTTTCCACTTGTGGGGGAGTCCAGAACCAGGGGCCATCAATATAAGATAGTTACTAATAAATCCAATAGGGAATTCAGGAGAAACTTCTTTACCCAGAGAATGTGGAACTCGCTATCACAAGGAGTAGTTGAGGTGAATAGCACAGATGCGTTTAAGGGGAAGCTGGATAAGTACATGCGGGAGAAAGGAACAGAAGGTTACGCTGATGGGGTGAGATGAAGAGGGGTGGGAGGAGGCCCTGATGGGCCGAATGTTCTGTTTCTGTGCTGTACATTCGATGTCATTCAAATCAGGGCAAACGTGGTATGCATTTTTTAAGACCACTCTGCTCATCCCCCAGAAAGGGGTAAGTGGGGAAGGGGAATAGAGGCAGGACAGATCCTTGAGTACATTTCCCAGCCCTGCCCATCCCGGATCCCCCTGCAGAACAGGGCTGGATAGGCTGGGCCGTGATGTCTCGGCTCACACAGGCTCCTTGTGCAAGGTGTCAGAGAGTGGCTGGCATCTGTGCAGCCTTACTCTAGCAAGAGTGAGCACCTACAGGGACGGTAATGTAGTGTTTATGTTATGGGACTAGTAATCCAGATTAGACCTGGACTAATGATCCAGAGACTATGAGTTCCAATCCAGCCCGAAGCAGCTCTGGAGTTGTCAATTCAGTTAATTAAATAAAGCTGGTATGGTGACCATGGAACTACCAGATTGTCATAACACCCCATCTGGTTCACTAATGTCCTTTTGCCTCAGAGGCAGTGTAACGAAGGTTCACTCGATTGATTCCTGGGATGAGAGGGCTGTCCTATGAGGAGAGGCTGAGTAGAATGGGCCTACACTCTCTGGAGTTTAGAAGAATGAGAGGTGATCTCATTGAAACATATACGATTCTGAGGAGGATTGACAGGATAGATGAGAGGTTGTTTCCCCTGGATGGAGTGTCTAGAACTAGGGGTCATAGTCTCAGGTTAGGGAGTCGGACTTTTAAGACCGAGATGAGGAGGAATTTCTTCACTCAGGGGGTTGTGAATCTTTGGAATTCTCTACCCCAAAGAACTGTGGATGCTCAGTCGTTGAGTATATCTCAAGGCTGAGATGGATAGATTTTTGGACTCTGGGGGAATCAAGGGATATGGGGATAGGGCAAGAAAGTGGAATTGAGGTCAAAGATCAGCTGTGATCTTATTGAATGGTGGATCAGGCTCGAGGGGCTGTATGGGCTACTCCTGCTCCTAATTCTTATGTTCTTATGAAGGAAAGCTGCTGTCCTTACCAGGTCTGGCCTATATGGGACTCCAGATCCACAGTAATGCGGTTGACTCTTAACTGCCCCTCTGAAATGGCCGAGCAAACGGCCACTCAGTTGTCAAGAAGGCGGCTCACCATGACCTTCTCAAGGGATGGGCAATAAATGCTGGCTTTGCCAGTGACGCCCACACCCCCCTTTGGAGGGAACGTGGAGAGAAGGAGGTGGAAGAGAAGAGAAATGACTTAGACAGGAACAGCGTCACGTTTGTGCAATCTAGTCAATGTTTGTTTACTAACTGGCTTCAACCAATGAAAGAGTGAACATGATGGTCAAAAGGTCAGCTGCCCTGCTCATAGAATGATACAGCACAGAAGGAGGCCATTCAGCCCATCGTGCCTGTGCCGGCTCTTTGAAAGAGCGATCCAATTAGTCCCACTCCCCTGCCCTTTCCCCATAGCCCTGTATTTTTTTCCCTTCAAGTATCTATCCAATTCTCTTTTAAATGTTACTATTGAATCTGCTTCCACCGCCCTTTCAGTCACTGCATGACAGATCGCAACAACTCGCTGTGTAAAAAAATGTTTTCTCATCTCGCCTCTGGTTCTTTTGCTAATCACCTTAAATCTGTATCATAGAATCATAGAATGGTTACAGCACTGAAGGAGGCCATTCGGCCCGTCGAGCCCGTGCCGGCTCTCTGCAAGAGCACTTCAGCTAGTCCCACTCCCCCGCCCTTTCTCCCTAGCCCTGCAAATGCTTTTCTTTCAGGTACTTATCCAACTCCCTTTTGAAAGGCGTGATTGAATCTGCCTCCACCACCCTCTCAGGCAGTGAATTCCAGATCCTAACCACTCGCTGCGTAAAAAGGTTTTTCCTCATGTCGCCTTTGGTTCTTCTGCCAATCACCTTAAATCTGTGTCCTCTGGTTCTTGACCCTTCTACCAATGGGAACAGTTTCTCTCTATCTACTCTGTCCAGACCCCTCATGATTTTGGACACCTCTATCAAATCTCCTCTCAACCTTCTCTGCTCTAAGGAGAACAACCCCAGCTTCTCCAGTCTATCCACGTAACTGAAGTCCCTCATCCCTGGAATCATTCTTGTAAATCTTTTCTGCACCCTCTCAAAGGCCTTCACATCCTTCCTAAAGTGCAGTGCCCAGAATTGGACACAGTACTCCAGTTGAGGCTGAACCAGTGTTTTATAAAGGTTCATCATAACTTCCTTGCTTTTGTACTCTATGCCTCTATTTATGAAGCCCAGGAACCCATATGCATTAACCGCTTTCTCAACCTGGCCTGCTACCTTCAACGATTTGTGCACATATACCCCAGGTCTCTCTGTTCCTGCACCCCCCTTTAGAATTGTGCCCTTTAGTTTATATTGCCTCTCCTCATTCTTCCTACCAAAATGTATCACTTTGCACTTTTCTGCGTTAAATTTAATCTGCCACGCGTCCACCCATTCCACCAGCCTATGTCTTCTTGAAGTCTATCACTATCCTCCTCACTGTTCACACATTTTGAAATTGTGCCCTGTACACCCAAGTCTAAATCATTAATATACATCAAGAAAAGCAGTGGTCCCAGAACTGACCCCTGGGGAACACCACTGTATACCGTCCTCCATTTCGAAAAACAACCGTTCACCACTACTCTGTTTCCTGTCACTTAGCCAATTTTGCATCCATGCTGCCACTGTCCCTTTTATTCCATGGGTTTCGACTTTGCTGGCAAGCCTATTATGTGGCCTTTATCAAATGCCTTTTGGAAATCCATGTACATCACATCAACCGCATTGCCCTCATCAACACTCTGTTACCTCATCAAAAAAAACCTCAAGATTAGTTAAACACGATTTGCCTTTAACAAATCCGTGCTGGCTTTCCTCAATTAATTCATACTTGTCCAAGTGACTGTTAATTTTGTCCTGGATTATCGTTTCCAAAATCTTCCTCACTACCGCGGTTAAACTGACTGGCCTGTAGTCTCCTCTGGTTACCGACCCTTTAGCCAGTGGAAACTGGTTTTGATGGAGAAGCTTTCATGATTTTGAACACCTCTATCAAATCTTCACTTAACCTTCTCTGCTCCAAGGAGAGAACAACTCCAGCTTCTCCACAGAGCTGATGTCCTCCATCCCTGGTACCATTCTAGTAAAGCTCTTCTGCACCCTCTCCAAAGCATTGACACTCTTCCTAATGTGTGGTGCCCAGCATTGAACACAATACTCCAGCTGAGGCCTAACCAGTGTTTTATAAAGGTTTAGCACAACTTCCTTGCTTATGTACTCTATGCCTGTATTAATAAAGGTCATGATGTGGAGATGCCGGTGTTGGACTGGGTGGACAAAAATGAGAAGTCGCACAACACCAGGTTATAGTCCAACAGTTTTATTTGAAATTACGAGCTTTCGGAGCGCTGCAGTGACTGTACCTGACGAAGGAGCAGCGCTCCGAAAGCTCGTAATTTCAAATAAAACTGTTGGACTATAACCTGGTGTTGTGCGACTTCTCATTTTTGTATTAATAAAGCCAAGGATCCCATATGCTTCTTTTTTTTAAATTAAAACAGCCTTCTCAACTTGTCCTGTCACCTTCAAAGGTTTGTGTACATACATCTCCAGGTCTCTCTGTTCCTGCACCCCTTTTAAAATTGTCCCATTTAGTTTAGAATTGCCAACTCTTGATAGTTAATTCCAAAAGACCCTTAAAACCAAAAACATACCTCAAGATTTGGAAATATTTCTCCATTCCCCACCAAAAAAAATAAATAATCAACCTTCCTTTCCACAGGAGCACATAGACCACAAGACGTGACAATTATAACAGTGGTTGTCTTTATTTTATTGCAGCCATATTGTTCATAGAACATACCATCACACAGAAAAGACAAACATGTACGGACACGAACGGCTGATCCGTCCACAAAGTGAGTTTTCTCGCCCCACCCAACTGGGTGAGATTTATCAACATGACTTACTCAGTAAGTGAAGACATGCTTTATTGTACAAATCAGGACAGGTTAAATTATAATATTTATAAATACATCGATATACATTCTAAATAAATAATATGCAATAAATAAATATCTTTAAATAATAAATAAAAAGTTTCAATGGATTAGTGCAATTAGTAAAGTGAAACAAATGAACCATCGAAGTAACGTCAGCATTGGACTCAGATGGATGCAAGTCCTGCACTCCTAAAGGCTTGGGAGAATACAAGCGCCAGAGCCCTACAGCAACTTCTGGTTTCAGATACGAGTCCCAAGTTCTCTTGCAATGGGTCGTCAGATGGTTTTCAAGGTCCCATGATCTGAAGGTGGAAGGCCTTCCCAGCACACACAATATGGACGTGTAGAAAACACGAGTCAGTCTTTCACTGATGGGTCCCACCCATCACATTTTACTCCACTCGTTGCACGGAGTAAGCGCCTGCGGACAACGTGGGATCTTGCTGTGCGCGGCAAATGTCACTGGAGAAAAGTTCGACCGATTCCGCCCCGCCGCCCGCCCGGGGCAAACGGTACCGTTTCACAGTTCACATCCTGCAGGATCGGATGATTCCGATAGTCGGGAGCGAGTCTCCTCCTGCAGGGTGCTGGGTGCGGTTGGCTTCAGCTCCCGGGGACGCGGCGAGGAACACAGCGCAGAGGGCGGCGGAGCTGGACGAGGAAGCGGATGGACAGACGCCGAGAGCGGCGCCCAGGTCCGGCGAGGGGAGGCTCAGCTCCTCTTCAGTCGCGCTGTAGACCTGGAAGAGGACGACCGAGACTAAAAGCAGCAGCACCCTTTTGGTCATGTCCTTCTCTGTAGGAGGTAACCTCCTAACCTAAAGAGAGAGAGAAGAAGAAAAAAGAGCCTGTTAGATGAGAGATCATGAACACTGCTATACCATTGTAATGACTAGGGCTACTGTTAAAACCAATAGCATTCCCAAAACTAATTATAATTAGATTATATATGGTGGGATATTGCAGGCAGTAACTTTACTTGCAAAATAGTTTTTGAATAACAAACTGTTTATCCCGGCCCAATATTTATCCCTCAAATCAACAGATTTATCTGGTCATTATCATATAGTGTCAGCCAGTGGCTCAGTTAGTAGTACCCTTCGCCTCTGAGTCATGAAGGTTTATGGGTTCAAGTCCCACTCCTAGACTTGGAGTGCAAAAATCCAGGCTGACACTCCCAGTGCGAGTACCAAGGGAGCGGTGCCGTCTTTCGGATGAGACGTTAAACCCAGGTCCCCCGTCCGCTCTCTCAAGTGCACCTCAAAGATCCCATGGCACCATTTCGAAGAAGAGCAAGGGGGAGTTCTCCCCAGTGTCCTGGGCCAATATTTCTCCCTCAACCAACATCACTAAAAAATACGATTATCTGGTCATGATCACATTGCTGTTTGTGGGAGCTTGCTGTGCACAAATTCGCTGCCGCGTTTCCCACATTACGACAGTGACTACACTTCCAAAAAGTACTCATTGGCTGTAAAGCGCTCTGGGTCGTGAAAGGCGCGATATAAATGCCAGTCTTTTATTGCTGTTTGTGGGATCTTGCCGTGCGCAGATTGCCTCTACATTACAACAGTGGTTACATTACAACAACAAAATAAAGTCATGAACGCGTTGGGACGCCCTGAAAGGCGCTTATATCTAAAAAATGCAAGTCTTTCCTTTGTTAAAATGGACAAGAGACGTACCTGACGAGATGGATAGAGCACTCGACGGGCTCGCTTCTTGACTCGGATCTTGGGTCGGCGATCCGGGATGGGCTCGAAGGTGAAAACCAGCGGCTGAGTCCGTGTTGAGCGGCCGGGGAACTGGTCCCTCTGGTCCCCGATGCCAGTGGTGCAAAGTCTCGCTAAACACATGATAACAGGGGTCGTTTGCAAGAACGTGTGAGGACTTTTCAAAAGAAGTTGGAGGGCTTGTTTGTTGGATCCTCAATGTAATGGCTCCTCCGCCGCTCCCTCGCTCTTAAGACCATCTCTGGTGGGTTGTCCTCGCTGACCAGCCAGCCGAGCCAATAGCTATCAGTCTCACTTCGTTCCCTGTTTGGCTCTTGGCTATGCCAGTCAAATTCTTCCTCCACCCCCGCCCCCTCCATTGCAAGTTCATGCCCCCCCCCCCCCCCCACCCACCCCGGTTCCGTGGAGTCATTGCCAAAAGGCTAACGTAAAATTCCCAGGAATGCTCCAACGCAGGCAAGTGAGATGACGATTATTCTTGAAAAGATAGGGGAGAGTCCTCGGGAAATCGAAACAACAGTCTCGCATTTCCAGCTTCGACCAGGTTCGTCTTCATTTGAACCTATTCTTGTAGCAGAAACGAACCCACTTGGGTGGGGGGGGGGGGGGGGAGAGAGAGAGGGGAGAGGGGGAAGGAGTCCTTTTTGGGCGAGACGCTAAATCCAAGCTCCCCTTTTGTCTGCTTATCTGAGGTTCTGGAGGAACCCGCGCCTCTCTGTGGGTCGTGGCCAATATTGCTCCCTCAAGAATCTCTGGGGATTTGTCTCTCTGCCGAGGTGTGATAAAGGGCAGTTAGAAAGATTAACTGTAATCATCTGGCAGTGCTCTCTGTCTATATATGCTGTGCCTATATGCATTTCTTCACTTCACCTGACGAAGGAGCAGCGCTCCGAAAGCTTGTGATTTCAAATAAAGCTGTTGGACTATAACCTGGTGTTGTGCGACTTCTCATTTTTAAATGTGGTTAGGGTTCCTGCCTCTACCACCCTTTCAGGCAGTGAGTTCCAGACCCCCACAACCTTCCCTTCAGACGCTCCCTAAAACCTACTTCTTTGACCAAACTCTGTCCTAATACCTACTTGGGTGGCTCAGAGTCAAATTTTCTTTGATAATCGCTCCTTTGAAGTGCCATGGGACGTTTTACTATGTTAAAGGCGCTAATTAAATGCACGTTGTTGTTGAACAGTGGTCCTTGGAATTCTGTTCTGTAGGCGAGCATTACATGGGTTAAGTTTTTGGAGTTACATTATTGCCGTTGTGCCCTAACATCGCCAGTGATCAGAGTTGCTTTTGGGGCAGCTGGCAGTCTTTCGGAGGGTAGGACCAGGAAGCCTCGGATCGTATCAGTATCGGGCCCCTAAGAAGGTCACTGGTTACAGGGAGTTCCCCACCCAAGGTTGAAAGCCACTGCATTAACACATCTGACTCCTCATACCATTGGTTGGAATTCTGGTCGAATATCAATATTTAAGAAATAGGAGCAGGAGTCGGCCATTTGGCCCTTCGAGCCTGCTCCGCCATTCAATAAGATTGTGGCTGATCTTCTACCTCATCTCCACTTTCCTGCACTATCCCCATATCCCTTGATTCCCTTAATATTCAAAACTCTATTGATTGCTGTTTGTGGGACCTTGCTGTGTGCAAATTGGCTGCCGCGTTTCCCACATTACAACAGTGACTCCACTTCAAAAGTACTTCATTGGCTGTAAAGCGCTTTGAGACGTCCGGTGGTTGTGAAAGGCGCTATACAAATGCAAGTCTTTTTTGAATATGCTCAACGACTGAGCATCCACAGCCCTCTGGGGTAGAGAATTCCAAAGATTCACCACCCTCTGAGTGAAGAAATTTCTCCTCATCTCAGTCCTAAATGGCCGACCCCTTATTTTGAGACTGTGACCCCTGGTTCTAGACTCCCCAGCCAGGGGAAACATCCTCCCTGCATCTACCCTGTCAAGCCCTGTAAGGATTTTGTATGTTTCAATGAGCTCACCTCTCATTCTTCTAAACTCTGGAGAATATAGGCCTAGTCTACTCAATCTCTCCTCATAGGACAGTCCCCCATCCCAGGAACCAGTCTGGTGAACCTTCATTGCACTCCCTCTATGGCAAGTATATCCTTGCTTCGGTAAGGAGACCAAAACTGTACACAGTACTCCAGGTGTGGTCTCACCAGGGCCCTTTATAATTGCAGTAAGGCATCCCAATACCCAATACCTGGCACAACAGAGGTAATAATAGATACCAGAGGTCAATAGCGACCATACACTTGATCCCCAGACCAAAACTGGTTTAGCCCAAAGCAAGGTTGGACTAGACGGCCCGTAATTAGCGGTCAGTGGAGAAGCAAAGGTGTTCACCGCTGGCCCCGAAGAACGCTGCCCACAAAAATCTCGCGATCTCCGTGGCGAGACGGGTCGGCTTTTTCGGCGCGCAGGCGAGGTCAGTGTAATGTAGTGGGAATTCCACAGCGCGAGCTGCTGCGACGTCAACAAGCTGCCTAAGCGGCCAATCACAATTCTCGCAGGCTGGGAACCAGGAAGTGAAGAAGCTCCTTTTATTCTGACTTTTTAAATAGGTTATAGAGAGCGAAACAAAAAAGTGGGGCTCTCACACGGGAGCGGGGTGGGGGGAAAAGGTAAACCTGAAATAAAGATGAACAATCTTTTAAAAAATATAATTTTTTTTTAAAGTTTCTTAAAAATTGCAATTTATCTTTATGGAGAAATTTGACGCTCCACAGAAATTAAAATTAGTTTTTCAGGGCCGTAATGTTTGTTGAGCTGTCAATACGCTGTTAAAACCCCAGTCGCACCTAATCCAACAAGGTCCAACTTTCAATGGGGCGTTTAACAGCGATATTAACGCAGAAAAACCCAAGTTTTCGTCAGTTTCACTGATTACACTGATTGTCGGCTATGGGCGGGGCGGGGTGGGGTGGTACCACAGCGCAGCCAGTGTCGGAGCAGTGAATGACTGACCGCAACTTCAGGATTTCCACATTAGGATGCGCATGCGCAACATCCTGAAGTTGCGCTCAGTTTCAAAGGGGTCATAACAGCCAACGATGTTTGTTCGCCGTTATTACCCACCGCAAATTCCGGGCCGATGTGTCTGTTCGAGTGCACACTTTGTCTGCCGCTCCGAGATATCATCTCTCTGCCTCTGGACCGAGTGACTCCTCATCTTTGGTGATTTCAATCTTCATCTCAGCTGCCCTTGCCCTCCCTCCTCTGAATTCACTGACCTCGCCAAACCTCTTGTTCCTTATAAACTTTCCTACCCTTACTCACAACCACCTCTCGACCTTGCTATCGTGAGTGGCCTCCCTACTCCCTATAGTCTCTCTCACAAGGCCATCTCTGCCGCCTTTCCTTGTATCTCTCGCCAGCCAAATCCCCCTACCCCCTTCCAACCCCACTTCCTTCCGTGTCCTTCCCTGGAAAATACTCTCCCCAAAATCTATTGCAACCGCACTTTCTAAATCCCAACCGTCTAGCCTTTGGCCGTCCATTTGCCACAGTAAGAGTTGGAATAAATGGGTCCTTTTCCGAGTGGCAGGCAGTGACTAGTGGGGTACCGCAGGGATCGGTGCTAGGACCCCAGCTATTCATAATATATATTAATGATTTAGACGAGGGAACTAGATGTAATATCTCCAAGTTTGCAGATGACACAAAGCTGAGTGGGCGAGTGTGTTGTGAGGAGGATGCAGAGAAACTCCAGTATGATTTGGACAGGTTGGGTGATTGGGCAGATGCATGGCAGATGCAGTATAATGTGGATAAATGCGAGGTTATCCACTTTGGTGGCAAAAACAGGAAGGCAGATTATTATCTGAACGGCAATAGATTGGGAAAAGGGGAAGTGCAACGAGACCTGGGTGTCCTTGTGCACCAGTCGCTGAAGGTAAGCATGCAGGTGCAGCAGGCGGTTTAGAAGGCAAATGGTATGTTGGCCTTCATAGCGAGAGGATTTGAGTACAGGAGCAAGGATGTCTTGCTGCAGTTGTACAGGGCCTTGGTGAGACCACACCTTGAGTATTGTGTGCAGTTTTGGTCACCTTATCTGAGGAAGATGTTCTTGCCATGGAGGGAGTGCAGCGAAGATTCACCAGACTGATACCTGTGATGGCAGGAATGACGTATGAAGAGAGATTGGGTCGATTAGGCTTATAATCGCTAGAGTTTAGAAGAATGAGAGGGGATCTCATTGAAACTTATAAAATTCTAACAGGACTAGACGCAGGAAGGATGTTCCCGATGGTGGGGTGAGTCCAGAACCAGGGGTCACAGTCTAAGGATAAGGGGTAAGCCATTTAGGACTGAGATGAGGAGGAATTTCTTCACCCAGAGAGTGGTGAACCTGTGGAATTCTCTACCACAGAAGGCAGTTGAGGCCAAATCATTAAATATATTCAAGAAGGAGTTAAATATATTTCTTAAGGCTAAAGGGATCAAGGGATATGGGGAGAAAGCAGGGACAGGGTACTGAATTTGGATGATCAGCCATGATCTCACTGAATGGCGGAGCAGGCTTGAAGGACCGAATGGCCCTACTCCTGCTCCTATCTTCTATGTTTCTATGTTAGTACTTCTACAGCGTTCAATCTGCTCACCAACTCCTTTGTGTCCACCTTTGGTGCCCTACTCCGAAGCAAAACCTTTACTCTGTCCCATCCCAGTTGATCCCCCTGGTATGGCCCCCCATCATTGCTACCTCAAGTTCATGGGGCGCAGAATGTATTTGGCACACAACTGGTTTCGCCATTCGTCACCAGATCTGGCTGGATCAACAGTTTCACTCACCTTTGCCAAAACTGCTCACTACTCTGGCCTCACCCTAGAGATAACACCCGGCTTCTTTACTCCACTACCAATTAACTCCTCGGACCCCTCTCCCCTACCCCCGCTGCTGTCTCTATCCTATCCTACACCATGCCCCATTAACCCATTACCCCAATCCTTGCTGACTTACAATGGCTGCCGGTCCTCCTCCACCACAAGTATGAAAAACCCCATCCTCGTCTTTAAATCCCTTCACGGCCTTGTCCCTCACACTCTGTAACCTCCTGTGGCCTTATACCCTCCCCTCCCCAACCTCTCCATTCCTCTGGCTCTGGCCCCATGTGCATGCCTCTCTCCCTTCGCCCCACTATTGGTGGCCTGTGCCTTCAGCTGTCTAGGCCCCATGCTCTGGAATTCCTCGCCTAAACCCCTCCACCTCTCCTGCTTTAAGACCCTGCTTAAAACCCATCTCGTTCAAAAATAAAGACTTGCGTCATTTTTTTTCCATTCGCTTATGGGATCTGAGCGTCGCTGGCAAAGCCAGCATTTATTGCCCATCCCTAGTTGCCCTTGAGAAGGTGGTGGTGAGCCGCCTTCTTGAACCGTTGCAGTCCGTGTGGTGAAGGTACTCCCACAGTGCTGTTAGGGAGGGAGTTCCAGGATTTTGACCCAGCGACGATGAAGGATCGGCGATATAATTCTAAGTCAGGATGGTGTGTGACTTGGAGGGGAACTTGGAGGGGGTGGTGTTCCCATGCGCCTGCTGCCCTCGTCCTTCTAGGTGGAAGAGGTCGCGGGTTTGGGAGGTGCTGCCGAAGAAGCCTTGGCGAGTTGCTGCAGTGCATCTTGTAGATGGTACACACTGCAGCCACGGTACGCCGGTGGTGGAGGGAGTGAATGTTTAAGGTGGTGGATGGGGTGCCGATCAAGCGGGCTGCTTTGTCCTGGATGGTGTTGAGATTCTTGAGCGTTGTTGGAGCTGCACTCATCCAGGCAAGTGGAGAATATTCCATCACACTCCTTACTTGTGCCTTGTAGATGGTGGAAAGGCTTTGGGAAGTCAGGAGGTGAGACACTTGCCGCAGAATACCTAGCCTCTGACCTGTTCTTGTTGCCACAGTATTTATGTGGCTGGTCCAGTTAAGTTTCTGGTCAATGGTGACCCCCCAGGATGTTGATGGTGGGGGATTCGGCGATGGTAAGGCCGTTGAATATCAAGGGGAGGTGGTTAGACTCTCGCTTGTTGGAGATGGTCGTTGCCTGGCACTTCTGTGGCGCGAACGTTACCTGCCACTTATCAGCCCAAGCCTGAACGTCATCCAGGTCCTGTTGCATGCGGGCACTGACTGCTTCATTATCTGAGGAGTTGTGAATGGCGCTGAACACTGTGCAGTCATCAGCGCTTCTCACAACCGCAGGCCGTCCCAAAGCGCTTTACAGCCAACAAAGTACTTTTGAAGTGTAGTCACTGTTGAAACACGGCAGCCAATTTGCGCACAGCAAGCTCCCACAAACAGCAATGGGATAATGACCAGATCATCGGTTTCTTTTTAGTGATGTTGATTGAGGGATAAATATTGGCCCAGGACAACTGGGATATCTCCCCTGCTCTTCTTTGAAATAGTGCCATGGGATATTTTACATTCACCCGAGAGGTCAGACGACACCTCGGTTTAACGCCCCCTCTGCTATTTCAGCGCTCCCTCACTACTGCACTGGAGCGTCAGCCGAGATTTTTGTGCTTAATTCTCTGGGACTTGAACCCACAACCTTCTGACTCAGAGGTGAGGGTGCGACCAACTGGACCCACGGCTGATGCCGAGGCTTTTCGTCACCTTTCCTAATAGCTCCTTTGTCTTCGCACCATTCTTGTCCGACTGTGCCTCTGGTGAAGCAGCCCCGGACGTTTTTCTACATTAGAAAACGGAGATAGCCAACGCGAGTAGTTGTGGCTCATAAATCTATTGCCCATTCCAAAGGGGGTCAAAGGTGACTGATAACCCAGCACAATCACCCAGGCTCAAACAAGAGGCAAGATTAAAAATTCTGTCAATAAACAGCATGTGGGTCAGCTTCTGTTAACTGTGCACGTGTGATAGGACTCATTGCACCAGACTTGACTTAGCAGTTTCCCCCCTCCCTTTCAGTTTTCCTCCTCCCTTTCAGTTCAGCTTATACATTATATAAAATCACTCAATTCTCATAAAGGGTTTAACAATTGGGTCTACACTCTGAATGTCCCTGTCCCTTTACACCGTGACACCCCTGCGGGGGTTAGAAATACATCTTGGGTAATAGCTCACCAGCCGCCCGTTCCCCGCCCAGCCCGCTATTTAATTCCATTGATCTGAATATTGGGCGGGGACTAGAACAGGCAGCCCAGGCGCTGCTGCCGCCCGTTTTTGCACTGTCGCCCCAGTCGAATTTCTACCCCAGCGCTTTGTATTTCCAGCACGGTTTTCAATGTCAGATCGCCAGCGTTCTCTTTTAATAAAAAGCCGGCGATTGAATGGTTAATGCTGGCGAGAGTTGTGCATTGCAGACGTGTTTTGCGAGCCATTTGGGCTATTCAGTGCGTGGTTATCAGCTCAGTTATAACAAGCAATGACCCGAATGTTTCACGTTCTGACTCACACTGGTTTCCGAAGTTGTTTTAAAAATAAAGAGGAAAAAAATCTCTTGGCCAAAAAAAAATATACATCCAATGAATAACTGTTGGCTATTTTAATAAATAAAAGTTTTTATTGCATCACGACATTCTTTCTTGAAGTCACGTCACTTAACGCGTGTGTAGCCACTTTATACATAACAATCGTGTGAAAAGGCAGTACTTCAACTCAAATATTTCAATCTCCAAACCCCCTACGCCCCACACAGACACCAGCGTCAAACTGTAGAGAAATTCGGCTTGGTAAAATTCATGCAGGAATGCTCCATGTGCTTGTACTGCACCCGTGTGTATGAAAAAAAAAACAAGCATTTATATTGCAGCTTTTACAACCTCAGGACGTCCCAAAGCTGTTCACAGCCGATTAAGTACTTTCAGAGTGCAGTGACTGTCGTAACGTAGAGAAACATCATTTAAGACATTTTAAAATAGGCGTGCTAAAAACCAGGTAATGCACACAGAGTAATATAGTATAAGCACTTAGAGATGAACTTCACC
The DNA here is from genome assembly GCA_030390025.1 of Squalus acanthias. NCBI lineage: Eukaryota > Metazoa > Chordata > Chondrichthyes > Squaliformes > Squalidae > Squalus > Squalus acanthias. The sequence goes on from CM059449.1 coordinate 19,129,428, forward strand.
ACTGGGAGTTCCTACCCTCGGCAATCACATCTGTCAAACACAATAATGGGTCAGAATTTACTGTAACCGGGCAAGTGGGACATCAAAACGGTGTAGCACACCGCCCTCTACAGGGCACCAGGGACCTGTGTGAACAGGGCAAGCAACTGTAGCTCCTTAACCAATCAGATTGAAGAATTGTTACTGAGCAGCGCAGAGTCTGAACCAGGAAGTGAAAGTTGGAGTAATAAATTCAATGTCAAATCAGGTACAGAAAGCAAAATGGAGAGAGAAAGAAAGATTGTTTCCAATTTCCACCCTTCCCTCACCTTCACATGGTCCATCTCCGACTCTTCCCTTCCCTTCTTCGACTTCTCTGTCTCCATCTCTGGGGATAGGCTATTGACAAACATTCACTACAAGCCCACTGAGTCCCACAGCTACCTGGACTACACTTCCTCCCATCCCGCTTCCTGTAAGGACTCTATTCCATTCTCCCAGTTTCTCTGTCTCAGCTGCTCTGACGATGCCACCTTCCATACTAGTGCTTCCGACATATCTTCCTTCTCCCTCAACCGAGGATTCCCCTCTACTGTGGTTGACACGGCCCTTGACCGTATCCGTTCTATTTCCCGCACTTCTGCTCTCCCCCCTTTCCCTCCCTCCCGGAACCACGATATAGGGTTCCCCTTGTCCTCACCTTTCACCCCACCAGCCTCCATAGTCAACGGATCATCCTCCGCCATTTCCACCACCTCCAACGTGATCCCACCACCAAATGCATCTTCCCCTCACCTCCCCTTTCAGCATTCCGAAGGGACCGCTCCCTCCGCGACACCCTGGTCCACTCCTCTACAACCCCCAACACCCCAACCCCTTCGCCCGGCACCTTCCCGTGCAACACCTGCCCTTTTACCTCCTCCCTTCCCACTCTCCAGGGCCCGCAAACACTCCTTCCAAGTGAAACAGCAATTTACTTGTACTTCTTGCAATTTAGTATACTGTATTCGTTGCTCACGATGCGGTCTCCTCTACATTGGGGAGACCAAACGCAGATTAGGTGACCGCTTTGCGGAACACCTCCGTTCAGTCCGTAAGAGTGACCCCGAGCTTCTGGTCGCTTGTCACTTTAATTCTCCGCTCCACTCCCACTCTGACCTCTCTGTCCTCGGCCTCTTACACTGTTCCAATGAAGCTCAACGTAAGCTCGAGGAACAGCACCTCATCTTTCGATTAGGCACTTTACACCCTTCTGGACTCAACTTTGAGTTCAACAATTTCAGACCATAACCTCTGCCCCTATCCTTTTATTCCATTTTTTTCTCTCACATGGCAGCTGTCAATCATTCTGCCATTTACACTTCATCTAGAGTCATCTTTTGTTTCTTAACTTGTCCCATTACCATCTCCTTTTGCCTCGCACCATCATCCCTTTTGTCTCTTAATCTCTCCTGCCTTCTATCCTATCACAGACCTTCCCTTGTTCTTTCCTCCCCCTCCTCCCTTTCCCTGCCCCTGCACTTGCTTAAAAACCTGTTCCATCGCCAACTTTTTCCAGTTCTGACGCAGGGTCCTCGACCTGAAACGTTAACTCTTGTTTCTCTCGCCACAGATGCTGCCTGACCTGCTGAGTATTTCCAGCATGTTCTGTTTTTATTTCAGATTTCCAGCACCTGCAGTATTTTGCTTTTGTAAAGAAAGATTGTATTGAGAGAAGAGAAAAGAGAAAAAAAAGAGACAAAGAAAAAGTAAAATGAAATGTTATTTACATTTTTTTTTTTTAAATCTCCAGTTCCATTTCTTTAATTGTTGTTGAAATGTCGTTAAAAAAAAAGTTAATTTTCAGTTCCAAAGAGGTTGTGTGGCAGCAATGAAGACTCAAAAAGGGTACTTAGACTGAAGTGGACAAGCCCTAACTTTGTGGCTAGGTTAGTCTGTATCTACCATACAAACACAGGAACGTCACGCCGATCGATGCATTTTCGGCAGCTTACGGAGGAGGGTCGGCGCATCTCGGACAGCCCACTTGCGGATTTCCGCATTTCACTACGCGTCTCCGCTCGCCTGACGTTACTGTCCGACCTGCGCTTAAATAACGTTTAACCTCACCGTCATTTTTACAGTAAATTCTGGCCCATTAACTCCAAAATTTAAATACAAAAAAGAAAAAAAAGAGAGATTTTAAATACAATAAATAGGCCATCCAAAAAATAAATAAATACAGTTAAATATGACAATGCATCTAAATAAATCACTGATGAATTAACACTAAACCTTCTGGAATATGAAAAAAAAATTCCACAATTATCTCCATCGCAGCACTGAAGTGCAAAGTTAGGGCTAACCCCAGTGAAAACCCAGAACCCTCTACATCAGCGGACTGCAGCTCTGCGGGAAGCACAGTCGCTACTGGATAGCGGGAACACGCTAGCTTCTCGCCGAGGAGACCTCATCAAGATAGAATGCAGCTTCGCCTAGTTCCGTGGTCTGAGGTTCCAGCTGATGACTCGCATCAACCCCTTTTAACCATAAATACTTTGAAGGCATTCACATTAAAATATTGGAATAGATTTTCCATAAGTCATCACCAGGGCAATAATTTGGATGGGGAACAACCACCCTTTTATTAGAACTCTTCCTTGTCCCTCTTAATTGTTTCCTCTACCTGGGTGCTAATTGGTTGGGAAAACTCCCTTCATCGAACCATGGAGTGAAGATGGAAGCCTTGTTTCCCCCCCCCCCCCCCGCCCGTATATTTAGTTCCTTTCCAAGCAATGTGTTGTAGCTTCCTGATTATCCACTACCAGTATAGTATTACACAATCTTAAATAGTTTGAATTTTTCAGCTGATCTCAGCCCATGGAAGCAAAATTCTTAAAAATCCCCTGCTCAAAAATAAACGGCCAAAATATTACACAATTTAAAGTATTTCAAGTCAAAAATATGCCAAAAATGAATAAATTTAATATCCTACACTTGCTGGCTATCGGAATTCAATTTCCAATTCAATAAAATTCTTCATTATAATACAAGTTGGTTGGCAAGTCAAGATCAACTCCAGAAGGCAGTACACTCCGCCCGATTTGAGATCATTTGCAGTCTCGACATGGGCGCCAGTCTGCCCTCCTCACTCCTGGGCGTGAATGAACCCACTCGCCCAGCGAGAAGTTGCTGTGGGCGGTGAACCACCGAGAAAGTGCGGCGATATATGCCAGTCAGATCTGGGCCACGCCGGGGTCGTGAGCACGAGCCGCTCGACCCAACCCCAACGCTCAAGAAAAAAAAATCTGCTTCCGCTTTGCGACAGCGGTCGAGTCGTTGGCACGGTCGAAATTCTGCGACGGGCGGAGGAGACCCGGGTAGATTTTCAACTCACCGGCCGGGCGTTAAACGGGGACGCAGTGGCCCGCCCGCCACCGAAACCGCCCCTTTATCGCCCGCCGACTTCGGCTCAGTTGGAAATCCGCCCCTCCAGCACCTGCGCGAGGCGGACGTCAGATCGAAAGAACCGTGCAATTCGCGCGAGCATCTTGTGGGGAGGTGAATGCGGGGAGGGCGGCAGAATCCGACATCCCAAATGATGCAGGAGGGATGGCGAGCTCACTCCTCGTTTCCAGTCCCTCAGAGACCAGACGTGGCTCGTCTTCGCCCGGCTCCGTAGCGCTGTACACCTGGAGGATAACTATGGAAGCCAGAAGCAGGAAGAGTCTCTTGGCCACGTCCTTCTTGGTAGGGAGGGTTCTTCGAGGCTGTGGAGCCAAACAAGGTGAAATCTAGTTTCATAGGATATACGGCACAGAAACAGGCCATTCGGCCCAACCAGGCCATGCTGGCGTTTATGCTCCACTCGAGCCTCCTCCAGTCTTTCCTCATCTAACTATCAGCGTAACCCTCTATTCCCTTCTCCATTTATCCAACTTCCCCTTAAATGCATCTAGACTATTCGCCTCAACCACTCCCTGTGGTAGCGAGTTCCACATTCTCACCACCCTCTGGGTAAAGAAGTTTCTGCCGAATTCGCAAGTTGATTTCTTGGTGACGGTCTTATATTGACGGCTTCTGGTTTTGCTCTTCCCCACAAGTGGAAACACTCTGTGTCGACTCTTATCAAAAACCGTTCATAAAGTTAATGGGAGATCCTTGGGAACAATCTACAAACCCCATCAGAATAAAAACCAGAATAGCTAGTTCACGCTGGGTTTCTACAGAGATTGTTTATGTTGATTTGGAAATAACAATCAGGGCACTTTTAACCAAACCTGCTCATCGGAGAACTGATGGGATCGGGTAGAGCACTGGTTGTACACCCCACCTGATTTTTTACTGTCCATTGAACGATATTTTTCCAGATTCAAGCCAATCTAAACCAACGTTCCCTCTAAGCCGCGGGGCCGTGCAGTTGTTTGCCGGTGTCGCGCGGCCCGGGACCAGCTTTTCTAATAAGTTTTGCACATTTGTGAAACTTGCGAATGGACCGCACACCCAAAAAATTCAAGGGTACATTGATCTATTACTACTACAGCACCTTTAACATAATAAAACATCCCAAGGCACTTCAAAGGAGCATTATAAAACAAAATTTGACACCAAGCCTCATAAGGAGATTTTAAGGAGTGTCTTAAAAAAAAGGAGGAAAGAGAGGTTTAGCGAGGGAATTCCAGAGCTTAGGGCATTGGCAGCTGAAGGCACAGCCGCCAATGGTGGAGCAATTGAAATCGGGGATACGCAACAGACCAGAATTAGAGGAACGCAGATATCGGAGGGCTGGGAGCCTGAAGGAGATTACAGAGATAGGGAGGGGCGTGGGCCATGGAGGGATTTGAAAGCAAGGATGAGAATTTTAAAATCGAGGCGTTGCTTAAACAGGACCCAGGTGTAGGTCAGCGATGGGCAGTGGGTGAACGGGACTTGGTGCGAGTTAGGACACGGGCAGCAGAGTTTTGGATGACCTCAAGGTTACGGAGGGTGGAAGATAGGAGGCCGGCCAGGAGTGCGTTGGGATGGTCAAGTCTAGAGGCAACAAAAGGTAAAAGTCTGTAAACTATAGTTCCCCATTCTTAAATCAATCTGAACTAAATTTGCCCAGAATCAACAAGCAACCTAAGCTATCCTTCCCCCAAATCAAATCTAAACTCTGTCGCTCAAGCCTCTGTAGTAAACCAGTAAGTAGGATGCTTACCCGGTAAATTGGATAGAGGACTTTAAGTGAGCGCCTCTTGTGTCTGTACCCGTGTTTGGGCTCCGGGATCGGCTCGAAGGTGAAGATCTCGGGCTCGGTGTGTCTCCGGGTGCCGAGGCTGCAAAGCTCCCCTGTTGCGCGGGGGACCGTCAGACTGATGGGGCCAGCTGTAGAACACATCACTCACTAATCTTGCAATCGGTGCTGAAGGATGTTGAGACATAATTGCTGAGCCATCTCCTTTTATAGACCCGTGGGGATTGGCAGCCGCTAGCTAGCTATTGATTGGTTAGTGGGGGCGTCAATCATTGAGTGCCCCGCCTCCTCTCCAAATCTCCCCGCCAATAATTGGCAGGTGACACCAAGTCCCGCCTCTCTACTGTGCATCGATTGGCTAAATCTGTGTACTCTTTTTGTAGGGACCATAAACAAAGCTACATCATTACATAAATTTAAAACAGAAATAGAGAGTTTCCTAGAAGTAAAGGGAATTAAGGGTTACGGGGAGCGGGCAGGAATTTGGACATGAGTCTAGGTTCGGATCGGTCATGGCCCTGTGGGTAGCGTAGCGGGCCCAGGGGCCGTGTAGCCTGATCCTGCTCCTATTTTGTGTGTCCAATTCTGTTTGGTTCAGGAGATGGTTCTGTGATAGTAGATTGGTGGTTAGGATCAGATCAGCCATGATCTTATTGAATGGCGGAGCAGGCTCGAGGGGCCGATTGGCCTACTCCTGCTCCTATTTCTTATGTTCTTATGTTCTTAAATAAACTGTAACTAATAAAACATTAAATGAAACTTAATAAATTAAATTAAAATTTGGTTGCCGGGGGTGATGATGCACTCCAGTCCCCGCGGTGCCCACCGGTCGCGGAAGGCCTCGAGCGTGCCGGCGGACACCGCGTGCTCCATCTCCAGGGCCACCCGGGCGCGAACGTGGCCACGGAAGAGAGGCAGGCAGTCGGGCCGAACGACCGCCCGCTGCCCGGACCTGTTGATGGCCACTTTGGCCAGGCCCAGGAGGAGTCCTACGAGGAGGTCCTCCGATCTGCCCGCTCCCCTCCGCACCGGGTGACCAAAGATCAGGAGCGTGGGACTGAAGTGCAGCCAAAAATCGAGGAGCAGCCCCTTCAAATAATGGAAGAGGGGCTGCAACCTCTCTCACTCCGCATAAACGTGGAACACGGACTCCTCCAGGTCGCAGAAAAGGCAGGCGGCCTGGGAGTCCGTGAACCGACTTAAAGCTTTATTGCACGGGACTGCTCCGTGCAACACCCGCCAGGCCAAGTCCCCAATAGAAAAAAGGAGGACTCCCGCATAGCGAGCCCTCCATTGGGGACCTCCGCCTCCGCCGGACGGCAAGATGGTGCGCCAAGGCGTGTCCGGATGGCAGACGAAGATGGCAAAGTGGAGAGTGTGCAGGAGCAGCCCGTACAGGAAACCCCTCCCTAAACCTTGTAAGGTGAGTTTTGGGGCGGGGCGACTCACCTGTATTGCATAGGATTACATCGGATATACAGCACAGAAACAAACCATTCAGCCCAACCAGTCCATGCCGGCATTTATGCTCCACACGAGCCTTAATCTGGACAGGTCACCCCTCAGTCTTCTCTTTTTTCTAGGGCAAAGAGCCCCAGCCTGTTCAATCTTTCCTGATAAGTATGACCTCTCAGTTCTGGTATCGTTCCAGTAAATCTTTTTTGCACCTTCTCCAGCACCTCTAATACTGCAGGTGTTGGAAATCTGAAATTCTGGCCTCTTGCGCATCCCCGATTTTCGTCGCTCCGCCATTGGCGGCCGTGCCTTCGGCTGCCTGGGGCCCTAAGCTCTGGAATTCCCTCCCTAAACCTCGCCGCCTCGCTACGTCGATCTCCTTCATTTAAGACGCTCCTTAAGACCTAGCTCTTTTCACCTCTCCTACTATCTCCTTATACGGCTGATAATCGCTCCTGTGAAGCGCCTTAGGATGCTTTTGCTATGTTAAAGGTGCTGTACAAATGTAAGGCGTTGTTGCTGTTGAATTAAAAGCAGAGAATGCAAGGGCTATGGGGAAAGAGCAGGGGACTAGGACTGATTGGATAGCTTGTTCAAAGATGGGCCGAATGGCCTCCTTTAGTGCGGTACGTTTCTGCTGCAGGAAACGCTCAGCAGGTCAGGCAGCGTCTGTTGGTCAGGGGGTCCTGAGCAAAGGGTCCAGCAACCTTAACTTGCTTTTACTTTCTCCACTGCAGTTTTAATTATTTTTGGAACAAGCAGGTTTGCCTTTCGATGCAGGGTTTTACAGTATTACAGATACACATTCTACACAGATGCGGCCGGACCTGCTGTGATTTCCAGCAAATAAAAGTTCTTTGTTTTCCATACAGACCCCAGCATCTGCCACATTTGACCCCTTGTGACCCCACCTCATTGTCTTTGATGGAATGTTTTCCTGACTGAGCTGTTTGGACACCATTCACACCTTTGATTGCCGTGATTATCTCTCTGCCGAGGTGTGATAAAGGGCAGTTAGAAAGATTAACTGTAATCATCTGGCAGTGCTCTCTGACTATATATGCTGTGCCTATATGCATCTCTTCACTTCACCTGACGAAGGAGCAGCGCTCCGAAAGCTTGTGATTTCAAATAAAGCTGTTGGACTATAACCTGGTGTTGTGCGACTTCTCACATAGATACATAAGAAGTAAAGGGAATTAGGGGTTACGGGGAGCGGGCAGGAATTTGGACATGAGGCTGAGTTCGGATCGGTCGAGGCCCTGTGGGTGGCGGAGCGGGCCCAGGGGCTGAGTGGCCGGGTCCTGCTCCTACTTCTTGTGTTCTTTAGATTTGAGGTGAGGATCAGATCAGCCATGATCTTATTGAATGGCGGAGCAGGCTCGAGGGGCCGATTGGCCTACTCCTACTCCTATTTCTTATGTTCTTATAATAGTAATAGATAGTGTTTATTTACAGCACAGAAACAGGCCACTCGGCACAACAAGTCCATGCCGGTGTTTATGCTCCACTCGAGCCTCCTCCCACCCTTCTTCATCTCACCCCATCAACATACCCTTCTATTCCTTTCTCCCTCATGTGTTTATCCAGCTTCCCCATAAATGCATCTGTGCTATTCGCCTCAGTTACTCCTGGTGGTAGCGAGTTCCACATTCTCACCACTCTCTGGATTTTTTTTTATTCGTTCATGGGATGTGGGCGTCGCTGGCAAGGCCAGCATTTATTGCCCATCCCTAGTTGCCCTTGAGAAGGTGGTGGTGAGCCGCCTTCTTGAACCGCTGCAGTCCGTGTGGTGAAGGTGCTCCCACAGTGCTGTTAGGGAGGGAGTTCCAGGATTTTGACCCAGCAACGATGAAGGAACGGCCGATATATTTCCAAGTCAGGATGTTGTGTGACTTGGAGGGGAACTTGGAGGTGGTGGTGTTCCCATGCACCTGCTGCCCTTGTCCTTCTAGGTGGAAGAGGTCATGGGTTTGGGAGGTGCTGCCGAAGAAGCCTTGGCGAGTTGTTGCAGTGCATCTTGTAGATGGTACACACTGCAGCCACGGTACGCCGGTGATGGAAGGAGTGAATGTTTAAGGTGGCAATCAAGTGGGTTGCTTTGTCCTGGATGGTGTCGAGCTTCTTGAGTGTTGTTGGAGCTGCACTCATCCAGGCTAGTGGAGAGTATTCCATCACACTCCTGATTTGTGCCTTGTAGATGGTGGAAAGGCTTTGGGGAGTCAGGAGGTGAGACACTCGCCGCAGAATACCCAGCCTCTGACCTGCTCTTGTAGCCACAGTATTTATGTGGCTGGTCCAGTTAAGTGTCTGGTCAATGGTGACCCCCAGGATGTTGATGGTGGGGGATTCGGCGATGGTAATGCTGTTGAATGTCAAGGGGCGGTGGTTCGACGCTCGCTTGTTGGAGATAGTCATTTCTTGGCACTTGTGTGGCGCGAATGTTACCTGCCACTTATCAGCCCAAGCCTGAACGTCGTCCAGGTCTTGCTGCATGCGGGCACGGACTGCTTCATTATCTGAGGAGTTGCGAATGGCGCTGAACACTGTGCAGTCATCAGCGAACATCCCCATTTCTGACCTGATGATGGAGGGAAGGTCATTGATGGTTGGGCCTGGGACACTGGCCTGAGGAACTCCTGCAGCAAAGTTTCTCCTGAATTCCCAATTGGATTTATTCGTGACTATCTTATATTTATGGCCCCTAGTTCTGGTCTCGCCCTCAAGTGAAAAACGTCTTCTCTACATCTACCCTATCAAACCCTTTCATAATCTTAAAGACCTCTATCAGGCCACCGCTCAGATTTCTCTTTTCTAGAGAAAAGAGGCCCAGCCTGTTCAGTCTTCCCTGATAGTTGTAACCTCTCAGTTCTGGTATAATTCTAGTAAATCTTTTTTTGCACCTTCTCCAGTGCCTCTATATCCTTTTTATAATATGGAGACCAGAACTGTTCACCGTACTCCAAATGTGGTTTCACAGTACTCCAAGATAATTACTGCAATATAAATCCCTAGAATTTTTTTCAAGTTTGGGCAGGTCAGTTGGAAACTTATTAATGACTTTCTTTCTTTCTTTCTTATTTCTTTCATGACTCTCTCCTGAAAGGACAATGCTTGAAGATTGATCGGTGACTCATGATGTACATCCCGGGGCACTCCCACTGGCCCACTGAATAGAAGAGGAGCAAGCGGCTTTGTTCTTAGACTGATTACATCACCGGCAACCAGGGAGAGAAACCTGTAGTTCTGTCTTTTCCTGTTTCATGGGCCTTTCATCACCTTCTAATTCCTAGTAATTTGAGGTCATCCAAAACTCTGCTGCCCCTGTCCTAACTCACATCAAGCCCCGTTCACCCATCTCCCCTGTGCTCGCCGACCTACATCGGCTGCCAGTTCACCAAGGCCTCCATTTCAAAATTCTAATCCCTGTTTTCAAATCTCTCCGTGGTCTCGCCCCCCCCCTCCCTATCCCTGTAACCTTCTCCAGCCATACAACCCTCGGAGATCTCTGCACTCCTTCAGTTCTGGCCTCTTGCGCATCCCCGATTTTCATCGCTCCACCGTTGGCGGCCGTGCCTTCTGTTGCCTGGGCCCTGAGCTCTGGGATTCCCTCCCTAAACCTCTCCGCCTCTCGACCTCTCTCTCCTCCTTTATGACGCTCCACAGGACCTACCTCTTTGACCAAGCTCTTGGTCACCTGTCCTGATATAAGAACATAAGAAATAGGAGCAGGAATAGGCCATTTGGCCCCTCGAGCCTGCTCCGCCATTCAATAAGATCATGGCTGATCATGGGCTCAAAGCCACTTCCCTGCCCGCTCCCCATAACCCTTCACTCCGTTATCTTGCAAAAATTTGTCTATCTCCACCTTAAATGTATTTAATGACCCAGCCTCCACAGCTCTCTGGGGCAGAGAATTCCACAGATTTACGACACTCTGAGAGAAGAAGTTCCTCCTCATCTCAGTTCTAAAAGGGCGACCCTTTATTCTGAGACTGTGCCCCCGAGTTCTAGATTTCCCATGAGGGGAAACATCCTCTCTGCATCTACCCTGTCGAGCCCCTCAGTATCTTATATGTTTCGATAAGATCACCTCTCATTCTTCTAAATTCCAATGGGTACAGGCCCAGCCTGCTCAACCTTTCCTCATAAGTCAAACCCCTCATCTCTGGAATTAACCTAGTGAATCGTCTCTGAACTGCCTCCAATGCAAGTATATCCTTCCTTAAATAAGGAGACCAAAACTGTACGCAGTACTCCAGGTGTGGTCTCACCAACACCCTGTAGAGTTGTAGCAGGACTTCCCTGCTTTTATACTCCAACCCCCTTGAAATAAAGGCCAACATTCCATTTGCCTTTTTGATTACTTGCTATACCTGCATGCTAACTTTTTTGTGTTCCATGCACAAGGACCCCCAGGTCCCTCTGAACTGTATCTGCTGATGTGGCTCGGTGTCAAATTCTGTGTGGTAATCGGTCCTGTGAAGCGCCTTGGGACTTTTTACGACATTAAAGGTGCTATATAAATGCAAGCTGTTTTTATTGTAGTACTGCAATTCCCGTTGAAACCTCCTTTTAAAGGGAGTCTTCACAACATGCAGAGGAGGGAGGTAAGGCAAGTTTGGAGTTGGGCCCAATTACAATGCTCTCCCTACCCACCCCAGTGCAGCAGTCACCTCTGTATTAGTTGTGTCGTTTAAATTTTACAATTGGGTATCATCACTTTCTCTCTAGCAGGACGTGGGGGCATAATCTCTCAGAAAGTTTATATATATATATACATCGTGGTGTATATACTATTTAAACACGCATAACATGCTCCTCAGATGAAACAGTGATTTCAGGAACATTAGGAGCAGGAGTAGACCATTCAACCCTTCAAGCCTGCTCCGCCATTAAAAGAAAGACTTGCATTTATATAGCGCCTTTCACGACCACCGGACGTCTCAAAGCGCTTTACAGCGTTTAGAGGGGATTTGAGGAAAAACTTTTTCACCCAGAGGGTGGTTGGAATGTGGAACTCAGTGCCTGAAAGGGCGGTAGAGGCAGGAACCCTCACAGCATTCAAGAAGCATTTAGATGAGCACTTGAAATGCCATAGCACACAAGGCTACGGACCAAGTGCTGGAAAATGGGATTAGAATAGACAGGGCTTGATGGCCGGCGCGGACACGATGGGCCGAAGGGCCTCTTTCCGTGCTGTATAACTCGATGACTCTATGGCAGCCTACGAAGGGTACTTTTTTGAAGTGTAGTCACCGTTGTGACATTCAACTAGATCACGGCTGATCTGCACCGCAACTCCATTTCCCCGCCTTTGCTCCATAGCCTCTGATACCCTCACCTGTCAAAAATCTATGGGCCTCAGTCTTGAAAGCGCCAATTGACAGCCCTCTGGAGCGTGGGCCAGTTTGGGGCCGAATGGCCAGTTTCTGCGCTTTGCACTCCACGCATTCCCTCAGCCCTCGCAACCCCTGAGTCAGAAGGGTGTGGGTGTAAGCCCTGCTCCAAAACCTTGAGGCACCTAATTTAGCTGAGGGAGTTATTTCGGATTTCCAGCATCCGCAGTATTTTGCTATCGTATTAGCTGAGGGAGTGCTGCATTGCTGTCTCAGCAATGGATTAGATCCCGGAGCGGGGATTCGACCCATAACCTTCTGACTCATAGGTGAGAGGGATAACAGCTGAACTCAACCGGCACGTTACATCGGATCTCCACCACACCTCGATTCTATTTGGAAAGAGGAAATACCGCGTGCATGACCAGACTAGTAAAAGGGGAAATGACAAGTGATATTTATTCGCCCCATTAAGCATTGACAAAGCGTAAGAAACATGCCATCAGTGCAGAAAACTGATTCAAAGCACTTCAGAGCACAGGGTAACATTGGCGTCCATGCAGTGCGGGAAGTCAGGGGTCAATCTGCTTGGATAGTCTTTTCTGCGATAGAAAATGTCGCCTTGCCAGTTTAAAACAGTCAGGGGTAAAAACTTGTCCCGGGCAGTAGCGACATCCCGCCTGTACTCAAGTTGTATTCAGTCAGTGGGTCTGTATCTCGGGCCGGGTGTACAATGGGCGGCCGATTCGATCCCGCCCGTGTTTGCGTCCAATACGAATATTTACCCCACAGCCCCTTGAACACAGCGCCCCAAATTCCACTCTGCGAAAGATGCCGGGGGGGGGGCGGGGTGGGGGCGAAATTGGATTTGGGCGATGGGGCAAAAGCGGGCGATAGTGAATCGTCAGACCCATTTTACGCCCCCCAATCCTAGCCAGATTTCCCTTTCTATTGAAGCCAATGGAAAAGGCAGCATTAAAACGGGCTGCCGAATCGCTATCTCCAGTACTGTGCTCCCCTCCAAGACCGGTTGCCCCTCCCACCCCTCCTCCCGCCCTTTCAAAGCAGCGAAGCTTTTAAGTGTATAAACCATCGCCTTAAAGGTACTGCTAAAGATATTAGCAGACGTGTAACTTATTCACTTGACCTTCCTCTGCCTGCTACTTTATTGCTGACGTTGACACATTTATTTCAACTGCGTTAACGCTGTCTTTCCCTGTCCTTTTTCATCTGTTCACAGACTGCTAAGGGGTGCTAAAAGGGGGAAGATGAGAGGAATATCATGGACCGCGGTCTCCTGGATGAGTGGAATTTAGAATCATAGAGTCATAGATTAGTACAGCACAGAAGGAGGCCATTCGGCCCAGCGAGTCTACGCCCATTCTTTCGAAGAGCAATCCAGTTTGTCCCACTCCCCCCCACCCTACCCCGGCTCTTTCCCCATATCCCTGCAATTTTTTCTCCTTCAAGTATTTATCCAATTCCTTTTTGAAGGCTACTATTGAATCTGTATCCACCACCCTATCAGGCCGTGCATTCCAAATCCTAACCACTCGTTGCGTTGAAAAGTTTTTCCTCATGTCGCCTCTGGTTCTTTTGCCAACCAACTTCAATCTGTGCCCTCTGGTTCTCGACCCTTCCGCCATTGGAAACAGTTTCTCTTTATTTACTCTACCTAAACCCTTTGTGATTTTGAACACCTCTATCAAATCCCCTCTTAGCCTTCTCTGCTCTAAGGAGAACAACCCCAGCTTCTCCAGTCTACCCACTGTAACTGAAGTCCCTCATCCCTGGAAACGTTCCACCAAATCTCTTCTGTACCCTCTCCAAAGCCTTCACGCCCTTGGTGCCCAAACCCGCGAACTCTACCACCTAGAAGGACAAGGGCAGCAGGTGCACGGGAACACCACCACCTCCAAGTTCCCCTCCAGCCGTGGCTCAGTGGGTAGCACTCTCGCCTCTGAGTCAGAAGGTCGTGGGTTCAAGTCCCCACTCCAGGAACTTGAGCACATAAAGCCAGGCTGACACTCCAGTACTGAGGGAGCGCTGCACTGTCGGAGGTGCCGTCTTTCAGATGAGACGTTAAACCGAGGCCCCGTCTACTCTCTCAGGTGGATGTAAAAGATCCCATGGCACTATTTCGAAGAAGAGTAGGGGAGTTATTCCCCGGTGTCCTGGCCAATATTTATCCCTCAACCAACAAAACAAAATCAGATTATCTGGTCATTATCACTCTGCTGTTTGTGGGAGCTTGCTGTGCGCAAATTGGCTGCCGCGTTTCCCACATTACAACAGTGACTACACTTCAAAAGTACTTCATTGGCTGTAAAGCGCTTTGAGACGTCCGGTGTTCGTGAAAGGCGCTGTATAAATGCACGACTTTTGTTTCTTTCTTTCCAAGTTATACACCATCCTGACTTGGAAATATATTCGACCGTTCTGTCATCATCGCTGGTTCAAAATCCTGGAACTCCCTCCCTAACAGCGCTGTGGGAGTACCTTCACCGCACGGACTGCAGCGGTTCAAGAAGGCGGCTCAGCACCACCTTCTCGAGGGCGATTAGGGATGGGCAATAAATGCCGGCCTTGCCAGCGACGCCCAGATCTCATGAACGAATAAATAAAATAGGGCACAATACTCCAGCTGAGATTGAACTGGTGTTTTATACAGGTTTAGCATAACTTCCTGGCTTTTGTACTCTATTTTATGATCCCATATGCTTTATTAACGGCTTTGTTAACCTGTCCTGCCACCTTCAAAGATTTGTGCAGAACCATCCCCAGGTCTCTCTGTTCCTACGCCCCCTTTTAAAATTGTACCATTTAGCATGTATGGTCTCTCCTCATTCTTCCTACCAAAATGTATCACCTCACACTTTCCAGCGTTGAATTTCATTGGCCGTGTGTCCGCCCATTTCCCAGAGTTCGACTCTTCAATTGGTCTAGAGTTTTTTTTTCCTGTTCTATGGCCCCTCCCGGAAGATTGGTAACGGGGGGAGGCGAGGGTGAGGCACGGGCTCGTGGTCCACATCTGGACGGACCAGTTGGCCGTTTACCTTTATTCGCACACTCGCTGCTTAAAATAGCAAACGGAAGAAGGAGCAGGAATGCGTCACGCGGGGTCGTGTGGCCACTCTCGCCTCTGTGTCAGAAGGCCGTGGGTTCGAGCCCCACCCCAGAGACTTGAGCACATCATCTGGGCCAGGACACTCCCAGTGGCAGCGGAGACACGCGGGTCCTGTAAACGGTCACCGGAATTGCCAGCCGCAAATGACGGACAATTGCGCCCAGTGGAGGTATGAATGGGGGGGAGGAGGGAAATGGCACTGGGCAGCCAGTATGAACCACGACTGCAGCAGCAAGATAAAAGCACTGACAATCAATTTCAATGGCTGCTTACCTTGGCGCAGACAACAGCAATTTATCCTGAACCTAATTATAACTCGGATTAAAGAGAACTCACGGCCTAGGCAAAGAGGCTTAACATTAAGAACAGAATCCAGAACTAGAGGACTAGAATACAAGAGGGTAGAAGTTATGCTGCAGCTATACAAAACCCTGGTTAGACCACACCTGGAGTACTGTGAGCAGTTCTGGGCACCACACCTTAGGAAGGATATATTGGCCTTTGGAGGGAGTGCAGCGTAGGCTTACCAGAATGATACCCGGACTTAAAGGGTTAAATTACAAGGAGAGATTACACAAATTAGGGTTGTATTCCCTAGAATTTAGAAGGTTAAGGGGTGATCTGATCGACGTTTTCAGGATATTAAGCGGAACAGATAGGGTAGATAGAGAGAAACTATCTCCGCTGGTTGGGGAATCTAGGACTAGGGGGCATAGTCTAAAAATTAGAGCCAGACCTTTCAGGAGTGAAATTAGGAAACACTTCTACACACAAAGGGTGGTAGAAACATAGATACATAGAAACATAGAAACTAGGAGCAGGAGTAGGCCATTCGGCCCGTCGAGCCTGCTCCACCATTCAATACGATCATGGCTGATCATCCAAATCCAGTACCCTGTCCCTGCTTTCTCACACAGAATCCCCATCGAGCCTGCACCGACACATATCCCACCCTATCCCCGTAACCCCACGTATTTAATCCCCCTAACATATCCCATCCTATCCCTGTAACCCCACATATTTAATCCCCCCTAACACTAAGGGTCAATTTATCATAGCCAAATCAACCTAACCCGCACATTTTTGGACTGTGGGAGGAAACCGGAGCACCCGGAGGAAATGTGGAGCTCTCTTCCGCAAATGGCAATTGATGTCAGATCAATTGTTAATTTTAATTTTGAGGTTGATAGATTTTTGTTAACCGAAGGTATTCAGGGATATGGGCCAAAGGCGGGTATACGGAGTTAGGTCGCAGATCAGCCATGATCTCATTGAATGGCGGAACAGACTCGAGGAACTAAATGGCCTCCTCCTGTTCCTATATTCCTATGTTCCTATGTTCCATTTACAGCCTTGAAATATTTTAAAATCATAGAGGAGGCATGTTATTAGAGCATATTAACCGTTTGCCCACTATTATTGCCCACAGTAATTTCTAGGCTTTAGTGCATTATTATATAATATATACACAACCGTAACAGGACAAAAAATGGCCACATTTGGATCTCTCTCTCTCACACACACACACACACATCTGTGAAGGAGGCCACCTGGAGCTATCGTTCTGCATTCTTGTATTTGGTGAATCATTACTCTGAGCATTAACTTTGTTCCCACGATATAGCAAGGTAGAAACATGACTAACTAAACAGAATCCAATTTATATAACTTGATTTAACTCAGACTCTGGAATGTCCCCCTAAACCTCTCCGCCTCCCTCTCCAACTTTAAGACGCTCCTTAAAACCGACCTCTTTGAATAAGCTTCAGAGCATCAAATATTTGACAGATGAATGGTCATCGTTTGGTGCTCTGGGAAGCTGTCAAACACTGACATTCTCTGTAGTTTGATGAGTTCTTGAATTCAAGACTCATCAAACCTCTTTCTTTAGCAGAAATGAGATGGTTGTTGCATTGGAGAAGCATAGAAGATAGGAGCAGGAGTAGGCCATTCATGGCTGATCATCCAAATTCAGTACCCTGTCCCTGCTTTCTCCCCATATCCCTTGGTCCCTTTAGCCTTAAGAAATATATCCATCTGCTTCTTGAATATATTTAATGAATTGGCCTCAACTGCCTTCTGTGGTAGAGAATTCCACAGGTTCACCACTCTCTGGGTGAAGAAATTCCTCCTCATCTCAGTCCTAAATGGCTTACCCCTTATCCTTAGACTGTGACCCCTGGTTTTGGACTCCCCCGCCATCGGGAACATCCTTCCTGCATCTAGTCTGTCTAGTCCTGTTAGAATTTTATAAGTTTCAATGAGATCCCCTCTCATTCTTCTAAACTCTAGCGAATATAAGCCTAATCGACCCAATCTCTCTTCATACGTCATTCCTGCCATCCCAGGTATCAGTCTGGTAAATCTTCGCTGCACTCCCTCCATGGCAAGAACATCCTTCCTCAGATAAGGTGCCCAAAACTGCACACAATACTCATGGTGTGGTCTCACCAAGGCCCTGTACAACTGCAGCAAGACATCCTTGCTCCTGTACTCGAATCCTCTCGCTATGAAGGCCAACATATCATTTGCCTTCTTAACCGCCTGCTGCACCTGCATGCTTACCTTCAGCGACTGGTACACAAGGACACCCAGGTCTTGTTGCACTTCCCCTGAGAATGCAACGGCCATCTGTCATCTCTACCGCGGAGATGCGAGACTCTCCGCATCCCCACCGATTGAAGCCTGCAGGAAGAAACAAAGGTAAGTAAACTTTTTCGAACACTTTCCACTTGCCTCACATACTCACCTCCCCACACTTGCACCCATCACTTACCTTCACAGCGCACTTTTGCACCCCCGCAGACCCCCGCAGACCCACCGATCGCCTCGGTGACCTTGGCAGGGTTCGCAGCCTTCGGGAAGCCCGCACTTGTGTGGGTAAAATGGGGATAATCCTCTTATCTGCCTGTTAACTACCTGTTAACAGGCAGTTAAGTGGCTGTAATCCCCTTCCCGCCTCCAAGGAGACGGGACCCGGCGCGGGTCGGCTACCCGCCTCCTGGCAAGATGGCACGGAGGCGGGTTGGGGGGTGGGATGGGCACCCGCCCCCAGATTCTGCCATTTTCCGGGCAGTCCCGCCTCCAAACCCACCTCCCCAGGGCTGGCAAGATCGCGCCCCATAATCTCCTTATGTGGCTCGGTGTCAAATTTTATTTGATGATGCCCCTGTGAAGCGACTTGGGACGTTTTACTACGTTAACGACGCTGTATAAATGCAAATTGTTGTGAAGTGAGGATGCGAGTGCTTACCCCCTGCGATTCCAGTGTACGGACACACAGTACGGTCATTTGGAGTTCCTCTGTCTGTTATTTTAGCAGATGGCATTGACCAGTTTAAAATAGATGGGCTAACACCCCTGCTGAGACAGCAGAGAGAATGTCAGACAATCGCAGTTGAGCATTCGGAAGCTATTGATTTCAGAGAACCATAGAATCGTGGGGGCGATCTTGCCAGCCCTGGGGTGGCGGGACTGCCGGGAAAATGGCAGAATTTGGGCGCGGGTGCCCATCCCGTCCCCCAACCCGCCTCCGTGCCATCTTCCCAGGAGGTGGGTAGCCGTCCCGCGCCGGGTCCCGTCTCCTTGGAGGCGGGAAGGGATTAAAGCCTATTCACTGCCTGTTAACAGGTAGTTAACAGGCAGAAAATAGGATTATCCCCTTTTTGCCCTCGCAAGTGCGGGCTTCCCGAAGGCTCCAAAACCCGTCAGTGAGGCGAGGCGAGTACTGGGTCTGCGGGGTTCGGGGGGAGTGCAAAAGTGTGCTGTGAAGGAAAGTGATGGGTGCAAGAGTGTAGAGGTGAGTATCTGAGGTAAGTGCAAAGTGTTTTTAAAAGTGTACTTACCTTTGTTTCTTCCTGCAGGCTTCAGTCGGTTTGTATGCGGAGAGTCTTGGACCTCCGTGTTGCAGATGAGAGATGGCCGTTGCATTCTCAGATTCAACAACCATCTAATTTCTGTAAAAGAAGGAAGGTTGATGAGGTCTTGTATGCAAGACCTCATCAAACTGCAGAGAATGTCAGTGTTTGACAGCTTCACAGAGCTGTCAAACGATGACATTTCATCTGTCAAAATTTTTTGACAGATGAAACATTATACATTAACGTGCTCTGCAACCGGCTTTCCCTTAATTGGCCTGCTAAGCCCACCGGGCAGGCTTAACAAGGTCAATCAAGGGAAAATAGCGTGGGTTGGCTACAAATCAATGGCGGTGGGACATTGACCCGACAAGCAGCAGTCCCGCCTCTAACGCACCCCCATTAACAAAATCGCCCCCATAGAATGGGTGCAGCACAGGAGGAGGCCAGTCGGCCCGTCGAGCCCATGCCGGCTCTCTGCAAGAGCACCTCAGCTAGTCCCACTCCCCCCCGCCCTTTCCCCATAGCCCTGCAAATTTTTTTCCCTTCAGGTACTTATCCAATTCTCTTTTGAAAGCCACGATTGAATCTGCCTCCACCACCCTCAGGCAGTGCATTCCAGATCCTAATCGCTTGCTGCATAAAAAAGTTTTTCCTCATGTCGCCTTTGGTTCTTTTGCCAAACACCTTAAATCCGTGTCCTCTGGTTCTCAACCCTTCCGCCAATGGGAACAGTTTCTCTCTATCTACCCTGTCCGGACCCCTCATGATTTTGAACACCTCTATCAAATCTCCTCTCAACCTTCTCTGCTGTAAGAGCCTGCGGTGTTTGCATTTGACTCTCTGAGAAGAAAAGAATCCAATCGAAACCAAACATATCTCGCAATAGTGTAATCTGTTAATCTGCGTCTAACTCGTACTGTCGGAATGTACGAACATTAAGAAACAGGAGGAGGCATTCACCTCCTCGAGCCTGCTCCGCCATTGAGTTAGATCATGGCTGATCTGTACCTCAAATCCTTTTACCCACCTTTGTACCATATCCTTTGATTCCCTTACCTAACAAATATCTTTTGATCTCAGTCTTAAAAGCTTCAATTAACGCAGCATCTACAGCCTTTTGAGGCAGAGAGTTCCAGATTTCTAACCATTGTCTGAAAAAGTGCTTCCTGGTTTCGCTCCTGAATGGCCTGGCAACACGGTGGCATAGTGGTTAGCACTGGTGCCTCACAGCGCCAGAGACCCGGGTTCGAATCCGGCCCCGGGTGACTGTCTGTGTGGAGTTTGCACATTCTCCCTGTGTCTGCGTGGGTTTCCTCCGGGTGCTCCGGTTTCCTCCCACAGTCCAAAAATGTGCGGGTTAGGTTGATTTGGCTATGATAAATTGACCCTTAGTGTTAGGGGGGGATTAAATATGTGGGGTTACGGGGATAGGATGGGATATGTTAGGGGGAATTAAATACGTGGGGTTACGGGGATAGGGTGGGATATGTGTCGGTGCAGGCTCGATGGGGATTCTGTGTGAGAAAGCAGGGACAGGGTACTGGATTTGGATGATCAGCCATGATCGTATTGAATGGTGGAGCAGGCTCGACGGGCCGAATGGCCTACTCCTGCTCCTAGTTTCTATGTTTCTAATTTTAAGATCATGTCCCCTTGTTCCTGATTCCCCCCACCAGAGGAAATAGTTTCTCTGTATCTGACCTGGAACTGTTCAACGGGACAGTGTAAAGGGATCTTTACTCCACATCTGTGCGGTGTATTCTGCGGCGAGTGTCTCACCTCCTGACTCCCCAAAGCCTTTCCACCATCCACAAGGCACAAGTCAGGAGTGTGATGGAACACTCTCCACTTGCCTGGATGAGTGCAGCTTCAACAACACTCAAGAAGCTCGACACCATCCAGGACAAAGCAGCCCGCTTGATTGGCACCCCATCCACCACCTTAAAGATTCACTCCCTCCACCACCGGCGCACCGTGGCTGCAGTGTGTACCATCTACAAGATGCACTGCAGCAACTTGCCAAGGCTTCTTCGGCAGCACCTCCCAAACCCGCGACCTCTTCCACCTAGAAGGACAAGGGCAGCAGGCGCGTGGGAACACCACCCCCTCCAAGTCACACACCATCCTGACTTAGAAGTATATTGCTGATCCTTCATCGTCGCTGGGTCAAAATCCTGGAACTCCCTACCCAACAGCACTGTGGGAGCACCTTCACCACACAGACTGCAGCGGTTCAAGAAGGCGGCTTTAAGGTGTTTGGCAAAAGAACCAAAGGCAACATGAGGGAAAACTTTTTTACGCAGCGAGTGATTAGGATCTGGAACGCACTCCTTACTTGTGCCTTGTAGATGGTGGAAAGGCTTTGGGGAGTCAGGAGGTGAGACACTCGCCACAGAATATGCCACAAAGATGCGGAGTAAAGATCCCTTTACACTGTCTCGTTGAACAGTTCCAGGTCAGATACAGGGTAGACACGGAGAAACAATTTCCTCTGGTGGGGGGAATAAGGAACAAGGGGACATGATCTTAAAATTAGAGCCCTTCTCAAGGGCAACTAGGGATGGGGCAATAAATGCTGGCCTTGCCAGCGACGCCCACATCCCATGAACGAATATTTTTAAAAAATCCACGCATGCTATACCTGACCCCCCAGAGTGTTTGGCGCTGGCACTGCTGCCTGAATGGAAAGCGCTCCATTCCTCAGTACTCACACCCTTCAACATCGCTCAAAACAAAAAGTAGGACAAATCATAGAATAGTGCAGCCAGTCAGTGGGGCCTTAGGATTTGGGGATTTCCCCAGCGAGATCCACTGACTCACCATCTCTTGGAACTGTTGGCTCCTACACAAATCCCTGAGGATTAACGACCGATGCTAACTCAGTTCAATCGCGGCCATCCCCCTCAATGCAAATTAAATGTCGGCTGCACAGATGGGCAGATTAGCTTCCTAACAGATGATCATGTTGTCTCCAGTCACACTTGCCTTCGCCTGTTGACTTACCTCCCCCTTGTCCCGGGGGCCAGAGGACAGTGCAGCATTGGGGAAAGCAGGGGGGAGTGGGAGGCTTCAGTTGCCAGGTTCAGCCCTTTCCTGGGCTGTGGCATCAGTGGGTAGCCACTCTCGCCTCTGAGTCAGAAGGTTGTGGGTTCAAGTCCCCACCCCAGAGACGTAAGCACAAAAATCTAGGCTGACACTCCCAGTGCAGTACTGGGGGGGAGGTTACTGGAATCTACTGAAACCCAGGCAGAGAGGACCTGCGGGAAGGAGGGAGGAGGACAGTAGGAGTATGTTTGTGTGTGTGTGCTAGGCCGATGTAGCAGAGCCTGGTCTCCAATCGTCTTGGATCCCCTTGCCATTGGACCAAGACCTTGCTCTGTCAAGCCCGTGTGGTAGCTGGTGTGCAACGGCCACCCCACGTTAAAAGAATTCACGCACAGGCATCTTCCACCCTTTAAAAATGAAGTTCGGGACCTGGAACGTCAGGATCCTCATGGACAATCTCAACGTCAACCCAAGCACCCTACCCACCCGCCCCTTCAACCACCGTCTGCCCCACCTGTGACCGAGACTGTAGGTCCCGCATTGGACTCATCAGTCACCTGAGAACTCACTTTTAGTGTGGAAGCAAGTCATCCTCGGTTCCGAGGGACTGCCTAAGAAGAAGAGTACTGAGGGAGTGCTGCACTGTCGGAGGTGCCGTCTTTCAGATGAGATGTTAAACCAAGGCCCCGTCTGCTGTCTCACGTGGACGTAAAAGATCCCAGGGCACTATTTCGAAGAAGAGCAGGGGAGTTATCCCCGGTGTCCTGGGCCAATATTTATCCCTCAATCAACATAACAAAAACAGATGATCTGGTCATTATTACATTGCTGTTTGTGGGAGCTTGCTGTGCGCAAATTGGCTGCCGCGTTTCCTGCATTATAACAGTGACCACACTTCAAAAGTATTTCATTGGCTGTAAAGCGCTTTGGGACATCCTGAGGTCCGGAAAGGCGCTATATACATAGATACATAGAAGATAGGAGCAGGAGTAGGCCATCCGGCCCTTCGAGCCTGCTCCGCCATTTAATGAGATCATGGCTGATCCTCCAATTCAGTATCCCGTCCCCGCCTTCTCTCCGTAACCCTTAACCCCTTTTGCCTGTAGAAATATATCTAATTCCCTCTTAAATATATTTAATGAGCTGGCGTACACTGCCCTCTGTGGCAATGAGTTCCACAGGTTCACCACCCTCTGAGTGAAGAAATTCCCCCTCATTTCTGTCCTAAATGGTTTAGCCCTTATCCTTAAATTATGTCCTCTAGTTCTGTTCTCACCCGCCAAGGGAAACATTCCTTCTGCATCTAGTCTGTCTAGACCTGTCAGAATTTTATACACTTCTATGAGGTCCCCTCTCAATCTTCTAAACTCCAGTGTGTACATCCCTAAACTACATAGTCTCTCCTCATAGGTCAATCCCGCCATTCCTGGTATCAGCCTGGTGAATCGCCGCTGCACCCCCTCCATGGCAAGAACATCTTTCCTCAGATGAGGCGACCAAAACTGTACACAGTACTCGAGGTGTGGTCTCACCAGTGCCCTGTACAGCTGCAGCAAGGTATCCCTGTTCCTGTATTCCAACCCTTTTGCTATGAAGGCCAGCATACCGTTTGCCTTCTTGACCGCCTGTTGCACCTGCATGCTCGCCTTCAGTGACTGGTGTACAAGAACACCCAGGTCTCTCTGTACTTCCCCCTCTCCCAATTTATTGCCATTTAAATAATAATTTGCCCTCCCGTTCCTGCACCCAAGGTGGATAACTTCGCACTTGTCCACATTATAGTGCATCTGCCATTTATCCGCCCAATCACCCAGTCTGTCCAAATCGCTCTGGAGCTTCCTGGTCTCCTCCTCTGAGTCCACCCCCCCTCCTAGTTTAGTGTCGTCTGCAAATTTGGAAATGCTGCATCCGACTCCCTGATCCAGGTCATTAATGTAAATTGTGAACAGCTGGGGACCCAGGACAGATCCCTGCGGTACTCCACTTGTTACTGCCTGCCATTCAGAAAATGAGCCGTTTATTCCAACTCTCTGTTTTCTATCTGACAGCCAGTTCTCTATCCACGTCAATACTTTCCCCTTTATCCCATGAGCTTCAATTTTCCATGCTAATCTTTTATGTGGGACCTTGTCGAAGGCCTTTTGGAAGTCCAGGTACACCACATCTACTGGCTGCAAGTCTTTCTTTCTTTTCTTCTGGATATCAGCCCATCGGTCACTGGGGATGCTGTTGACAACTGCACTGGTATCCTCTGCGCTACCTCAATCAGGCCGCCACACGAGAACTTGTACTTCCCGAAGGCCAGGCTGAAATTGGAGAACGTCAAGCGTGGAGGACTGTTGGCAGGATCCAAGGTTAGAGATTCATCTGGGCAGTAGCGCAAAACAGGCAGTATCTTGTCTGCCTCCTGTTATACTCCCCACCCAATATTCAGTCCCATTGCCTTCAATAGAACTGAATGTCTGGCAGGACATCTAACGGGCGGCCAATCCGTTACCGCCTGTTTTGCATTCATTTCTACCCCTTTGTGTCCAACTCATTCCAACAACGACAACTTGTATTTATATAACGCCTTTAACATAGTAAAACATCCCAAGGTGCTTCACAGGGGTGCAACGAGACCTGGGTGTCCTTGTGCACCAGTCGTTGAAGGTAAGCATGCAGGTGCAGCAGGCGGTTAAGAAGGCAAATGGTATGTTGGCCTTCATAGCGAGAGGATTCGAGTACAGGAGCAAGGATGTCTTGCTGCAGTTGTACAGGGCCTTGGTGAGACCACACCTTGGGTATTGTGTGCAGTTTTGGTCGCCTTATCTGAGAAAGGATTCACAGAATTCACAGAATCCCCACAGTGCAGATAGAGGCCATTTCGGCCCATCGAGCCTGCACCGACACACATCCCACCCTATCCCCGTAACCCCACGTATTTAATCCCCCCCCCTAACACTAAGGGTCAATTTATCATAGCCAAATCAACCTAAACCCGCACATCTTTGGACTGTGGGAGGAAACCGGAGCACCCGGAGGAAACCCACGCAGACACGGGGAGAATGTGCAAACTCCACACAGACAGTCACCCGAGGCCGGATTCGAACCCGGGTCCCTGTGAGGCAACAGTGCTAACCACTATGCCACCGTGTTCTTGCCATGGAGGGAGTGCAGCGAAGATTCACCAGGCTGATACCTGGGATGGCAGGAATGACGTATGAAGAGAGATTGGGTCGATTAGGCTTATATTCGCTAGAGTTTAGAAGAATGAAAGGGGATCTCATTGAAACTTATAAAATTCTAACAGGACTAGACAGACTAGATGCAGGAAGGATGTTCCCGATGGCGGGGGAGTCCAGAACCAGAGGTCACAGTCTAAGGATAAGGGGTAAGCCATTTAGGACAGAAATGAGGAAGAATTTCTTCACCCAGAGAGTGGTGAACCTGTGGAATTCTCTACCACAGAAGGCAGTTGAGGCCAATTCATTAAATATATTCAAGAAGGAGTTAGATATATTTCTTAAGGCTAAAGGTATCAAGGGATATGGGGAGAAAGCAGGGACAGGTAACAACAGCCACCGCTCTTCAAAGTAATTTATTTGATGTGAAGCGCTTTGAGATTTTCTGAGAATTTAGGCGATTAACGGCTGATCTGATTTGGGTGTTTAAGGTGATTAAAGGATTTGAAAGGGTAGATAGAGAGAGAAACTAGTTCCTCTGGTGGGGTTGAGGGGGGAGTCCAGAACAAGGGGGCGTAACCTTAAAATTAAAGCCAGGCCGGAAAATTTCAAAACGGAGATTGATAGATCTTTGTTAGGCAAGGGTATTAAGGGATAGGGAACCAAGGCGGGTAAGATGGAGTTAAGATACAGATTGGCCGTGATCTAATTGAATGGCGGAATTGGCTCGAGGGGCGGAATGGCCTGTTGCGATATTCCTATGAGAGACGTGATAAGCTGCCACGTTGCAGCAGAGTCCTTTTTCTTTCCCTCAGAGCTGATTATCTTGGCGCAGATTACCTCACATCTTAAAAATATGCTTCACATACCTCAAACCTGCATGGCTGAGGCAAATACACAACGCCCTTGAAGTTCCATTTACATTGTTGCACTTAACGCGGGCGGCTGGCTTTGAACGTGCTCAGACCGTGCACTTTCTTAGGTGACTCACTTGCCCCTCCCACGGCCAATTGTTTCCTCTCCCGCACAGGTGCCGGGCGTATTGCTGCACACCTGAGCCTTGAACGTGAGTCAGCGGTGATTGATTCTGTTCAATAAAAAAAAGCTCTTGAAATATTTCGAATAGCACACAGGTGTATCAGTGAGCTGTGCCCCCAGGAGCTTGTGGATTATGTTAGCCAGTGTCCTTATTTGGCATAAACCGTTGCTTCGCCACAACCTCGAACATTTGTTCCCTCGGGACCCGGGTTCGAATCTGACGTCGGGTGACTGTCTGTGTGGAGTTTGCACATTCTCCCCGTGTTTGCGTGGGTTTCCTCCGGGTACTCCGGTTTCCTCCCACAGTCCAAAAATGTGTGGGTTAGGTTGATTTGGCTATGATAAATTGACCCTTAGTGTTAGGGGGGTATTAAATATGTGGGGTTATGGGGATAGGATGGGATATGTTTGGGGGAATTAAATACGTGGGGTTACGGGGGTAGGGTGGGATATGTGTACTGTGGGAATTAAAGCAGGGACAGTGTACTGGATTTGGATGATCAGCCATGATCGTATTGAATGGTGGAGCAGGCTCGACGGGCCGAATGGCCTACTCCTGCTCCTAGATTCTATGTTTCTATGTTTCTATGAATGCAGACACACTGGTGGAAACGAAGTGCTGGATTTGGTAATGAACCCGCACTGATACACTACCTTTGACATAGCAAGATGTCCCTGTTAATGATTTCCGCTCACTGTAGCTTCTTTTCTTGTGACCAATGCAAATATTTGGTTTCCATAGGTGAGAGCACACTTTACAAATTCATCCATGACTTTATGCTTTGTCATGCTTCAGGATTCCTGACTATTTTGCCAGGTCAGAATCTTGGTATGATTGTAATCTATATGTTACTATTCATATAAATTACTACCATTCGCGTCACACAACTGCCAGGCAATGACTATCTCCAACAAGCGAGAGTCTAACCACCGCCCCTTGACATTCAATGGCATTACCATCGCCAAATTCCCCCACCATCAACATTCTGGGGGTCACCATTGACCAGAAACTTAACTGGACCAGCCACATAAATACTGTGGCAACAACAGCAGGTCAGAGGCTAGGTATTCTGCGGCGAGTGTCTCACCTCCTGACTCCCCAAAGCCTTTCCACCATCTACAAGGCACAAGTAAGGAGTGTGATGGAATACTCTCCACTTGCCTGGATGAGTGCAGCTCCAACAACACTCAAGAAGCTCGATACCATCCAGGACAAAGCAGCAAGTTTGATTGGCACATTAAACATTCACTCCCTCCACCACCGGCATACTGTGGCTGCAGTGTGTACCATCTACAAGATGCACTGCAGCAACTCACCAAGGCTTCTTCGGCAGCACCTCCCAAACCCGCGACCTCTACCACCTAGAAGGACAAGGGCAGCAGGCGCCTGGGAACACCACCACCTCCAAGTTCCCCTCCAAGTCACACACCATCCTGACTTGGAAATATATCGGCCGTTCCTTCATCGTCGCTGGGTCAAAATCCTGGAACTCCCTCCCTAACAACACTGTGGGAGCACCTTCACCACACGGACTGCAGCGGTTCAAGAAGGCGGCTCACCACCACCTTCTGAAGGTCAACTCGGGATGGGCAATAAATGCTGGCCTCCAAACCTGCCTCTTTGACCAAGCTTTTCGTCAGCTGCCCTAATATGTGGCTTGGTGTCAAATTTTGTTTTACATGATAGAAAACATAGAAACATAGAAGATAGGAGCAGGAGTAGGCCATTCGGCCCCTCAAGCCTGCTTCACCATTCGATGAGATCATGGCTGATCATCCAAACTCAGTACCCTGTCCCTGCCTTCTCCCCATATCCCTTGATACCTTTAGCCTTAAGAAATATATCTAACTCCTTCTTGAATATATTTACTGACTTGGCCTCAACTGCCTTCTGTGGTAGAGAATTCCACAGGTTCACCACTCTCCGGGTGAAGAAATTCCTCCTCATCTCTGTCCTAAATGGCTTACCCCTTATCTTTAGACTGTGACCTCTTGTTCTGGACTCCCCCGCCATCGGGAACATCCTTCCTGCATCCAGTCTGTCTAGCCCTGTTAGAATTTTATAAGTTTCAATGAGATCCCCTCTCATTCTTCTAAACTCCAGCGAGTATAAGCCCAATCGACCCAATCTCTCCTCGTACGTCATTCCTGCCATCCCAGGTATCAGTCTGTTAAACCGAGGCCCCACTTGCCTGTTCGGGCAGATGTTGACGGTTCGGTGGCATTAGTTGAGGAAGAGCAGAGAATCCTCCCGGTGTCCTGACCAATGGTTTTTCCTCAATGCGTTGCCTGAAAGGGCGGTGGAAGCAGATCCAAAAGTAACTTTCAAACGGGAATTGGATAAATACTTGAAGGGGAAAGAGTTGCAGAGCTATGGCGAGAGAGCAATGGGCTGAATGGCCTCCATCTGTGATTCTAATCACCAAAAACAAATGAACTCGTCATTCATTTCATTTCTGTGGGATCTTCCTGTCCCTACAATGCTTTCTTTCCTTCACTGGAAATGCATTAGAATCAGCACTTGGTATCCTGATTGCAAATGGGATTGGCGACATTAATCTCCTTTGAGAAACATCTCCTTAATGCCGCCGGAATTCAGACCTTGCACAATTCACCTCCACTCCGAACCGAGAAATGCAGGGTGACTCAGTGGCGACTGGCAGAGTGGGGGCTTAGCTGATTCAGAACACCAGGTTGCTAAAGCCTGCTAAATAATTAGCCGTCACTTCACATCTAGCACAGTAAACTGCTTTTAACGAGATTAACACGCACATTTAAAAAATAAAACAAGCACCAGTTTACGACTTTGAATTCAGTATTGTAAAGCATTAGATTGAAACTCACCCCAAATCCTGGCCAAACTTGCTGCAGAAATTGCCCTTGAGTTGCTACAGGGATAAAGTTGATCTCCCACAGCATTGTACAGGGGGGAGTCAGCCCTATCAAATCTATGTGCAGAGCTTATAACTATCAGCAAAGACTCAACAGGCTGGGGCTCCTTTCTCTAGCAAAGAGAAGGCTGAGGGGTGACCTAATAGAGGTCTTTAAGATTATAAAGAGATTTGATAGGGTGGACGGTAGAGGAGATGTTCCCAATTGCGGGGGAGTCCAAAACTAGGGACCATAAATATAAAATAAAAACAGAGAATGCTGGAAATACTCAAGCAGGTCAGGCAGCATCCGTGGAGAGAGAAACAGAGTTAACGTTTCAGGTCGATGACCCTTCGTCAGAACTGGAAAAAGTTGGAGATGTAACAGACCATCAATATAAGATAGTCACTAATAAATCTAAAAGGGAATCCAGGAGAAACTCTTTACCCAAAGGGTGGCGAGAATGTGGAACTCGCTACCACAGGGAGTGGTTGAGGCGAATAACATAGATGTCTTTAAGGGAAAGCTAGATAAGTACACGAGGGAGAAAGGAATAGAAGAATATGCTGATAGGGTGAGATGAAGAGGGGTAGGAGGAGGCTCGTGTGGAGCATAAACACTGGCACGGACCAGTTGGGCCGAATGGTCTGTACATTCGATGTAATTCTATGTGAAGATGAATCGGGATAAGGGGGCAGGGGGTAATTGAAGCAGAGTATGAAAATTGGGCAGGTTCTATAAAGGGAAAGCGATCGACTCTGCCTGATTAACACCCCAATGGTGAAGACAAACAACTACCCCAAAATCTATTCGAAATGCCCATGTCCACATTGCTAACCTGATCTGCCAAATAAACTTATCATGCTGCAATTACACCCTCTACCAGTGGTGGTGCTGCAGCTTTACTGGTGCGGGGCTGGGGGAGTAATTCTACATTTCCATAGGCAGTTTTCTATTATAAATATGGACACAGGGATTTATGAATAAAATTGATGGCAAGTGCATCCATATATAATATTTTTTTAATATATTAGGCAGAATATTTATATAGCTAGCATAAATCATCATCCTAGGGGCTGTCAATATTTTATCATTTGACTAAACATCTTCATAGAAACATAGCAGATAGGAGCAGGACTCGGCCATTCGGCCCCTCGAGCCATTCGATGAGATCATGGCTGATCATCCAAATTCAGTACCCTGTCCCTGCTTTCTCCCCATATCCCTTGATACCTTTAGCCTTAAGAAATATATCTAACTCCTTCTTGAATATATTTACTGACTTGGCCTCAACTGCCTTCTGTGGTAGAGAATTCCACAGGTTCACCACTCTCTGGGTGAAGAAATTCCTCCTCATCTCTGTCCTAAATGGCTTACCCCTTATCCTTAGACTGTGACCTCTTGTTCTGGACTCCCCCGCCATCGGGAACATCCTTCCTGCATCCAGTCTGTCTAGTCCTGTTAGAATTTTATAAGTTTCAATGAGATCTCCTCTCATTCTTCTAAACTCCAGCGAGTATAAGCCCAATCGACCCAATCTCTCCTCGTACGTCATTCCTGCCATCCCAGGTATCAGTCTGGTGAATCTTCGTTGCACTCCCTCCATGGCAAGAACATCCTTCCTCAGAAAACTGCACACAATACTCAAGGTGTGGTCTCACCAAGGCCCTGTAAATTCAGTCAATTTGGAAACATTTAGAAAGAAATATGGCACCTTTCATGACCTCAGGACGTCCCAAAGCTTTTTACAGCTAATTAAGTACTGCTGAAGTGCAGTAATGTAAGAAACGAGGCAGCCAAATTGCACACAGCGAGCTCCCAGAAACAGCGATGTGATAATGACCAGATCATTTTTTATTTAAGTGATGTTGGTCGAGTTCTTTTATGTCCAGCTGAGAGGGCAGACGGGGCCTGGGTTTAACGTCACGTCCCGAAAGACTGCACACCTCCCGACAGCGTAGCACTGCCACAGTACTGCACTGGGAGTGTTAACCTTGGTTTTTTTTTTCCTCCATCGTCATGGTGGGGCGAGTATAGCTCTTTACCCCGTGTTTTTTCGTAATTAACCGAAATGGTGATGGGGCAGCAGAAGCAGCGGGATTAACTGCGGCCGTGGCTGCCGCACCCGCGTACGATCTGGCTGGCCCCGCCACCGGCAACGATGATGACGCCATAATAGGCCGGTTTTTCTCAGGGCTACACTCACCCCAAGTCACAGGCCCAGAGATGGCAATGGCCCTGGTGTTTTATGCTCCCTGAGCAGAGGGTGCTGTTAATTGAATGCACGCCTCTCCCCTTGCTGTTTTAATGGGAGAGGGGCCTTCTTCCCTCTGCTCAACGATCAATCAAATAGCTGAAACTAAGGTGCCTTTCAGAGAGAGAAAACTAGAGGGAAAGAGCGAGGGGAAGGAGGGAGGCCGCAGGGGCAGGGTCGCTACCCTCCGACGGTGGGTGGGTGTTGGCAGGGGTGCGCTCTCCGATGGAAAGTAAAGTCTTTGATGTTCTTCTGGTGAGGGTTAACCTTGGTTTTGTGCTCAAGTCTCCTGGAGTGGGGATTGAACTACATGACCTTCTGACTCAGCGGTGAGTGTGCTACCCACTGGGCTATGACTCCTTTGATGTGGCAATAGGGCACATTTTTCAACTTCCAGCCCCGATGTGAAACTGACGTGGCGGATCAGCAGCCTGTTATAGAACTCAGTGGAAATGAAAAATTCGGCAGTTTCTACAACGAGCAGCCAATCCCCAACACCAAATTGAGGCCCAGGCGGCAAGTTGAAATTCTACCTGACGTGGAAGCATAACGGGCAATATCGGCTCGGTCACCCATTATACACCCTGCCCAACAGTCAGTTCCACTGGCTAAACCCTTTATAAAACACTGGTTAGGACCCAGCTGGTATATTATGTTCGATTCTGCGCACCACACTTTAGCAAGCATGCCAAGGCCTTAGAGAGGGTGGAGAAGAGATTTAATAGAATGGTACCAGGGATGACAGGCTTCAGTTATGTGGGAGACTGGAGTTATGCGCCTGAGCAGAGATGGTTTGATAGTGTGTTCAAAATCATGAAGATTTGATAGATATGAGTAAGGAGAAACTATATCCAGTGGCAAAAGGGTCAGTTAATCAGAGGAAACAGATTTAAGGTAATTGGCAAAAGAACTCAAGGGGACACGAGGAAAAAGAAATTACACTGCGAGTCATGATCTGAAATGCACTGCCTGAAAGGGCTGTGGAAGCAGATTCAATAGTAACTTTCAAAAGGGAATTGGATAAATACTTGAAGGGGAATAAAAAAAATACAGGAAAGAACAGGGGAGTGGGAATAATTGCATAAATCTACCAAAGGGCAGGCACAGGTGCGATGGGCCGAATAGCCTTCTTCTGTGCGGTTATCATTCTACGAAGAGAAGTGAACATCAGATATGTCATAGAAGGGGCGACAAAAGCAACGCCACCAGTGTTGTGTCCCCGCCCAATGCCTTAACTTTGCTGCTCAAAAAGGCAGCACTCAAATGTAAAGTAAGTGTTATTGTTTAAAAAAGGAAACCCTCTAAACTTGGCTCAAAACACACATCAGAAGTAGTCATTTGGATTCAGAGACAGAAAAACACAACCACAATCGACAAAATTTATAACAAGGAGGGTAGTTTTTCTTTGAAATCTGTTTTATTACAACGAATAATTGTTCACAGAACATACTAGCATCAAAATGGAAGAGACACATCGAGATACACGACTGGCTGATCCATTAACAACCCCAGACTTAGTTACAAAGTGAGTTTTCTTGTCTCACTGCAAGGTGAGATCTTCAACACAAACTGATTCGGTAAGAGAGATACTTATAAAACAAGTCCTCTCCACGCATTAAATAGTATTAATTTAAAATTGACACAAGTCTTCCACACATTAAATAGTATTAATTTAAAATTGAAACACACTTCCTCTACATATTAAATATTAATTTAAAATTGCCATAAATAAAAGGAATCAATAAATATACAAGTTTTCATACTCCCTTTCAGCAATATTGCATTCAAGGTAATTAGTATTGAGGTAACCACTACAGAATCAATGACTGAGGTTATAAGATATTACTACAGCCGAGAACTGGAGTCCTTCGGTCGTTTCTTGAAGGTCTGCTCCCCACCCTTCTCATGTCTCTGCCTGTGGGGAAACACAGGTCCCGGTATCCCGGGGGCCCTCCCTCTACATTTGCAGCCACTTATCACAAGCAGCAACCCTGCGTGGAGCTCTGGTCAGTTCACGCTGGAGACTGTTCCGACAACGACCATCGTTATCATTTCACAGTTCACATGCTGCAGGATCGGACGACTCTGGTGATCTGGAGCGAGTGTCCTGCTGCTGCTGCTGCTGCAGGCTGCTGGGTGCAGTTGGCTTCAGCTCCCGGAGACGTGGCGAGGAACACGACGGAGGGAGCGGCGGCGGCGAAACCCGACGAGGAAGGGGCCTGGCCAGACGCCGAGACTGGTTTTACAGCGGCGCCCAGGTCCGGCGAGGCGAGGCTCGGCTCCTCTTCAATCGCGCTGTAGATCTGGAAGAGGACGACCGAGACTAAAAGCAGCAGCATCCGCTTAGCCATGTCCTTCTCTGTAGGAAGTGACCTCCGAACCTAGAGAGAGAGAAGATAAAGAGAGAGCAGGTTAAACGAGAGATCCAATGCTTCATACGACTAGAAATTTACAATACAATGTGAACTCGGTTTTATTTTTGCAGTAATATTGACAGATTGCTACCTGGCCAGGTGGATAGAGAACTTTAAGAGTGCGTCTCTTGCGTCGAATAGGTTTCTTATTTTCCCGGATTGGCTCGAAAGTGAAGACCTGGGGCATTGTCGGCTTGCGGCCGGCGAACCCGAAGGCCTGCCGCTCGGAGATAGCCCGCTGGCTCAACTCGCAGGCCCCGGTGAAGGATATGCTTCTTGTAGTGTAAATGATGTCCATTGCTGTTGCCACTTTTGTGAATGAATCTCAATCGCCATGCTGCTCGCTCTTTTATGCCCCTCTCCCGGGCCGCCGCGCCCGTTCCGATTGGCCACCGTTAACCGACGTCACAATGCCAGGGCCCGCCCCCACCCACTCGTTCTATTACGCCGCTTGTGATTGGTCAGAAGGAGTTGCTCTGCTACTTATTGGCTCAAAGTTCGCCGCCCAAAATTTTAATGAATGAGTGAAAGGGTAAGGAGTAGGCGGTCGGGAAATTCCCAAATTGTGCGTTTTTTTTTAGATGTAACTGCGTAGGTGGGAGAGAGATGGAGAGGGAAAAATACCAGCTCTTCTCTCTTCTATTCTATAGGATAATATATTAAAGCGAAGCACTTTGAAAATGAAACATCAACTGGAAATAAAAGTTGGACCAAAAAAAAAAGCAAAAAAAAATACTGCAGGAAATCTGAAACCGACAAGCTAGAAAAGGGGGGGGGAGATAATTGATCAACTAATCAAACTTAGAGAGGATAAAATCCCTGGTCTGGATGGATTGCACCAGTACATGCTAAAATAACCTACAACAACAACTTGTATTTATATAGCGCCTTTAAAAAGAAAGACTTGCATTTATGCAACTCCTTTCACCACCACCAGACATCTCAAAGGGCCTCACAGCCAATTAAGTACTTTTTTAAAAAGTGGAGTCACTGTTGTAATGTGGGAAAGGCAGCAGCCAATTTGCGCACAGCAAGGTCCCACGAACAGTAATGTGATAATGACCAGATAATCTGTTTTTGTTATTTTGGTTGAGGGATAAATATTGGCCAGGACACCAGAGGTAACTTCCCTGCTCTTCTTCGAAATAGTCCCAGGGGATCTTTTACATTCATCTGAGAGAGCAGACATGTGCCTCGGTTTAACATCTTATTTGAAAGACAGCACCTCTGACAGTGCAGCTCTCCCTCAGCCTAGATTTTATTGTACTCAAATCCTACGAGGTGGGACTTGAACCCCCAGACCTTCTGACTCAGAGGCGGGTGTGCTACCAACTGAGCCACAGCTGACACCTAATGCAGTAAAACATCCCAAGGTGCTTCACAGGAATACAATAAGACCACAAAATTTGACACCAAGCCACATAAGGAGATATTAGGGCAGGTGACCAACAGCTTGGTCAAAGAGGTAGGTTTTAAGGAGCGTCATAATGGAGGAAAGAGGTAGAGAGGCGGAGAGGTTTAGGCAGGGAATTCCAGAGCTTAGGGCCTAGGCATCAGAAGGAACGGCCGCCAATGGTTGAGCGATTATAATCAGGGATGCTCAAGAGGGCAGAATTAGAGGAGTGCAGATATCTCTGGGGGTTGTGGGGCTGGAGGAGATTACAGAGATAGGAAGGGGTGAGGCCAAGGAGGGATTTGAAAACAAGGATAAGAACTAGGGAAGAGATAGCAGAGGCACTATTATATATTTATACAAATTAATTGGAAATGAGAATAATTCCAGAGGAATGGCGTTCAGCTAATGTTAGTCATATATTTAAAAAAGGAGAGAGAACAAATCCAGGGAACTATATTCCAGTTTGCTTAACGTCGGTGATAGGAAAGATGATGGAATCTTTACTCAAGGATGTGATAGAAAAACATGTAGAAACCAAAATATAATAAAGAATAGTCAGCCTGGATTTCAAAAGGGAAGGTCATGCTCGACCAACCTTACTGAATTCTTTGAAGAAGTAACAGAAAGAGTAGATATGGGTAATGCAATAATGCACTTGGATTTTCCAAAGGCCTTTAATAAGGTACCGCCTGATAGTCTCATGACTAAGGTCAGAGCATGTGGAGTCAGGGGACAAGTAGCAGAATGGATAGTAAACTGACTACTTGAGCACATAAATCAAGGCCGACACTCCCAGTGCAGTGCTGAGGGAGTGCTGCACTGTCGGAGGTCCCGTCTTTCGGGTGAGATGTTAAACCGAGGGCCCATCTGCTCTCTCACATGGACGTAAAAGATCCCATGGCACTATTTGGAAGAAGAGCAGGGGGGTGTACTCCCCGGTGTCCTGGCCAATATTTATCCCTCAATCAACATCACTAAAACAGATTATCTGGTCATTATCACGTTGCTGTTTGTGGGAGTTTGCTGTGCGCAAATTGGCTGCTGCGTTTGCTACATTACAACAATGACTACACTCCAAAAGTACTTCATTGGCTGTAAAGCGCTTTGAGACGTCCGGTGGTCGTGAAAGGTGCTACATAAATGCAAGTCTTTCTTTCTTTTACTGAACAGAAAACAGAGAGTAGGGGTTAAAGGTAGTTACTTAGACTAGCAGGAAGTGGGGCATTCCACGGGGATCGGTGCCGGGACCACTGTTGTTCACAATTTACAGAAATGATTTGGAATTGGGAATTGGAAGTACAGTATTAGCATTTGCAGATATAATTAATACTGAGGAGGACTGTGATAAAATACAAGAAGTCATTAACAAACTTGCAGAAACTTGCAGAACTTGTAAATGGCAAATTAATTTCAATATAGATAAGTGCGAGGTGGTGCATTTTGCTGGAAGGACTAAGGAGGCCACCTACTCCTTGGAAAATAAAAGTCTAAATGGTGCAGAGGAGCAAAGGGATCTAGGGGTACAGATTCACAAACCATTAAAAGTAGCAATGCAGGTTAACAAAGCCATAGAAATTGTAAATTATTCATCTTCTTAGGCAGTCCCTCGGAACCGAGGATGACTTGCTTCCACATTAAAAATGAGTTCTCAGGTGACTGATGAGTCCAATGTGGGACCTGCAGTCTCTGTCACAGGTGGGGCAGACGGTGGTTGAAGGGGCGGGTGGGTGGGGTGCTTGGGTTGACGTGCGCTCCTTCTGCTGTTTGTGCTTGGCTTCCGCTTGCTCCCGGCGAAGAGTCTCGAGGCGTTCGGCGCCTTCCCAGATGCTTCTCCTCCGCTTTGTGCGGTCATGGGCCAGGGATTCCCAGGAGTCGGTGGGGATGTTGCACTTTTTCAAGG
Organism: Squalus acanthias; assembly: GCA_030390025.1. NCBI lineage: Eukaryota > Metazoa > Chordata > Chondrichthyes > Squaliformes > Squalidae > Squalus > Squalus acanthias. Next base: position 19,166,485 of record CM059449.1, read on the forward strand.
AGGCTTTGAGGGTGTCCTTGAAGCGTTTCCTCTACCCACTTGGGGCTCTCTTGTCGTGTAAAGCAGTGGGAGCACTGTGCTCAGTTCTGGTCTCCATATTATAAGAAGGATATAAGGTGAAAAAAAAAATGACAAGGATAATACCAGAACTGAGAGGTTATAACTATCAAGAAAGAAGGAATTAGCTGGGGGTCTATTCTCTAGAAAGGAAAATGCTGAGAGGTGACCTGATAAGAGATCTTTAAAATTATGAAAGGGTTGGATAGAGGAGATGTAGAGAAGATGTTTGTGGGGGAGACCAAAACTAGGGGCCATAACTATAAGATGGTCACTAATAAATCCAATAGGGAATTCAGGAGAAACTTCTCTCCCCAGAGAGTGGTGAGATTGTGGAACTCGCTACCACATGGGAGTGGTTGAGGTGAATAACATAGCTGCATTAAGGGGAAGCTGGATAAGTACACGAGGGAGAAAGGAATCGAAGGATGTGTTGATAGGGTGAGATGAAGTAAGGTGGGAGGAGGCTCGTGTGGAGTATAAACACCGGCAGACACCTGTTGGGCTGAATGGCCTGTTTCTGTGCTGTAAATACTGTGTAACACTATGTACTATGTAATACTATGTGAGAAGGTATTGGTGAGACCGCACCTGGAATACTGCATACAGTTTTGGTGTCCATACTTAAGAAAAGACATATTTGCTCTCGAGGCAGTACAAAGAAGGTTCACTCGGTTAATCCCGGGGATGAGGGGGTGGACATACGAGGAGAGGTTGAGTAGATTGGGACTCTACTCATTGGAGTCCAGAAGAATGAGAGGCGATCTTATTGAAACATATAAGATTGTGAAGGGGCTTGATCGGGTGGACGCGGTAAGGATGTTCCCAAGGATGGGTGAAACTAGAACTAGGGGGCATAATCTTAGAATAAGGGGCTGCTCTTTCAAAACTGAGATGAGGAGAAACTTCTTCACCCAGAGGGTAGTAGGTCTGTGGAATTTGCTGCCCCAGGAAGCTGTGGAAGCTACATCATTAAATAAATTTAAAACAGAAATAGACAGTTTCCGAGAAGTAAAGGGAATTAGGGGTTACGGGGAGCGGGCAGGAAATTGGACATGAGGCTGAGTTCGGATCGGTCGAGGCCCTGTGGGTGGCGGAGCGGGCCCAGGGGCTGAGTGGCCGGGTCCTGCTCCTACTTCTTGTGTTCTTTAGATTTGAGGTGAGGATCAGATCAGCCATGATCTTATTGAATGGCGGAGCAGGTTCGAGGGGCCGATTGGCCTACTCCTGCTCCTATTTCTTATGTTCTTATGTTCTTATGTAATAGGATCAGGAAGGGGCCATTCAGGCCCTCGGGCCTGCTCCGCTATTCAATTAGATCATGGCTGATTTTTTACCTCAATTCCATAGACCCGCCTTAGCTCCATATCCCTTGATACCATTACCCAACAAAAATCTATCTATCTCAGTCTTAAAAGCTCCAATTCTCCCCGCATTCACAATCTTTTGGGGAAGAGGATTCCAGATTTCTACTACCTTTTGTGTGAAAAACTGCTTCCTGATTTCCCTCCTAAATGGCCAAGTTCATTTTAAGATTATGACCCCACGTTCTTGATTTTTCCCAGCAAAAAGACAGACTTGCATTTATATAGCACCTTTCATGACCACCGGACGTCCCAAAGCACTTTACAGCCAATGAAGCACTTTCGAAGTGTAGTCACTGTTGTAATGTGGGAAACACAGCAGCCAATTTGTGCACAGGAAGCTCCCACAAACAGCAATGTGATAATGACCAGCTAATCTGTTTGAGTGATATTGATTGAGGGATAAGTATTGGCCAGGACACCAGGGATAACTAATACAATAGCAAAATACTGCGGATGCTGGAAATCTGAAATAACAACAGAAAATGCTGGAAACACTCAGCAGGTCAGGCAGCATCCATGGAGAGAGAAACAGAATTAACGTTTCAGGTCTGTGACCCTTCCTCAGAACCGGAAAAAGCTGGAGATGTAACAGATATTAAGCAGGTGCAGAGACAGGGAAAGGGGTGGAAGGAATTGAAGGAATTGAAGGAATTTACTGTGCTGAGGTAAGAGGCAGGAAAGATAAAATGTTGCTAAGGGGATGGCAAAATCATACAGCATGAAAAATGGGGGCAGGGGTTATAGTTTGAAATTGTTGAACTCAACGTTGAGGCCAGAAGGCTGTAAAGTGCCTAATCGAAAGATGAGGTGCTGTTCCTCGAGCTCACGTTGAGCTTCATTGGAACAGTGTAAGAGGCCGAGGTCAGAGTGGGAGTGGAGCGGAGAATTAAAGTGACAAGCGACCGGAAGCTCGGGGTCACTCTTACGGACTGAACGGAGGTGTTCAGCAAAGCGGTCACCCAATCTGCGTTTGGTCTCCCCAATGTAGAGGAGACCACATCGTGAGCAGTGAATACAGTATGCTAAATTGCAAGAAGTACAAGTAAATCACTGTTTCACCTGGAAGGGGTGTTTGGGGCCCTGGACAGTGGGAAAGGAGGAGGTATAAGGGCATGTGTTGCATCTCCTGCGCTTGCACAGGAAGGTGCCGGGCGAAGGGGAAGAGCTGTTAGGGGTGATTGAGGAGTGGACCAGGGTGTCCGGAGGGAGTGGTCCCTTCGGAATGCTGAAAGGGGAGGTGAGGGGAAGATGCGTTTGGGTTGGGATCACGTTGGAGGTGGCAGAAATGGCGGAGGATGATTCATTGAATGTGGAGGCTGGTGGGGTGAAAGGTGAGGACAAGGGGAACTCTATCGTGGTTCTGGGAGGGAGGGGAAGGGGTGAGAGCAGAAGTGCAGGAGATAGAACGGACGCGGTCAAGGGCCGTGTCAATCACGGTAGAGGGGAATCCTCGGTTGAGGAAAAAGGAAGACATGTCGGAAGCACTGGTATGGAAGGTGGCATTGTCAGAACAGACGCGGCGGAGACGGAGAAACTGGGAGAATGGAATAGAGTCCTTACAGGAAGCGAGGTGGGAGGAAGTGTAGTCCAGGTAGCTGTGGGAGTCAGTGGGCTTGTAGTGGATGTTTGTCGATAGCCGATCGCCAGAAATGGAGACAGAGAAGTCAAGGGAGGGAAGAGATGAGTCGGAGATGGACCATGTGAAGGTGAGGGAAGGGTGGAAATTGGAAGTAAAGTGAATGAACCTTTCTAGTTCAGGGCGAGAGTAGGAAACGGCACCGATACAGTCATTGATGTACCGGAAGAAGAGGTAAGGGAGGGGACCTGAGTAGGACTGGAACAAAGAATGTTCCACATATCCCATGAAAAGGCAGGCATAGCTAGGACCCATGCGGGTACCCATAGCAATACCTTTAATTTGGAGGAAGTGAGTGGAGTCAGAGGAGAAGTTGTTCAATGTGAGAACAAGTTTAGCCATGCGCAGGAGGGTGGTGGTGGATGGGGATTGGTTGGGCCTCTGTTCAAGGAAGAAGCGGAGCGCCCTCAGGCCGTCCTGGTGGGGGATGGAGGTGTTGAGGGATTGTACGTCCATAGTGAAGAGGAGGCGGTTGGGGCCGGGAAACTGGAAACTGTTAAAGTGGCGGAGGGCGTCGGAAGAGTCGCAAATATAGGTGGGAAGAGACTGGACAAGGGGAGAAAAAATAGATTCGAGATAGGAAGAGATAAGTTCCGTGGGGCAAGAACAGGCTGAAACGATGGGTCTACCAGGGCAGTCCTGTTTGTGGATCTTGGGAAGGAGCTAGAAGCAGGCTGTGCAGGGTTGGGGGACTATGAGGTTGGGGCCATGGAGGGAAGATCTCCAGAGGAGATGAGGTCAGTGACAGTCTTGGAAACAATGGCTTGATATTTGCTAGTGGGGTCATGGTCCAGGTGGAGGTAGGAGGAGGTGTCGGAGAGTTGACGTTCAGCTTCCGCTAGGTAGAGGTTGGTTCGCCAAACAACAACAGCGCCACCCTTGTCAGCAGGTTTAATCATAATGTTAGGGTTGGATCGGAGAGAATGGAGTGCTGCAAGTTCAGAGGGAGGTAGGTTGGAGTGAGAGAGGGGAGCAGAGAAATTGAGATGGCCGATGTCCCGCCGGCAGTTAGCAATGAAAAGATCTAGAGAGGGTAAGAGGCCAGAGGGAGTGGTCCAGGTAGAGCGAGAATTCTGAAAGCGGGAGAAAGGGTCAGCTGTGCGGGCGGGGAGGGGGGGGGAACTCCTGGCCAAAGAAGTGGGCACGGAGACGAAGACAACGGAAAAAGAGCTCAGCATCGTGCCGAGCTCGAAATTCATTGAGGTGGGGGCGTAAGGGGATGAAGATCAGGCCTTTGCTGAGGACTGATCATTCGGGGTCAGAGAGGGGAAGGTCAGTGGGGATAGTGAAAACACGGCAGGGGGTGAGATTTGAAGGAGGGATGGGGTCAGAGGAAAGTGAAGGGGAAGAAGGTTCCGGAGGGGCGTTGGTGTCCAAGAGTTGATGAAGCTTGCGATCCTTGACATCAGAAAGGAAGAAAAAAAGTTTTTTGTTGAAGCGTCGGATGAGTCGAAGGATGAAATGGAACTGCGGACCAGGACAGCTTTGAGTTAGAGTGAGTCGGTGCTGCTGAAGAGAGAGGTCGAGGGTGTTCATGTGGTGGCGCATGGCGTGGAGCGTGGATCTCAGGATGCAGCGAGAGCAGTAGTTCGAGGAACGTTGATTATCTTGGAGATATTTGTAATCCTGGGTGGATCCGAAACACGAAGGGTGGAAGTTCAGTTGGAATCCACGTGGAATAAGTCGGAACTGGAGACAGTTGCTGAGGAAAGAGATGTGGCTGTGAAACCGAGTCTTGGCAGATACCTGATCAAACACGAGAAGGGAAACTGAAAGCAATGAAGATGAACAAGGTTGACGAGACAAACAGAAATCCCGTCGGAGAGAAGAGCAGAACTTCTTCAAGGTTGGCATTCCTGGAAGAGAAGTGGCAGTGAATTAAACACTAATACAATAGCAAAATACTGCAGATGCTGGAAATCTGAAATAACAACAGAAAATGCTGGAAGCACTCAGCAGGTCAGGCAGCATCCGTGGAGAGAGAAACAGAGTTAACGTTTCAGGTCTGGGACCCTTCATCAGAACTGGAAAAAGCTGGAGATATAACAGATATTAAGCAGGTGCAAAGACAGGGTGGGAGGGGAGGAAGGAATTGAAGGAATATACTGAGCTGAGGTAAGAGGCAGGAAAGATAAAATAACCCCAGCTCTTCTTCGAAATAGTGGCATAGGATCTTTTACGTCCACCTGAGAGAGCAGACAGGTTTAACATCTCATCCGAAAGACAGCACCACCGACAGTGCAGCACTCCCTCAGCACTGCACTGGGAGTGTCAGCCTAGATTTTTGTGCTCAAGTCGCTGGAGGGGGACTTGAACCCACGACCTTCTGACTCAGGTGCATGAGTGCTGCCCACTGAGCCACGGCTGACGCTTAAGGAGATAGTTTCTCTGTATCTACCCTGTCAAATCCTTTTAACACTTTAAACACCTTGATCAGGTCACCCCTCAATACTCAAGGGAATACAAGCTTAGTCTACGCAACCTCTCCTCGTAATTTAACTCTCTAAGCCTTGGCATTGTTGGGGTGAATCTGCGCTGCACCTCTGCCAAGGTCAATATCGCCTTCCTGAGGTGTGCTGCCCAGAACAGAGCGCAGTGCTCCAGATGGGGTCTGACCAAAGCCAATTCTCAATCCTTGTTTGGAAATGAATGTTGGGTCTGGTATCATAACCTTGAACTTACTCCCTTATCTTAGCATGTTTTGACAAACAAGTCGGGTGAAATCAAACTTCGGTGACAGCGCAAAACGGGCAATAGCATTTCAGCAGCCTGTTTTTGCATTCCAGGCAGATTTTCTTTTCCACTGAAGTCAATGTCTTTACCACACAAGAGATGAAAGTTCTAGACAGGTTAAATGGGCTCAAAACAAATAAATCCCCCTTTATAAAACACCAGTTAGGACCCAGCTGGTATATTATGTTCGATTCTGCCCACCACACTTTAGCAAGCATGCCAAGGCCTTAAAGAGGGTGGAGAAGAGATTTACTAGAATAGTACCAGGGAATGAGAGGCTTCAGTTATGTGGAAGAGACTGGAGTTGTTCGCTTTAGAGCAGAGATGGTTTGATAGTGTGTTCAAAATCATGAAGTTTTGATAGATATGAATAAGGAGAAACTATATCCAGTGGCAAAAGGGGCAGTTAATCAGAGGAAACAGATTTAAGGTAATTGGCAAAAGAACTCGAGGAAAAGGAAAATTACACTGCGAGTCATGATGTGAAACACACTGCCTGAAAGGGCGGTGGAAGCAGATTCAATAGTAACTTTCAAAAGGGAATTGGATAAATACTTGAAGGGGAATAAAACAAACAGTAAAGAGCAGGGGAGTGGGAATAATTGCATAAATCTACCAAAGAGCAGGCACAGGTGAGATGGGCCGAATAGCCTTCTTCTGTGCGGGTATCATTCTACGAAGAGAAGTGAACATCAGACGTGTCGTAGAAGCGGCGACAAAAGCAACACCACCCGTGTTGCGTCCCCGCCCAATGCCTTAACTTTGCTGCTCAAAAAGGCAGTACTCAAATGTAAAGTAAGTGTTATTGTTTTAAAAAAGGAAACCCTCTAATCTTGGCTCGAAACACACATCAGAAGTAGTCATTTGGATTCAGAGACAGAAAAACACAACCACAATCAACAAAACTTTTACAACAAGAGGGCAGTTTTTCATTCAAAATCAGTTTTATTACAATGAATAATTGTTCACAGAACATACTAGCATCAAAATGGAAGAGACACATCGAGATACACGACTGGCTGATCCATTAACAACCCCAGACTTAGTTACAAAGTGAGTTTTCTTGTCCCACTGCAAGGTGAGATCTTCAACAAAAACTGATTCGGTAAGAGAGATACTTATAAAACAAGTCCTCTCCACACATTAAATAGTATTAATTTAAAATTGACACAAGTCTTCCACACGTTAAATAGTATTAATTTAAAATTGAAACACACTTCCTCTACATATTAAATATTAATTTAAAATTGCCATAAATAAAAGGAATCATCAATAAATATACAAGTTTTCATACTCCCTTTCAGCAATATTGCATTCTAGGTAATTAGTATTGAGGTAACCACTACAGAATCAATGACTGAGGTTATAAGATATTACTACAGCCGAGAACTGGAGTCCTTCGGTCGTTTCTTGAAGGTCTGCTCCCCACCCTTCTCATGTCTCTGCCTGTGGGGAAACACAGGTCCCGGTATCGCTGGGTAGGTGGGGGCCCCCCCCTCTACATTTGCAGCCACTTATCACAGGCAGCAACCCTGCGTGGAGCTCTGGTCAGTTCACGCTGGAGACTGTTCCGACAACGACCATCGTTATCATTTCACAGTTCACATGCTGCAGGATCGGACGACTCTGGTGATCTGGAGCGAGTCTCCTGCTGCTGCTGCAGGCTGCTGGGTGCAGTTGGCTTCAGCTCCCGGAGACGTGGCGAGGAACACGACGGAGGGAGCGGCGGCGGCGGCGGCGAAACCCGACGAGGAAGGGGCCTGGCCAGACGCCGAGACTGGTTTTACAGCGGCGCCCAGGTCCGGCGAGGGGAGGCTCGGCTCCTCTTCAATCGCGCTGTAGATCTGGAAGAGGACGACCGAGACTAAAAGCAGCAGCATCCGCTTAGCCATATCCTTCTCTGTAGGAAGTGACCTCCTAACCTAGAGAGAGAGAAGATAAAGAGAGAGCAGGTTAAACGAGAGATCCAATGCTTCATACGACTAGAAATTTACAATACAATGTGAACTCGGCTTTATTTTTGCAGTAATATTGACAGATTGCTACCTGGCCAGGTGGATAGAGAACTTTAAGAGTGCGTCTCTTGCGTCGAATAGGTTTCTTATTTTCCCGGATTGGCTCGAAAGTGAAGACCTGGGGCATTGTCGGCTTGCGGCCGGCGAACCCGAAGGCCTGCCGCTCGGAGATAGCCCGCTGGCTCAACTCGCAGCCCCCGGTGAAGGATATGCTTCTTGTAGTGTAAATGATGTCCATTGCTGTTGCCACTTTTGTGAATGAATCTCAATCGCCATGCCGCTCGCTCTTTTATGCCCCTCTCCCGGGCCGCCGCGCCCGTTCCGATTGGCCACCGTTAACCGACGTCACAATGCCAGGGCCCGCCCCCACCCACTCGTTATTGGCTCAGAGTTCGCCGCCCAAGATTTTAATGAATGAGTGAAAGGGTAAGGACAGGCGGTCGGAAAATTCCCAAATTGTGTCTTTTGTTTTAGATGTAACTGCGTAGGTGGGAGAGAGAGAGAGAGAGGGAAAAATACCAGCTCTTCTCTCTTCTATTCAACAGGAAAATATATTAAAGCGAAGCACTTCGAAAATGAAACATCAACTGGAAATAAAATAGCAAAATACTGCGGCTGCTGGAATACTGAAATAACAACAGAAAGCGCTGGAAAAACTCAGCAGGCCAGGCAACATCCGTGGAGAGAGAAACAGAGTTAACGTTTCAGGTCGAGGACCCTTCATCAGAACTGGAAAAACTCAGCAGGCCAGGGAGAGAGACCCTTCATCAGAACACAGAACACTTCGACCTGAAACGTTAACTCTGTTTCTCTCTCCACGGATGTTGCCTGGCCTGCTGAGTTTTTCCAACTGGAAATAAAAGTTGGACAAAAAAAAAATGCTGCAGGAAATCTGAAACCGACAAGCTAGAAAAGTGGGGGGGGAAGAGAGATAATTGATCAACTAATCAAACTTAGAGAGGATAAAATCCCTGGTCTGGATGGATTGCACCAGTACATACTAAACTAAACTACAACAACAACTTGTATTTACATAGCACTTTCAAAAAGAAAGACTTGCATTTATGCGACTCCTTTCACCACCACCAGACATCTCAAAGGGCTTTACAGCCAATTTTTTTTAAAGTGGAGTCACTGTTGTAATGTGGGAAAGGCAGCAGCCAATTTGCGCACAGCAAGATCCCACAAACAGTAATGTGATGATGACCAGATAATCTGTTTTTGTTATTTTGGTTGAGGGATAAATATTGGCCAGGACACCAGAGGTAACTCCCTGCTCTTCTTCGAAATAGTCCCAGGGGATCTTTTACATCCCCCTGAGAGAGCAGACGGTGCCTCGGTTTAACGTCTCATTTGAAAGACAGCACCTCCGACAGTGCAGCTCTCCCTCAGCCTAGATTTTATTGTACTCAAGTCCTACGAGGTGGGACTTGAACCCCCAGACCTTCTGACTCAGAGGCAGGGTGTGCTACCAATTGAGCCACAGCTGACACCTAATGCAGTAAAACATCCCAAGGTGCTTCACAGGAATACAATAAGACCACAAAATTTGACACCAAGCCACATAAGGAGATATTAGGGCAGGTGACCAAAAGCTTGGTCAAAGAGGTAGGTTTTAAGGGGCGTCTTAACGGAGGAAAGTGGTAGAGAGGCGGAGAGGTTTAGGCAGGGAATTCCAGAGCTTAGGGCCTGGGCATCAGAAGGAACGGCCGCCAATGGTTGAGCGATTATAATCAGGGATGCTCAAGAGGGCAGAATTAGAGGAGCGCAGATATCTCTGGGGGTTGTGGGGCTGGAGGAGATTACAGAGATAGGAGGGGTGAGGCCAAGGAGGGATTTGAAAACAAGGATGAGAACTAGGGAAGAGATAGCAGAGGCACTAGTATATATTTATACAAATTAATTGGAAATGAGAATAATTCCAGAGGAATGGCGTTCAGCTAATGTTAGTCGTATATTTAAAAAGGGAGAGAGAACAAATCCAGGGAACTATATTCCAGTTTGCTTAACGTCGGTGATAGGAAAGATGATAGAATCTTTACTCAAGGATGTGATAGGAAAACATCTAGAAACCAAAATATAATAAAGAATAGTCAGCCTGGATTTCAAAAGGGAAGGACATGCTCGACCAACCTTATTGAATTCTTTGCCATGGAGGGTGTGCAGCGAAGATTCACCAGGCTGATACCTGGGATGGCAGGAATGACGTACGAGGAGAGATTGGGTCGATTGAGCTGAGACTCGCTGGAGTTTAGAAGAATGAGAGGAGATCTCATTGAAACTTATAAAATTCTAACAGGGCTAGACAGACTGGATGCAGGAAGGATGTTCCCGATGGTGGGTGAGTCCAGAACAAGGGGTCACAGTCTAAGGATAAGGGGTAAGCCATTTAGGACTGAGATGAGGAGGAATTTCTTCACCCAGAGAGTGGTGAACCTGTGGAATTCTCTACCACAGAAGGCTGTTGAGGCCAAGTCAGTAAATATATTCAAGAAGGAGTTAGATATATTTCTTAAGGCTAAAGGTATCAAGGGATATGGGGACAAGGCAGGTACAGGGTACTGAGTTTGGATGATCAGCCATGATCTCATCGAATGGCCGACTCCTGCTCCTATCTTCTATGTTTCTATGTTTGAAGAAGTAACAGAAAGAGTAGATATGGGTAATGCAATAATGCACTTGGATTTTCCAAAGGCCTTTAATAAGGTACCGCCTGATAGTCTCATGACTAAGGTCAGAGCATGTGGAGTCAGGGGACAAGTAAACTGACTACTTGAGCACATAAATCAAGGCTGACACTCCCAGTGCAGTGCTGAGGGAGTGCTGCACTGTCGGAGGTCCCGTCTTTCTGGTGAGATGTTAAACCGAGGCCCCATCTGCTCTCTCACATGGACGTGAAAGAGCCCATGGCACTATTTGGAAGAAGAGCAGGGGGGTGTTCTCCCCGGTGTCCTGGCCAATATTTATCCCTCAATCAACATCACTAAAACAGATTATCTGATCATTATCACGTTGCTGTTTGTGGGAGCTTGCTGTGCGCAAATTGGCTGCTGCGTTTGCTACATTACAACAATGACTACACTCCAAAAGTACTTCATTGGCTGTGAAGCGCTTTGAGACGTTCAGTGGTCGTGAAAGGTGCTACATAAATGCAAGTCTTTCTTTCTTTTACTAAACAGAAAACAGAGAGTAGGGGTTAAAGGTAGGAACTAGCAGGAAGTGGGGCGTTCCACGGGGATCGGTGCCGGGACCACAGTTGTTCACAATTTACAGAAATGATTTGGAATTGGGAATTGGAAGTACAGTATTAGCATTTGCCGATATAGTTAATACTGAGGAGGACTGTGATAAAATACAAGAAGTCGTTAACAAACTTGCAGAAACTTGCAGAACTTGTAAATGGCAAATGAATTTCAATATAGTTAAGTGCGAGGTGGTGCATTTTGCTGGAAGGACTGAGGAGGCCACCTACTCCTTGGAAAATAAAAGTCTAAATGGTGTAGAGGAGCAAAGGGATCTAGGGGTACAGATTCACAAACCATTAAAAGTAGCAATGCAGGTTAACAAAGCCATAAAAATTGTAAATAACTCACTGGGGTTCATTTGTAGAGAACTGGAATTCAAAAGCAGAGAAGTTATGTTAAATTTATATCGAACATTGGTTGGAACACACTTAGAGCACTGTGCTCAGTTCTGGTCTCCATATTATAAGAAGGACATTAAGGCACTGGAGAAGGTGCAAAAAAAATATGACAAAGTTAATACCAGAACTGAGAGGTTATAACTATCAAGAAAGAAGGAATTAGCCGGGGGTCTTTTCTCTAGAAAGGAGAAGGCTGAGAGGTGACCTGATAAGAGATCTTTAAAATTATGAAAGGGTTGGATAGAGTAGATGTAGAGAAGATGTTTGCGGGGGAGACCAAAACTAGGGGCCATAAATATAAGATAGTCACTAATAAATCCAATAGGGAATTCAGGAGAAACTTCTCTCCCCAGAGAGTGGTGAGATTGTGGAACTCGCTACCACATGGGAGTGGTTGAGGTGAATAGAATAGCTGCATTTAAGGGGAAGCTGGATAAGTACACGAGGGAGAAAGGAATCGAAGGATGTGTTGATAGGGTGAGATGAAGTAAGGTGGGAGGAGGCTCGTGTGGAGCATAAACACCGGCAGACACCTGTTGGGCTGAATGGCCTGTTTCTGTGCTGTAAATACTGTGTAACACTATGTACTATGTAATGCTATGTCTCCCGGCATTCACAATCTTTTGGGGAAGAGGATTCCAGATTTCTACTACCTTTTGTGTGGAAAAACTGCTTCCTGATTTCCCTCCTAAATGGCCAAGTTCATTTTAAGATTATGACCCCACGTTCTTGATTTTTCCCAGCAAAAAGAAAGACTTGCATTTATATAGCACCTTTCATGACCACCGGACGTCCCAAAGCACTTTACAGCCAATGAAGTACTTTCGAAGTGTAGTCACTGTTGTAATGTGGGAAACACAGCAGCCAATTTGCGCACAGCAAGCTCCCACAAACAGCAAGGTGATAATGACCAGATAATCTGTTTTAGTGATTTGATTGAGGGATAAATATTGGCCAGGACACCAGAGATATCTCCCCTGCTCTTCTTCGAAATAGTGCCATAGGACCTTTTACGTCCACCTGAGAGAGCAGACAGGTTTAACGTCTCATCCGAAAGATGGCACCTCCAAACTTCGGTGACAGCGCAAAACGGGCAATAGCATTTCAGCAGCCTGTTTTTGCATTCCACGCTGATTTTCTTTTCCATTGAAGTCATTACCACGCAAGAGATGAAAGTTCTAGACAGGCTAAATGAGCTCAAAACAAATAAATTCCCCCAGGGGGGATAGATGGTGCTTTCTCCAGTGGGCTGAAAGGGACTAGGGATGAGATTTGTGAGGCAGTGACCATTGTTATGAGGGAGTCAGTAGATTGAAAACGGATAATTTCGTGTCCATATTGATAAAGGGTGACAAAAATGTCTCGGAAAGAGCCGGCGCAGACTCGATGTGCCGAATGGCCTCCTTCTGTGCTGTACTGTTCTATGATTCTACAGTAAAGGCTATGAGCTAAACTCAAAGCTGTGTAGATATAGGGCAAACCCTGGGAATGGCTAAGAAACTGGCTGAAAGGGTAGAAAGCAATGGGTAGTTGTTAGAGGAGTTATGTCAGAGTGGGGAGGGGGGGGCAGGGTGGGGAATACTGAGTTGGGGGTACCTCAGGGCCCAGTGCTGTGGCCAGTGTTGTTTTTTGAATATGCATAAATGACCTGGAGTGAGAAACTCGATGCAAAGTGAATGAGTTGGATAAAATCGGTATGTGGGCAGAACAATAAGAGATTAAATTTAATACCAGTGTAAAGTGTTACACGCAGGATGGAAAAATAGCTGCCATGCATACTCCAGGAACGGTGTGGCAAATAGCTAAGAATGAAGTTGGGATAGATCTAGGAATCTTAGTAGACTCAATGCTAAATACAGGAATCCCGCCCCAACCGCGGGTTTGCCATACCCAGATTTCAAGTATACACGGTTTCCTCTCTGCGGCAACTTTTGCCAACCGCGGCAGTGAATTTTGCGTATACGCGGTTTTTAATTTAGGATTAAGGTAAATAACATGATTTTATTGCTTTTTATATTCTTTTTTATTGTGTTATTTGAACATTTATACTGTATTTGCCGACCGCGGTTTTACTATTTTCAGGGACGTATCCCTCGCGGTTGGGGTGGGATTACTGTACGTCCGTCCAAGGCAGAGTAGCAAGCAGCAAAGCTAATCGGATGTTGGACTGCCCTCTCGGACCCCTGCCTCAGCTCATCCGCTGCTGAAACCTTCATCCATGCCTTTGTTACCTCTAAAGTGAGAAGTCGCACAACACCAGGTTATAGTCCAACAGCTTTATTTGAAATCACGAGCTTTCGGAGCGGCTGATCCTTCGTCAGGTGAAGTGAAGAGATGCACATGGGCACAGCATATATAGTCAGAGAACACTGCCAGACGACTACAGTTAATCTTTCTAACTAATCTATCACTCCTCGGCAGAGAGACAATCACGGCAATCAAAGGTGTGGATGGTGTCCAAACAGGTCAGTCTTTGTTACCTCTAGACTTGACTAGTCCAAACGCACTCCTGGCCGGCCTCCCGTCTTTCACATTCCGTAGACTTCAGCACATCCAAAGCTTTGCTGCTCGTATCCTGACTCGCACCAAGTCTCCCGTTCACTCATCGCCCTCCTGTGCTCGCTGACCTACATTGGCTCCCCGGTCTGACAACGCCTCGATTTAAAAAGTCTCATCCTCGTTTTCAAATCCCTCCATGGCCTCCCCCCCACCCCCCTTCCCTATCTCTGTAACCTCCTCCAGTCCAACAACCTTCCGAGATCTCTGCGCTCCTCGAACTCCGGCCTCTTGCGCTTCCCCGATTTTCCGTCGCTCCACCATTGGCGGCCGTGCCTTCAGCTGCCTGGGCCTTAAGCTCTGGAATTCCCTCCCTAAAGCTTTCTGCCACTCTACCTCCCTCTTCCCCTTTAATGCGCTACTTAAAACCTACCTCTTTCACTGGGCTTTTGGTCACCTCTCCTAATAGCTCCTTATGTGGCTGGGTGTCACATTTTGTCTGATAATCGCTCCTGTGAAGCGCCCTTGGGAGCGCTTTACTATGTTAAGGGTGCCATATAAATGCAAGTTGGTGTTTCTGTTGTCGTGCACTGGGCTTGCTTTTAGAAGGGTTCATCTGTCAATCACTCCTTGATGTAGGGGGACATAGGAACAGGAGGAGGCCATTCAGCCCCTCGAGTCTGTTCCACCGTTCAATTAGATTATGGTTGATCTGTACGTTAACTCCATCTACCCGCCTTGGTTCCGTATCCCCTTAACATATCCCTTGCCTAACCAAAATCTATCAATATGGGTTTTGAAATTTTCAATTGACCCCTAGCCTCAACCGCTACTTGGGAAAAGTGTGTTCCAGATTTCCACTACCCTTTGTGTGAAGACGCTCTCATTTTAACCTCGGCCCCTATCCGATATATTTTTTTTTTATCCACACTTTTTGTCTGTGTCTTTTTTTCTTCTCTCCCACATGACAGCTGTCTTTCATTCTGCCAGCGCAATTTACACTTCATCTAGAGCCATCCTTTGTTTCTTAACCTGTCCCATTACCACCTCCTTTTGCCTTGAACATCTCTTAATGTCTCTCAATCTCTCCTGCTTTCTATCCTATCACAGACCTTCCCTTTTGTTCTTTCATCCCCTCCCCCATTTCCCAGCCCCTGCACTTGCTTAAAAATCTGTTCCATTTCCTGCTTTTTTTCCAGTTCTGACGAAAGGTCACAGACCTGAAACGTTAACTCTGTTTCTCTCTTCACAGATGCTGCCTGACCTGCTGAGTATCTCCAGCATTTTCTCTCTTTATTTTGCTGTAATTTTAAGTTGTGCCCCCTTGTTCTGGACTCCCCGGCCAAAGGAAATAGTTTCTCTCTCTATCTACCCTATCAAATCCTTTAATCATCTTAAACACCACCCCTTAAATCTTCTATACTCGAGGGAATATAAGCCTAGTCTATGTAGCATGTCCTCATTAATTTAACCCTTTTAGCCCCGGCGGCATTCTGGTGAATCTGCGCTGCACCCTACTCCGAGGCCAATATATCGGCCCTGAGGCGCGGTGCCCAGAACTGAACGCAGTTACTCCAGATGCGGTCTAACCAGAGCTCGGTACAGCCACAGCATAACTTCCACCCCTTTGTATTCCAGCCCCCCCCCCCCCGTGACACAAAGGCCAACATTGCATTAGTACAAGTTGATGATGGGTTGGATTTTTCTTTCTGTTGCCTGGGTGCTAAGCATTGCCTGGGGTGAGTACAGAGAGATAAGTCTGCTGGGGGGGATCGCAGGCTAGTAAATTAATAGTAAATTAATGGTCTACAGAGCAGCAGTGATGCCCGCCCTGCTGTATGCCTCAGAGACATGGACCATGTACAGCAGGCACCACAAAGCACTGGAGAGGTGCCACCAATGCTGCCTCTGCAAGATCCTGCAAATCCATTGGCAGGATAGCCGCACCAACGTCAGTGTTCTCGCTCAGGCCAACATCCCCAGCACCGAAGCTTTGACCACGTTCGATCAGCTCCGATGGACGGGTCACATCGTCCGCATGCCCGATACGAGACTCCCAAAACAAGCGTGCCTATTTTCAAGGGGTGTGTACTCAACAACAACCACAACAACTTGCATTTCTATAGCGCCTTTAACGTAGTAAACCGCCCCAAGGCACTTCACAGGAGCGTAATCAAACAAGGACACCCTCAAAGCCTCCTTGAAAAGGTGCAACATCCCCACCGACACCTGGGAATCCCTGGCCCAAGACCGCACAAAGTGGAGGGGAAGCATCTGGGAATGCGCCGAACACCTCGAGTCTCTTCACCGGGAGCAAGCGGAAGCCAAGCGCAAGGAGCGCACGTCAACCCAAGCACCCCACCCACCCGCCCCTTCAACCACCGTCTGCCCCACCTGTGACAGAGACTGTAGGTCCCACATTGGACTCATCAGTCACCTGAGAACTCATTTTTAGTGTGGAAGCAAGTCATCCTCGGCTCCGAGGGACTGCCTAAGAAGAAGAAGAAGAAGGAAAATCCGTCGGATCCTGCAAGGAACATGCAATCCGTCCCGGGTAGGTTTGCCAACTCTGGTTGGAAGTATCCCTGGAGGTTTTGTCACATGATCTCCCGCCTCCAATCATTTTCTATGTTGCTCTCTGCTCCAGAGATACTCAACACCCAGGCTGCAGGCATGGAAATCTGCTCCGATATTGTGAAATTGGCTCGAGTCCCAGTTGCCAGGAGTTGGAGAGAACCAGTTTTAACGAGGAAACAATACCCCCCTGGAGGGCTTCCGCTGCCTTGTCGCAACCTCCTCGCGCAGCAGAACCGGGCGGTTCCCAGTTAGGGTGGTGCAGCCGCTCTCACGAGCATGTCAGGGGGCTCCTCCATCTCCTGGAACAGTGTTGGTTTTTTACTTCAGGATTTAATTTGAAAGAAAGCTGACCAGAGGCAGACCCTGGTGTTGGAGCTGCAACCAGTCTCAGCGTCACACCCCGGAGAGGGTCAGAGAAAGAAATATAGTTCGGGTTCTCGCCACTAATTGGGGTACAGTGCAAGCCTTGGCTGTACAAGCAGACCCTAACCCCCTTCCTCTCCCACCCCCGGGGCCCCCTCGAAATGGACATCCTTGACTTTTATAATTCACACACGCACAAAAATACACACACACACATATAAACACACACATACATATAAAGACACACACACATATATAAACACACACATACATATATAAACACACACACATATATAGACACACACACATATAGACACACACACACATATAAAAACACACACATATAGACACACACACACATATAAACACACACATACATATAAACACACACACATATATAAACACACACATATAGACACACACACACATATAAACACACACACACATATAGACACACACACATATAAACACACACACATATATAGACACACACACACATATAGACACACACACACATATAAACACACACACATATATAAACACACACATATAGACACACACACACACATATAAACACACACACACATATAGACACACACACATATAAACACACACACATATATAGACACACACACACATATAAACACACACACACATATAAACACACACATATAGACACACACACATATAAACACACACACATATATAGACACACACACACATATAAACACACACACACATATAAACACACACACATATAAACACACACACACATATAAACACACACACATATAGACACACACACACACATATAAACACACACACACATATAGACACACACACATATAAACACACACACATATATAGACACACACACACATATAAACACACACACACATATAAACACACACACATATAGACACACACACACATATAAACACACACACACATATAGACACACACACATATAAACACACACACATATATAGACACACACACACATATAAACACACACACACATATAAACACACACATATAGACACACACACATATAAACACACACACATATATAGACACACACACACATATAAACACACACACACATATAAACACACACACACATATAAACACACACACATATATAGACACACACACACATATAAACACACACACACATATAAACACACACACATATAAACACACACACATATATAGACACACACACATATAAACACACACACATATAGACACACACACATATATAGACACACACACATATAAACACACACACATATAGACACACACACACATATAGACACACACACATATAAACACACACACACATATAAACACACACACATATAAACACACACACATATATAGACACACACACATATAAACACACACACATATAGACACACACACACATATAAACACACACACATATAAACACACACACATATAAACACACACACATATAAACACACACACACATATAAACACACACACATATAGACACACACACACATATAAACACACACACACATATAAACACACACACATATAAACACACACACACATATAAACACACACACATATAAACACACACACATATATAGACACACACACATATAAACACACACACACATATAGACACACACACATATAAACACACACACATATATAGACACACACACATATAAACACACACACATATAAACACACACACACATATAAACACACACACATATAAACACACACACATAAACACACACACATATAAACACACACACATATAAACACACACACACATATAAACACACACACATATAAACACACACACATATAAACACACACACACATATAAACACACACACATATAAACACACACACATATAAACACACACACATATAAACACACACACATATAAACACACACACATATAGACACACACACATATAAACACACACACATATAAACACACACACACATATAAACACACACACATATAAACACACACACATATAAACACACACACATATAAACACACACACATATAAACACACACACATATAAACACACACACACATATAAACACACACACATATAAACACACACATATATAAACACACACACACATATAAACACACACACATATAAACACACACATATATAAACACACACACATATAACACACACACATATAAACACACACACATATAAACACACACACATATAAACACACACACATATAAACACACACATATATAAACACACACACACATATAAACACACACACATATAAACACACACACATATAAACACACACACATATAAACACACACACATATAAACACACACATATATAAACACACACACACATATAAACACACACACATATAAACACACACACACATATAAACACACACACATATAAACACACACACACATATAAACACACACACATATAAACACACACACATATATAGACACACACACATATAGACACACACACATATAGACACACACACATATATAGACACACACATATAAACACACACACATATATAAACACACACACATATATAGACACACACATATATAGACACACACACACATATAAACACACACACATATAAACACACACACATATATAGACACACACACACATATAGACACACACACATATATAGACACACACACACATATAGACACACACACATATATAGACACACACATATATAGACACACACACACATATAAACACACACACACATATAAACACACACACATATATAGACACACACACACATATAGACACACACACATATATAGACACACACATATAAACACACACACACATATAGACACACACACACATATAGACACACACACATATATAGACACACACATATAAACACACACACATATATAGACACACACACATATAGACACACACACATATAGACACACACACACATATAGACACACACACATATATAGACACACACATATATAGACACACACACACATATAAACACACACACACATATAAACACACACACATATATAGACACACACACATATAGACACACACACACATATAAACACACACACATATATAGACACACACACATATAGACACACACACATATATAGACACACACACACATATAGACACACACACATATATAGACACACACACATA
Organism: Squalus acanthias; assembly: GCA_030390025.1. Lineage (NCBI taxonomy): Eukaryota > Metazoa > Chordata > Chondrichthyes > Squaliformes > Squalidae > Squalus > Squalus acanthias. Next base: position 19,186,581 of record CM059449.1, read on the forward strand.
TAGACACACACACACATATAAACACACACACACATATAAACACACACATATATATAGACACACACACATATAGACACACACACACATATAAACACACACACACATATAGACACACACACATATATAGACACACACATATATAGACACACACACACATATAAACACACACACACATATAAACACACACACATATATAGACACACACATATATAGACACACACACACATATAAACACACACACACATATAAACACACACACATATATAGACACACACACATATAGACACACACACATATAAACACACACACACATATAGACACACACACATATAGACACACACACATATATAGACACACACACACATATAGACACACACACACATATAAACACACACACACATATAAACACACACACACATATAAACACACACACATATATAGACACACACACACATATAGACACACACACATATAAACACACACACACATATAAACACACACACACATATAAACACACACACATATATAAACACACACACATATATAGACACACACATACATATAGACACACACACATATATAAACACACACACATATAAACACACACACATATAAACACACACACATATATAAACACACACACATATATAGACACACACACATATATAGACACACACATATATAGACACACACACATATAAACACACACACATATATAAACACACACACATATATAAACACACACACATATATAGACACACACATACATATAGACACACACACATATATAAACACACACACATATAAACACACACACATATAAACACACACACATATATAAACACACACACATATATAGACACACACACACATATAAACACACACACACATATAAACACACACACATATATAGACACACACACATATATAGACACACACATATATAGACACACACACACATATAAACACACACACACATATAAACACACACACATATATAGACACACACACATATAGACACACACACACATATAAACACACACACACATATAAACACACACACATATATAGACACACACACATATATAGACACACACACATATAGACACACACACATATATAGACACACACATATATAGACACACACACACATATAAACACACACACACATATAAACACACACACATATATAGACACACACACATATATAGACACACACACACATATAAACACACACACATATATAGACACACACACACATATAAACACACACACACATATAAACACACACACATATATAGACACACACACACACATATAAACACACACATATATAGACACACACACACATATAACACTCACACACATATAAACACACACACATATATAGACACACACACATATAGACACACACACACATATAAGACACACACACACATATAGACACACCACATATATAGACACACACACATATAGACACACACACACATATAAACACACACACATATAAACACACACCACATATATAGACACACACACACATATAGACACACACACATATAAGACACACACACATATAAACACACACCACATATAAGACACACACACACATATAGACACACACACACATATAGACACACACACATATAGACACACACACACATATATAGACACACACACATATATAGACACACACACATATAGACACACACACACATATAGAACACACCACACATATATAGACACACACACACATATAGACACACACACACATATAAACACACACACATATATAGACACACATACATATAAACACACACACACATATAAACACACACACATATAAACACACACACATATATAGACACACACACACATATAAACACACACACATATATAGACACACACACATATAGACACACACACACATATAAACACACACACATATATAGACACACACACATATATAGACACACACACACATATAAACACACACACACATATAAACACACACATATAGACACACACACACATATAAACACACACACATATATAGACACACACACATATAGACACACACACACATATAAACACACACACATATATAGACACACACACATATAAACACACACACATATAAACACACACACATATAAACACACACACATATATAGACACACACACACATATAAACACACACACATATATAGACACACACACATATAGACACACACACACATATAAACACACACACATATATAGACACACACACATATAGACACACACACACATATAAACACACACACATATAGAACACACACACACATATAAACACACACACACATATAACACACACACATATAAGACACACACACATATATAGAGCACACACACACATATAAACACACACACACATATAGACACACACACATATAGAACACACACATATAGACACACACACACATATAAACACACACACACATATAAACACACACACATATAAACACACACACTATATATAGCACACACACACATATATACACACACACACATATAAACACACACACAATAAACACACACACACATATAAGACACACACACACATATAAACACACACACACATATAAACACACACACATATAGACACACACACATATAGACACACACACATATATAGACACACACACATATAAGACACACAGCACACATATAGACACACACACACATATAAACACACACACATATAAACACACACACATATATAGACCACACACATATAGACACACACACACATATAAACACACACACATATATAGACACACATACATATAAACACACACACACATATAAACACACACACATATAAACACACACACATATAAACACACACACACATATAAACACACACACATATATAGACACACACACATATAAACACACACATATAGACACACACACATATATAGACACACATACATATAAACACACACACATATAAACACACACACATATAAACACACACACATATATAGACACACATACATATAAACACACACACATATAAACACACACACATATAAACACACACACATATATAGACACACACACACATATAAACACACACACATATATAGACACACACACACATATAGACACACACACACATATAAACACACACACATATATAGACACACACACACATATAAACACACACACATATAAACACACACACATATAGACACACACACACATATAAACACACACACATATATAGACACACACACATATAGACACACACACACATATAAACACACACACATATATAGACACACACACACATATAAACACACACACACATATAAACACACACACATATAAACACACACACACATATAAACACACACACACATATAAACACACACACATATATAAACACACACACATATAAACACACACACATATATAGACACACACACACATATAAACACACACACATATATAGACACACACACATATAGACACACACACACATATAAACACACACACATATATAGACACACACACATATAGACACACACACACATATAAACACACACACATATATAGACACACACACACATATAAACACACACACACATATAAACACACACACATATATAAACACACACACATATAAACACACACACATATATAGACACACACACACATATAAACACACACACACATATAGACACACACACACATATAAACACACACACATATATAGACACACACACATATAGACACACACACACATATAGACACACACACACATATAAACACACACACATATATAGACACACACACATATAGACACACACACACATATAAACACACACACATATAAACACACACACATATATAGACACACACACATATAAACACACACACATATAAACACACACACATATATAGACACACACACATATAGACACACACACACATATAAACACACACACATATATAGACACACACACATATAGACACACACACACACATATAGACACACACACACATATAAACACACACACATATATAGACACACACACATATAGACACACACACACATATAGACACACACACATATAAACACACACACATATATAGACACACACACATATAAACACACACACATATAGACACACACACATATATAGACACACACACATATAGACACACACACACATATAGACACACACACACATATAAACACACACACATATATAGACACACACACATATAAACACACACACACATATAGACACACACACATATAAACACACACACATATATAGACACACACACATATAAACACACACACACATATAGACACACACACATATATAGACACACACACATATAGACACACACACACATATAGACACACACACACATATAAACACACACACATATAAACACACACACATATAAACACACACACACATATAGACACACACACATATAAACACACACACACATATAAGACACACACACATATAGACACACACACACATATAGACACACACACATATAAACACACACACATATAGACACACACACATATAAACACACACACATATATAGACACACACACATATAAACACACACACACATATAGACACACACACATATAAACACACACACATATAAACACACACACACATATAGACACACACACATATATAAACACACACACATATAAACACACACACACATATAAACACACACACATATAAACAGACACACACATATAGACACACACACATATAAACACACACACATATAAACACACACACACATATAAACACACACACACATATAAACACACACACACATATAAACACACACACATATATAGACACACACACATATAAACACACACACACATATAGACACACACACATATAAACACACACACACATATAGACACACACACACATATAAACACACACACACATATAAACACACACACATATAAACACACACACATATAGACACACACACACATATAAAAACACACACATATAGACACACACACATATAAACACACACACACATATAGACACACACACACATATAAACACACACACACATATAAACACACACACATATAAACACACACACATATAGACACACACACACATATAAAAACACACACATATAGACACACACACATATAAACACACACACACATATAAACACACACACATATAGACACACACACATATAAACACACACACACATATAAACACACACACATATAGACACACACACATATAAACACACACACACATATAAACACACACACATATAGACACACACACATATAAACACACACACATATAAACACACACATATATAAACACACACATATATAGACACACACACATATAAACACACACACATATAAACACACACACATATAAACACACACACACATATAAACACACACACATATAGACACACACACATATAAACACACACACATATAAACACACACACACATATAAACACACACACATATAAACACACACACACATATAAACACACACACATATAAACACACACACACATATAGACACACACACATATATAAACACACACACATATAAACACACACACATATAAACACACACACACATATAAACACACACACACATATAGACACACACACATATAAACACACACACACATATAAACACACACACACATATAAACACACACACATATAGACACACACACATATAAACACACACACATATAAACACACACACACATATAAACACACACACACATATAGACACACACACATATAAACACACACACACATATAAACACACACACATATAAACACACACACACATATAGACACACACACACATATAAACACACACACACATATAAAAACACACACACACATATAGACACACACACATATAAACACACACACACATATAAAAACACACACACACATATAGACACACACAGACATATAAACACACACACATATAGACACACACAGACATATAAACACACACACACATATAGACACACACACACATATAAACACACACACACATATAGACACACACACACATATAAACACACACACACATATAGACACACACATACATATAAACACACACACACATATAAACACACACAGACATATAAACACACACACACATATAGACACACACACACATATAAACACACACACACATATAGACACACACACACATATAAACACACACACACATCTGGACACACACATACATATAACACACACACACATATAAACACACACACACATATAAACACACACACACATATAAACACACACACACATATAAACACACACACACATATAAACACACACAGACATATAAACACACACACACATATAGACACACACACACATATAAACACACACACACATATAGACACACACACACATATAAACACACACACACATCTGGACACACACATACATATAAACACACACACACATATAAACACACACACACATATAAACACACACACACATATAAACACACACATACATATAAACACACACACACATATAAACACACACACACATATAAACACACACACACATATAAACACACACACACATCTGGACACACACATACATATAAACACACACACACATATAAACACACACACACATATAGACACACACATACATATAAACACACACACACATATAAACACACACACACATATAAACACACACACACATATAGACACACACATACATATAGACACACACACACATATAAACACACACACACATATAAACACACACACACATATAGACACACACATACATATAGACACACACACACATATAAACACACACACACATATAAAAACACACACACACATATAGACACACACAGACATATAAACACACACACACATATAGACACACACACACATATAAAAACACACACACACATATAGACACACACAGACATATAAACACACACACACATATAAACACACACACATATATAGACACACACACATATAAACACACACACACATATAGACACACACACATATAAACACACACACATATATAGACACACACACATATAAACACACACACACATATAGACACACACACATATATAGACACACACACATATAGACACACACACACATATAGACACACACACATATAAACACACACACATATAAACACACACACATATAAACACACACACACATATAGACACACACACATATAAACACACACACATATATAGACACACACACATATAGACACACACACACATATAGACACACACACATATAAACACACACACATATAGACACACACACATATAAACACACACACATATATAGACACACACACATATAAACACACACACACATATAGACACACACACATATAAACACACACACATATAAACACACACACACATATAGACACACACACATATATAAACACACACACATATAAACACACACACACATATAAACACACACACATATAAACAGACACACACATATAAACACACACACATATATAGACACACACACATATAAACACACAGACACATATAGACACACACACATATAAACACACACACACATATAGACACACACACACATATAAACACACACACACATATAAACACACACACATATAAACACACACACATATAGACACACACACACATATAAAAACACACACATATAGACACACACACATATAAACACACACACACATATAGACACACACACACATATAAACACACACACACATATAAACACACACACATATAGACACACACACACATATAAAAACACACACATATAGACACACACACATATAAACACACACACACATATAAACACACACACATATAGACACACACACATATAAACACACACACACATATAAACACACACACATATAGACACACACACATATAAACACACACACACATATAAACACACACACATATAGACACACACACATATAAACACACACACATATAAACACACACATATATAGACACACACACATATAAACACACACACATATAAACACACACACATATAGACACACACACATATAAACACACACACATATAAACACACACACACATATAAACACACACACATATAAACACACACACACATATAAACACACACACATATAAACACACACACACATATAAACACACACACATATAAACACACACACACATATAAACACACACACATATAAACACACACACATATAAACACACACACACATATAAACACACACATATATAGACACACACACATATAAACACACACACATATAAACACACACACATATAAACACACACACACATATAAACACACACACATATAGACACACACACATATAAACACACACACATATAAACACACACACACATATAAACACACACACATATAAACACACACACACATATAAACACACACACATATAAACACACACACACATATAGACACACACACATATATAAACACACACACATATAAACACACACACATATAAACACACACGCACATATAAACACACACACACATATAGACACACACACATATAAACACACACACACATATAAACACACACACACATATAAACACACACACATATAGACACACACACATATAAACACACACACATATAAACACACACACACATATAAACACACACACACATATAGACACACACACATATAAACACACACACACATATAAACACACACACATATAAACACACACACACATATAGACACACACACACATATAAACACACACACACATATAAACACACACACATATAAACACACACACACATATAGACACACACACATATAAACACACACACACATATAAACACACACACACATATAAAAACACACACACACATATAGACACACACACATATAAACACACACACACATATAAAAACACACACACACATATAGACACACACAGACATATAAACACACACACATATAGACACACACAGACATATAAACACACACACACATATAGACACACACACACATATAAACACACACACACATATAGACACACACACACATATAAACACACACACACATATAGACACACACATACATATAAACACACACACACATATAAACACACACAGACATATAAACACACACACACATATAGACACACACACACATATAAACACACACACACATATAGACACACACACACATATAAACACACACACACATATAGACACACACATACATATAAACACACACACACATATAAACACACACACACATATAAACACACACACACATATAAACACACACACACATATAGACACACACATACATATAAACACACACACACATATAAACACACACACACATATAAACACACACACACATATAGACACACACATACATATAGACACACACACACATATAAACACACACACACATATAAACACACACACACATATAGACACACACATACATATAGACACACACACACATATAAACACACACACACATATAAAAACACACACACACATATAGACACACACAGACATATAAACACACACACACATATAGACACACACACACATATAAAAACACACACACACATATAGACACACACAGACATATAAACACACACACACATATAAACACACACACACATATAGACACACACATACATATAGACACACACACACATATAAACACACACACACATATAAACACACACACACATATAAAAACACACACACACATATAAACACACACACACATATAAAAACACACACACACATATAGACACACACACACATATAAACACACACACACATATAAACACACACACACATATAGACACACACACATATAAACACACACACATATATAAAAACACACACACACATATAGACACACACAGACATATAAACACACACACATATAGACACACACAGACATATAAACACACACACACATATAGACACACACACACATATAAACACACACACATATAGACACACACAGACATATAAAAACACACACACATATAAACACACACACATATAAACACACACATATAGACACACACACATATAAACACACACACATATATAAACACACACATATAGACACACACACAGACATATAAACACACACACACATATAAACACACATACATATATAAACACACACACACATAAACACACACAGACATATAGACACACACAGACATATAAACACACACACACATATAAACACACACACACATATAAACACACACACATATATAGACACACACACATATATAAACACACACACATATAGACACACACACATACATATAGACACACACACATATAAACACACACACATATATAAACACACACACACATAAACACACACAGACATATAGACACACACAGACATATAAACACACACACATATAAACACACACACACATATAAACACACACACATATAGACACACACACATACATATAAACACACACACACATATAAACACACACACACATATAAACACACACATATAGACACACACACATACATATAAACACACACACACATATAAACACACACATATAAACACACACACATATATAAACACACATACATATAAACACACACACATATAAACACACACACATATAAACACACACACATATATAAACACACATACATATAAACACACACACATATAAACACACACACATATAAACACACACACACATATAAACACACACATATAAACACACACACATATAAACACACACACATATAAACACACACACACATATAAACACACACATATAAACACACACACATATATAAACACACATACATATAAACACACACATATATAAACACACACACATATATAAACACACATACATATAAACACACACATATATAAACACACATACATATAAACACACACACATATAAACACACACACATATAAACACACACACACATATAAACACACACACATATAAACACACACACATATAAACACACACACACATATAAACACACACATATAAACACACACACATATATAAACACACATACATATAAACACACACATATATAAACACACATACATATAAACACACACACATATAAACACACACATATAGACACACACACATACATATAAACACACACACATACATATAAACACACACACATATAAACACACACACATATAGACACACACACATACATATAAACACACACACATACATATAAACACACACACATATAAACACACACACATATAAACACACACACACATATAAACACACACACATATAAACACACACATATAAACACACACACATATAGACACACACACATACATATAAACACACACACACATATAAACACACACACATATATAAACACACACACATATAAACACACACATAAACACACACACATATAAACACACACACACATATAAACACACACACATATAAACACACACATATAAACACACACACATATATAAACACACATACATATAAACACACACACATATAGACACACAAACATACATATAAACACACACACACATATAAACACACACACATATAAACACACACACATATAGACACACACACACATATAAACACACACACATATAGACACACACACACACATATAGACACACATACATATAAACACACACACACATATAAACACACACACACATATAAACACACACATATAGACACACATACATATAAACACACACACATATATAAACACACATACATATAAACACACACACATATAGACACACAAACATACATATAAACACACACACACATATAAACACACACACATATAGACACACACACACACATATAAACACACACACATATAGACACACACACACACATATAGACACACATACATATAAACACACACACACATATAAACACACACACACATATAAACACACACATATAGACACACATACATATAAACACACACACATATAAACACACACACATATAGACACACACACACACATATAAACACACACACATATAGACACACACACACACATATAGACACACATACATATAAACACACACACACATATAAACACACACACACATATAAACACACACATATAGACACACATACATATAAACACACACACATATAGACACACACACACACATATAGACACACATACATATAAACACACACACACATATAAACACACACACACATATAAACACACACATATAGACACACACACACATATAAACACACACATACATATAAACACACACACATATAAACACACACACATATAGACACACACACATATAGACACACACACATACATGTAAACACACACACATATAAACACACACACATATAGACACACACACATACATATAAACACACACACACATATAAACACACACACATATAAACACACACATATAAACACACACACATATATAAACACACATACATATAAACACACACACATATAAACACACACACATATAGACACACACACACACATATAAACACACACACATATAAACACACACACATATAGACACACACACATATAGACACACACACACACATATAAACACACACACATATAAACACACACACATATAGACACACACACATACATATAAACACACACACACATATAAACACACACATATAGACACACATACATATAAACACACACACACATATAAACACACACACATATAGACACACACACACACATAAACACACACATATAAACACACACACATATATAAACACACATACATATAAACACACACACATATAAACACACACACATATAGACACACACACACACATATAAACACACATACATATAAACACACACACATATAAACACACACACATATAGACACACACACACACATATAAACACACACACATATAAACACACACACATATAGACACACACACATACATATAAACACACACACACATATAAACACACACATATAGACACACATACATATAAACACACACACACATATAAACACACACACATATAAACACACACACACATATAAACACACACACACATATAAACACACACACACATATAAACACACACACATATATAGACACACACACATATAAACACACACACACATATAAACACACACACATATAAACACACACACACATATAAACACACACACACATATAGACACACATACATATAAACACACACACACATATAAACACACACACACATATAGACACACATACATATAAACACACACACATATAAACACACACACACATATAGACACACACACATATAAACACACACACACATATAAACACACACACATATAAACACACACACACATATAAACACACACACACATATAGACACACATACATATAAACACACACACATATAAACACACACACACATATAGACACACACATATAAACACACACACATATAAACACACACACATATATAGACACACACATATAAACACACACACATATAAACACACACACACATATAGACACATACATATAAACACACACACATATAAACACACACACATATATAGACACACACACATATAAACACACACACACATATAAACACACACACATATAAACACACACACACATATAAACACACACACATATAAACACACACATACATATAAACACACACACATATAAACACACACACATATAAACACACACACATATATAGACACACACACATATAAACACACACACACATAAACACACACACATATAAACACACACACATATATAGACACACACACATATAAACACACACACACATATAAACACACACACATATAAACACACACACATATATAGACACACACACATATAAACACACACACACATATAAACACACACACATATAAACACACACATACATATAAACACACACACATATAAACACACACACATATATAGACACACACACATATAAACACACACACACATATAAACACACACACATATAAACACACACACACATATAAACACACACACATATAAACACACACATACATATAAACACACACACATATAAACACACACACACATATAGACACACATACATATAAACACACACACACATATAAACACACACACATATAAACACACACACATATATAGACACGCACACATATAAACACACACACACATATAAACACACACACATATAAACACACACACACATATAAACACACACACACATATAGACACACATACATATAAACACACACACACATATAAACACACACACACATATAAACACACACACACATATAGACACACATACATATAAACACACACACACATATAAACACACACACACATATAAACACACACATATATAAACACACATACATATAAACACACACACATATAAACACACACACACATATAAACACACACATATAAACACACACACATATATAAACACACATACATATAAACACACACATATATAAACACACATACATATAAACACACACACATATAAACACACACATATAGACACACACACATACATATAAACACACACACATACATATAAACACACACACATATAAACACACACACATATAGACACACACACATACATATAAACACACACACATACATATAAACACACACACATATAAACACACACACATATAAACACACACACACATATAAACACACACACATATAAACACACACATATAAACACACACACATATATAAACACACATACATATAAACACACACACATATAGACACACACACATATAAACACACACACACATATAAACACACACACATATATAAACACACACACATATAAACACACACATATAAACACACACACATATAAACACACACACACATATAAACACACACACA
Source organism: Squalus acanthias (assembly GCA_030390025.1). Lineage (NCBI taxonomy): Eukaryota > Metazoa > Chordata > Chondrichthyes > Squaliformes > Squalidae > Squalus > Squalus acanthias. The sequence goes on from CM059449.1 coordinate 19,201,672, forward strand.
TATAAACACACACATATAAACACACACACATATATAAACACACATACATATAAACACACACACATATAGACACACAAACATACATATAAACACACACACACATATAAACACACACACATATAAACACACACACATATAGACACACACACACACATATAAACACACACACATATAGACACACACACACACATATAGACACACATACATATAAACACACACACACATATAAACACACACACACATATAAACACACACATATAGACACACATACATATAAACACACACACATATATAAACACACATACATATAAACACACACACATATAGACACACAAACATACATATAAACACACACACACATATAAACACACACACATATAAACACACACACATATAGACACACACACACACATATAAACACACACACATATAGACACACACACACACATATAGACACACATACATATAAACACACACACACATATAAACACACACACACATATAAACACACACATATAGACACACATACATATAAACACACACACATATAGACACACACACACACATATAGACACACATACATATAAACACACACACACATATAAACACACACACACATATAAACACACACATATAGACACACACACACATATAAACACACACATACATATAAACACACACACATATAAACACACACACATATAGACACACACACATATAGACACACACACATACATATAAACACACACACATATAAACACACACACATATAGACACACACACATACATATAAACACACACACACATATAAACACACACACATATAAACACACACATATAAACACACACACATATATAAACACACATACATATAAACACACACACATATAAACACACACACATATAGACACACACACACACATATAAACACACACACATATAAACACACACACATATAGACACACACACATACATGTAAACACACACACATATAGACACACACACACACATATAAACACACACACATATAGACACACACACACACATATAAACACACATATAAACACACACACATATATAAACACACATACATATAAACACACACACATATAAACACACACACATATAGACACACACACACACATATAAACACACATACATATAAACACACACACATATAAACACACACACATATAGACACACACACACACATATAAACACACACACATATAAACACACACACATATAGACACACACACATACATATAAACACACACACACATATAAACACACACATATAGACACACATACATATAAACACACACACACATATAAACACACACACATATAAACACACACACACATATAAACACACACACACATATAAACACACACACACATATAAACACACACACATATATAGACACACACACATATAAACACACACACACATATAAACACACACACATATAAACACACACACACATATAAACACACACACACATATAGACACACATACATATAAACACACACACACATATAAACACACACACACATATAGACACACATACATATAAACACACACACATATAAACACACACACACATATAGACACACACACATATAAACACACACACACATATAAACACACACACATATAAACACACACACACATATAAACACACACACACATATAGACACACATACATATAAACACACACACATATAAACACACACACACATATAGACACACACATATAAACACACACACATATAAACACACACACATATATAGACACACACATATAAACACACACACATATAAACACACACACACATATAACACATACATATAAACACACACACATATAAACACACACACATATATAGACACACACACACATATAAACACACACACACATATAAACACACACACATATAAACACACACACACATATAAACACACACACACATATAGACACACATACATATAAACACACACACACATATAAACACACACACATATAAACCACACACATATATAGACACGCACACATATAAACACACACACACATATAAACACACACACATATAAACACACACACACATATAAACACAACACACACATATAACACACATACATATAAACACACACACACATATAAACACACACACACATATAACACACAACACACATATAAACACACACACATATAAACACACACACATATAAACACACACACACATATAACACACACACACATATAAACACACACACATATAAACACACACACATATAAACACACACACACATATAAACACACACACACATATAAACACACACCACATATAACACACAACACATATAAACAACAACACATATATACACACACCACATATAAACACACCCACATATAACACACACACACATATAAACACACACACATATAACACACACACACATATAAACACACACACATATAAACACACACACACATATAAACACACACACACATATAAAACACACCACATAAACACACAAACATATAAACACACACACATATAGACACACATACATATAAACACACACACACATATAAACACACACCCACATATAAACACACACACATATAACACACACACACATATAAACACACACACACATATAAACACACACACATAAAACACACACACACATATAAACACACACACATATAGACACACATACATATAAACACACACACACATATAAACACACACACACATATAAACACACACACATATAAACACACACACACATATAAACACACACACACATATAAACACACACACATATAAACACACACACACATATAAACACACACACATATAGACACACATACATATAAACACACACACACATATAAACACACACACATATAAACACACACACACATATAAACACACCACACATATAAACACACACAGACATATAAACACACACACACATATAAACACACACACACATATAAACACACACACATATAGACACACATACATATAAACACACACACACATATAAACACACACACATATAAACACACACACACATATAAACACACACACATATAGACACACATACATATAAACACACACACACATATAAACACACACACATATAAACACACACACATATAAACACACACACATATAGACACACACACATACATATAAACACACACACACATATAAACACACACACATATAAACACACACACACATATAGACACACACACATACATATAAACACACACACACATATAAACACACACACACATATAAACACACACACACATATAAACACACACACATATAGACACACACACATACATATAAACACACACACACATATAAACACACACACATATAAACACACACACACATATAGACACACACACATACATATAAACACACACACACATATAAACACACACACACATATAAACACACACACACATATAAACACACACACATATAGACACACACACATACATATAAACACACACACACATATAAACACACACACACATATAGACACACATACATATAAACACACACACACATATAAACACACACACATATAAACACACACACATATAGACACACACACATACATATAAACACACACACACATATAAACACACACACACATATAAACACACACATATAGACACACATACATATAAACACACACACACATATAAACACACACACATATAAACACACACACATATAGACACACACACATACATATAAACACACACACACATATAAACACACACACATATAAACACACACATATAGACACACATACATATAAACACACACACACATATAAACACACACACATATAAACACACACACATATAGACACACACACACACATATAAACACACACACACATATAAACACACACACACATATAAACACACACACATATAAACACACACACATACATATAAACACACACACACATATAAACACACACATATAGACACACATACATATAAACACACACACACATATAAACACACACACACATATAAACACACACATATAGACACACATACATATAAACACACACACATATATAAACACACATACATATAAACACACACACATATAGACACACACACATATAAACACACACACACATATAAACACACACACATATAGACACACACACATACATATAAACACACACACACATATAAACACACACACACATATAAACACACACATATAGACACACATACATATAAACACACACACATATAAACACACACACATATAAACACACACACATATAGACACACACACATATAAACACACACACATATAAACACACACACATATAGACACACACACATATAAACACACACACACATATAAACACACACATATAGACACACATACATATAAACACACACACAGACATATAAACACTCACACATATAAACACACACACATATAGACACACACACATACATATAAACACACACACACATATAAACACACACACATATATAAACACACACATATAGACACACATACATATAAACACACACACATATAGACACACACACATACATATAAACACACACACACATATATAAACACACACACATAAACACACACACATATATAAACACACACATATAGACACACACACATATATAAACACACACACATAAACACACACACATATATAAACACACACATATATAAACACATACATATAGACACACACACATATAAACACACACATATAGACACACACACATATATAAACACACACATATAGACACACACACATATATAAACACACACATATAGACACACACACATATAAACACACACATATAGACACACACACATACATATAAACACACACACATAAACACACACACATATATAAACACACACATATAGACACACACACATACATATAAAGACACACAGATACATATAAAGACACACACACATAAACACACACACATATATAAACACACACATATAGACACACACATACATATAAACACACACACATATAGACACACACACATATAGACACACACATACATATAAACACACACACATATAGACACACACATACATATAAACACACACACATACATATAGACACACACACATACATATAAACACACACACATACATATAAACACACACACATACATATAGACACACACACATACATATAAAGATACACACACACATATAAAGATACACACACTGTGTCACACTGTCAGCTGTGGCTCAGTGGGTAGCACACACTCGCTTCTTGAATCAGAAGGTTGTGGGTTCAGGTCACACTCCCGAGACTTGAGCACATAAATCCAGGCTGACGCTCCCAGTGCGGCGCTGAGGGAGTGCTGCACTGTCGGAGGTGCCGTCTTTCGGATGAGACGTTAAACCGAGATCCCGTCTGCTCTCTCAGGTGGACGTAAAAGATCCCACGGCCACTATTCTGAAGAAGAGCAGGGGGAGTTACCCCCAGTGTCCTGGGCCACTATTTCTCCCTCAGCCAACATAAAAAAAAAACAGATTATCTGGTCATTATCAGATTGCTGTTTGGGGGACCTTGCTGTGTGGAAATTGGCTGCCGCGTTTCCCACATTACAACAGTGACTCCAATTCAAAAAGTACTTCATTGGCTGTAAAGCGCTCTGGGATGTCTGGTGGTCGTGAAAGGCGCTATATAAATGCAAATCTTTCTTTCTTTCACACATGCAAGCACATAGATGCAAAGATACACACACACATGCAAAGATATATATATACAGATCAATGTTCCCTGTAAATTTTCCTTTGTGCGCAGTCCCTTTAACTGGCTGCGCGGCCCATTCAAATTTTCGCACACGTGCGGTTATTTCCATTGAAAAGCTGTGAGCGGCCTGCGCGGGACCTCCAGACCGCTGCAGCTTAGCGGAAAGTTGTCTAGATGTACACACGCAACCTTTGCTTGATTGATTCCTGGGATGAGAGGGTTGTCCTGTGAGGAGAGATTGAGTAGACTGGGACTATACTCTCTGGAGTTTAGAAGAATGAGAGGTGATCTCATTGAAACATGTAAGATTCTGAGAGGGATTGACAGGGTAGATGCTGGAGGTTGTTTCCCCCTGGCTGGAAAGTCTAGAACTAGGGGTCACAGTCTCAGGATAAGGGGTCGGCCTTTTAAGACCGAGATGAGGAGGAATTTCTTCACTCAGAGGGTTGTGAATCTTTGGAATTCTCTGTCCCAGAGGGCTGTGGATGCTCAGTCGTTGAGTATATTCAAGGCAGAGATCGATAGACTTTTGGATGTCAAGGGAATCAAGGGATATGGGGATTGGGCAGGAAAGTGGAGTTGAGGTCAAAGATCAGCCATGGTCTTATTGAATGGCGGAGCAGGCTCGAGGGGCTGTATGGCCGACTCCTGCTCCTAATTCTTATGATCTTGTGTTCTTATGTTTGCTGCTGTTGCTCTTTGTCCTTCTGAAAGCTGAAAGACAGAGTGTCACTACAGGACTAGAACAGAACAGAGAATCACTCCAGTACTAGAACAGGACGGGGTATCACTCCATTACTAGAACAGGACGGGGTATCACTCCAGTACTAGAACAGGACGGGGTATCACTCCAGTACTAGAACAGGACGGAGTGTCACAACAGAAGTGTTGTCCAATGCGTTAGTCATTGGCCACATGCATTTCTGATTAGCAAACAATAAATAATCACAGCGCGTGTGATCTCAATACACGTATTCGCATGGTGTGTGCACCTGCACTTTAATTTTTGAACATTGTTGGTAAAATAGTCAGAGGAAAATGAGAGTGTGTGAGTATTTCTTGATCGTTGAATGCTTTACCCCCTTGGTATTGACAATAACAACAACTTGTACTTATATAGTGCCTTCAACATAGTAAAAGGCGCTTCACAGGAGCGGTGACAAACAATCTGGCACCCAATCACAACAGGAGATTTTTTTTTAAATATTCGTTCATGGGATGTGGGCGTCGCTGACAAGGCCAACATTTATTGCCCATCCCTAATTACCCTCGAGAAGGTGGTGGGGAGCCGCCTTCTTGAACCGCTGCAGTCCGTGTGGTGAAGGTGCTCCCACAGTGCTGTTAGGAAGGGAGTGCCAGGATTTTGACCCAGCGACGATGAAGGAACGGTCGATATATTTCCAAGTCAGGATGGTGTGTGACTTGGAGGGGAACTTGGAGGTGGTGGTGTTCCCATGCGCCTGCTGCCCTTGTCCTTCTAGGTGGAAGAGGTCGCGGGTTTGGGAGGTGCTGCTGAAGAAGCCTTGGCGAGTTGCTGCAGTGCATCTTGTAGATGGTACACACTGCAGCCACGGTACGCCGGTGGTGGAGGGAGTGAACGTTTAAGGTGGTGGATGGGGTGCCGATCAAGCGGGCTGCTTTGTCCTGGATGGTGTCGAGCTTCTTGAGTGTTGTTGGAGCTGCACTCATTGTGACAGGTGACCAAAAACTTGGTCAAAGAGGTCGGTTTTAAGGAGGAACTTAAAAGGAGGAGAGAGGGGTAGAGAGGTTTAGGGAGGGAATTCCAGAGCTTAGGGCCTAAACAGCTGAAGGCGCGGCCGGCAATGGGGGAGCGATGAAAATCGGGGATGTGCGAGAGGCCAGAATTGGGGGAGCACTGAGATCTCGCAGGGTTGTGGGGCTGAAAGGCCGTGGAATTCTTACGCCTGGTAAAAGCAGGAGTAAGGCCTGCTTTTACCAGCATAAGAGTTTTAAAAAGTAGAAAAATAAAATTCTATCACTCATTTATACGTTAAAAATACTCTTCAAAAAGGTACATTTATTTTTAGCCCCGTGGAAACATTACATTTTTGTTTAAAATATTTAATTAAATGGCATTTTAATTAATTTTAAATATGCAATTAAAAAAAAAATTTAATTCATGTGTTGGTGTATTTTTTAAGTCATCTCCATTCATACTTTTGACATACAGAATTATGAAAAGTATGAATGGGGATTCCCATCTTTTATTGGTTGGGCCGGCCCACGTGATCCCAGGAGTGCCTACAAACCGCATGCACCCCGGGATACGTGGGGCTCTGCCCGCGCGGACCCGGAGAGGCCCAGGATTGCAAGCCTCCGTGCATCCCGGGCCACCAGGTACTTCCGTAGACGTTTTGCAGGTCGCAAATGTTGGCCCATTAATAGGAAAGCTTTTCAAACCAAAATGACCAACCTGTTCTTTCAGAACATTCTTACAACATTGACAGCGCTAGTGATCAGGCGACATCTATCCACCGAGATCCCTGCGCTCCTCCAACTCTGGCCTCTTGTGCATCCCCTATTTTCATCGCTCCACCATTGGCGGCTGTGCCTTCAGCTGCCTGGGCCCTAAGCTCTGGAATTCCCTCCCGAAACCTTGCCGCTCTCTCTCTCCTCCTCTAAGGCGGCATAGACATGACTATTCCAATGCTCTCCTGGCCGGCCTCCCATTTTCCACCCTCCATAAACTTGAGCTCATCCTAAACTCTGCTGCCCGTCTCCTAACTCGCACCAAGTCCCGTTCCCCCAGCACCCCCTGTGCTCGCTGATCTACGCTGGCTCCCGGTCCGGCAAAACCTTGATTTTGAAATTCGCATCCTTGTTTTAAAACCCCTCCGTGGCCTCGCCCCTCCCCGTCTCTGTAACCGCCTCCAGCCCCCGCAACCCCCACGATCTCTGCGCTCCTCCAATTCTGGCCTCCTGCGCATCCTCGATTTTCATCGCTCTACCATTGGCGGCCGTGCCTTCGGCTGCCTGGGGCCTAAGCTCTGGAATTCCCTCCCTAAACCTCTCCGCCTCTCTATCTCTCTCTCACCTCCTTTAAGTCGCTCCTTAAAACCTACCTCTTTTCATCTGCCTTAATATCTCCTTATTAGAAGGATGAGAGGTGATCTTATTGAAACATATAGGGGGAAAAATTAGGTCGCGCCCCGTTTGGGGCGCAAATATCGTCTGGACACAAAAATTAGCGCCTGGCGCTAATTATCGCCACTGACTGGAAACTTCACTTTTACCGCCCCGGGAGGTGAGTGGAGCGCTAAATCAGGCGCTGCACACCTGTCTTAAGGCGCAAAGGCCGAGCAGTGAGGTGCTAACTCAGAGCGCGAGCGCAGCGCAGGTGCTGCCAGTTAGCGAGGGAACACAGACACACTGGCGCCGGCCAGTTCTTAAACCGGGGGGGGGGCAACTTGCTCCCCAGCCACACCCTGCTCATTGCAGCCTTTAATCTCGGCCTGGAGAGACCTGTGAATCCATTTTGCTGCCAAGGATGGAGAGGGTGAGAGAACGAGCTCAGCGCTTCACCGAGTGGGCCTTGGATGCTCTGGTTGGCGCGGTGGAGCGCAGAAGATGTATACTCTTCCCTGAGAGTGGCAGGAGGCCTTTGCCACGCGAGTACAGAAGAGTGTGGAGGGAGGTGGCTCAGAGCGTCTCCTCCAGGAGCATGGTGCCCAGGACCCATGTTCAATGCCGCAAAAAGTTCAACGACCTCACTCGGGTCGTCAGGGTGAGTGGCTTTTTCTCAATACCTCTCCATCCCTCCATCTCAACCTCACTCTATGGCCAGAGGGTCTTAAAACCCCAATGCACAACACTCATCCAACACCTATGGCCCTTTCATGAAACACACACACACATTCCACACTTTGCATACAGTAAGGGCTATACACCTATGGGAGGCACATCAGGCAAGACCATGGCTGCATACAGTAAGGGCTATTCACCTATGGGAGGCACATCAGGCAAGACCATGGCTGTATATTGACTCAGATGCTGTCCTTTTACTTGCAGGCCAAGCTGGCGCATAATAGGAGACAGCAGCAACGGACAGGTGGAGGGCGGCCTCAGCTGCAACCCCTCAGCGATCTTGAGGAGCGTGTCCACAGGATTGTGGCAAGCCGGGTGATCGGTCCCGTCGCCACTGGAGACGCCGACCCCGTTCTGGACAGCAGTGGTAAGGTCATCACCTTTTTGTCCTCTGTCCTTCCACTTGTCCCTCACAACACCAGCCTTTGACACTTTCAATCCAACTTGCTAACTCGCTGCACTTATTCCTCCCTTACTGCCACCCTGTCCTCACGCTAAAGCCACTCTTGTACCTCCCTGCTTTCAGATGGTGATTCACCAGCTGAGGAGACGGGCCCTGAAGCTGCCAGTGGGAGTGAAGCTGCAGCCGAGGAGGAAGAGGAAGCCGGAGCATCAGTGCCACCCTCTCCCGAGGAAGCCCATGCCCACACTGGGAACACGCCTTCCCTGGAGGGGAGCAGGGGGGAAGGGTCTGATGAGGGTGAAGCTCCAGGACCCAGCGGGCTGCAGCAACGCCATGGGGGTAGGGAAGAATGGGGGCCTTCTCCCCAGAGGGAGAGTATGCCAGCGACTCCTACTGCAATGGACACAGAGGAGGAGCGGCTGATCGCAGAAATAAACACCCAGGTGGTGGGCATGCACACTGAGCTCATGGGTGCAGTGGGAAGGGTGCCCGAATGCATTGAGTCACTGGCAAGGAGTGTGGAGCACTTTGCTGTAGCACAGGCGGATGCCACACTAATGCTTAGTGCTGCAATTCAGTCACTGACTGCCGTGATCCCATCTCTGACTGCTCTCATGCAGACTCAGATTGAGGCCACGCGAGCACTGACTGCTGCCAACCTCGATGGTTCGTTCACATGTCCCTGGGGCTCTCACCGCGCCGCAGCAGGCCAGCAATCTGTGCTCCAGCAGATTGCTCCGGATGCTGAAGTGCTGCCCCGTGGGAGTGCCAGTGTGTCGGTCAAGCAGGGAGTTGCTGTCCTCTCTCACGATGACAGCATTCCTGCTGCCAACACTGTCACTTCTCCACTGCACTTGCCACCGCCTGTAGGACAGACTGCTGCCGCCCATGCAGAGTTGGTGCAGTCTGCAGCCGGGCCCTCCAGGCCCAGAACTGGTCGAGGCCGTCCTTCAGGGGCTTCTGCAGTGTCAGGGTCTGACAATCAGCAGCCTTCCACCAGCCTTGCTGCAGCCACTGAGGTCCCATTACGGAGGAGCAGTAGGGTTAGAAGGGGGGAAGTGCGCAAGGGAAGGAGATCACCCTCGAAGGGCAAAAAGTAGGAGGTGTGACAAAATGCTGGTCATTTTTTTATTAAAGGCCGAGGTTCGTGGTCCAACTTTTGTCTAGTGTTTTGGACATTATCTCCAGGTTGTGAGAACCAGTTATGTTAATGACTGTTTTTTTGTGTTTATTTCTATGAGTTTGTCATGAGGAAATGACACACACAGAGTTTGTAAAATAAATAAGTTTTTGTATTCAAAATATACATGTTTGGTGTTTGGAATCATTGGTGCCTTGGCCGGCTTACGGGTTGCGTGTTGGGTTCATTGATGTTGTTAGCAATGGCAGAAGCCATTTCCACAGCAGGGGCCCTAGAAGCGGCTTGCTATCAGCCGTTGACGGACGGCCCTTGCAGTTTCACCATTGTGGGCCGCCCTCCCGCCTTGGTGCTGCTGATGATCATCCTCCTCGTCCTCTTCCTCCTCTTCCTCCTCCTCCTCTGGTGGTGCTCCAAGGCCTGGTGGCATTGGCTGGGTCCTGACGATTGCCATGTTATGCAACATGCAGCACACAACTACGAAGTTGGATACTCGCTCAGGCGAGTACTTCAGGCTCCTCCAGAATGGTCGAGACAGCGGAACCGTTGCTTCAGCACGCCGATTGTGCGCTCAATGATGTTCCTGGTAGCTTGATGGCTCTCGTTGTACCGCAGCTCAGCAGGGGTGTTGGGCGTACGGAGCGGTGTCATCAGCCAGGTGCTCAATGGATACCCCTTGTCCCCGAGAAGCCAACCAACTGGCTGATGCGGTGCCTCGAAAAGTTCTGCCACAGTAGTCTGGCGCAGGATGAAAGCATCGTGGCAGCTGCCAGGATAGTGGGCATTGACAGCGAGTATCAGCTGTCTGTGGTCACAGACCAACTGAACATTCAAGGAATGGAACCCCTTTCTGTTCCGGAATTCCTCGGCATTCTCATGTGGAGCACGCAAAGCCACATGCGTGCAGTCAATGGCGCCCTGCACCATGGGGAAGCCCGCTATCCTTGCAAAGCCCAGAGCGCGGTCACGCTGCTTGTCTGGGGTCATGGGGAAAGAGATGAACTCTCGTCTCCTTTTAAAGAGGGCATTTGTGACCTGCCGGATGCAGCAATGCACCGCGAACTGGGAGATATTGGCGAGGTCCCCAGCAGCAGCTTGAAATGAGCCAGTAGCATAGAAGTTGAGAGCCACTGTGACCTTCACTGCCACCGACAGAGACGTCCTGGACCTCAGTTGAGGCTGCAGATCTGGCTGCAGCAGGTGGCAGAGCTCAGTGACCACCTCCTTGCTGAATCGCAGCCTTCGCAAACACAGCTCCTCAGACATATGAATGTAGGAGAGCTGTTCACGATATACCCTGGGAGGGTAAGCTCTCCTGTACATACGCCTGTTGGCCCTCCTCCGTCTGGCCATCATTGCCACTCTCTCTCTGCGTCTCTGTGTCCTCCGATTCAGCTGGAGCAGGACGACGCCCCCAATCAGTGCAGCCCCCATAGTCTCTTTGCAAGCAAAGTTATGAAGGACAGCAACCAAAGTACCAGCGAAGTTAGGATCAGTAGGCAAAACTACCTCACAAAGCATTGACTCAATGCAGAAGTCTCTCTTTCTCTCTCTCCGAACCTCTCTCTCTCTCTCAGAACGAGTGGTGCAAAAATGTCAACCACAGAAAAAGACAGGAAGAGGCCCCCTTTAAATAGCGCCCCCCCCCCAGCCCCACAACGATTGATAGCGTTCCAGTCTTCCGGTCGTTGGATGCGCCAGGCGGTAAGGCAGGGGGCGCCACTCAATTTCCGCTCCGGGGCGCCACAAGGGCATTGCACCATGGAATGACGTCACAATCTGCGCGCGCAGGTGGTCGTGGCGGTAAAGTTTAGCGCCGCTGCACAATGTCTAGTTAAGTTCCCGAGCGGCGCAAACATCGCTGCGCCCGGGCGCTAGTGGCTTTGCGCCCCATTAGCGCCCTCTTAAGGCGCTAACGGGAGGCGCAACCAACTGAATTTTTCCCCCATAAGATTCTGAGGGGGCTCGACAGGGTAGACGCTGAGAGGATGTTTCCCCCTCGTGGGGAAATCTAGAACTCGGGGGCATAGTTTCAGAATAAGGGGTCGCCCATTTAAGACGGAGATGAGGAGGAATTTCTTCTCTCAGTGGGTCGTGAATCTTTGGAATTCTTTACCCCAGAGAGCTGTGGAGGCGGAGTCAGTGAATATATTCAAGGCTGAGATAGACAGATATTTGAGCTACAGGGGAGTCAAGGGCAATGGGGAAGTGGAGTTGAGGCCAAGATCAGATCAGCCATGATTTCATTGAATGGCGGAGCAGGCTCGAGGGGCCGAATGGTCGACTCCTGCTCCTATTTCTTATGTGGCTTGGTGTCAAATTTTGTTTGATAATTGCTCCTGTGAAGCGCCTTGGGACGTTTCACTATGTCAAAGGTGCTGTATAAATGCAACTTGTTGTTGTTGAGTCTACGATGTCACGCACACACAGTGACTGGAGGAATCCTTCTCCCGAGCCTATCGCTGTGAAGAACCGGCAGACTCCTCGGGGCTGACACAATGAAACGTAACAGTCCCAAGAATGCGGGAGGGAACTGGGCGAGGGAACGAGTCCTGTGCCATGTACAGCGAACGGAGCAGTGCAAGGATGTGTGCTTGCTGGCAGGAATCCGGACATTCACGTCGGTCTCTCCTCTGTAACTTACACCAGCTGCACGGCCCAAGAAATCCAACCCATCTCCCACCCCTGCCCTTCCAGCACACAGAGAGAGAGAGACAGAGAGAGAACTAGCCTTTAAGCAGGCTCCCACCCAGGATTTATCTCCGTAAGTGGACGCCCCGTAAGAGGCCAGGGCACCACCCGCCCCCCCCCCCCCCGTCCCTCCCTCCCTCCCTCCCACCTGAGAAATGATGCGGAGATGCCGGTGTTGGACTGAGGTGGACAAAAATGAGAAGTCGCACAACACCAGGTTATAGTCCAACAGTTTTATTTGAAATTACGAGCTTTCGGAGCTGCTGCCCCTTCGTCAGGTACAGTGAGGGAATACAAATCGGTTACACAGTATATATAGACAGAGAACAATGTGTCTGCAGAGATACAATCCGTCAGGGAGGCATTATATCAAAGACACAGCAGAGTACAGCTAAGACAATGAGGTGGGGTCACAGGGGGTCCAACGTGTCAAATGCTGCCGTCTGCAGTTAAGCTTTTAACTTTTTTTAAAAACTGGAAATCACATCTGTGAACCAGACAACGACGTCGAGTCACGTTCTGTAGCGTGACATGAAACCGAGATCCCTATTGAGGCCGTCCTCATGGGTGCGGAACTTGGCTATCAGTTTCTGCTCGATGATTTTGCGTTGTCGTGTGTCTCGAAGGCCGCCTTGGAGAACGCTAACCCTGCAGATCCGAGGCTGAATGTCCTTGACTGCTGAAGTGTTCCCCGACTGGGAGGTAACAATCCTGCCTGGCGATTGTTGCGCGGTGTCCGTTCATACGTTGGACCCCCTGTGACCCCACCTCATTGTCTTAGCTGTACTCTGCTGTGTCTTTGATGTAATGCCTCCCTGACGGATTGTATCTCTGCAGACACATTGTTCTCTGTCTATATATACTGTGTAACTGATTCGTATTCCCTCACTGCACCTGACGAAGGAGCAGCAGCTCCGAAAGCTCGTAATTTCAAATAAAACTGTTGGACTATAACCTGGTGTTGTGGGACTTCTCATTTTTGTCCACCTGAGGAAGGAGACGGAGCCTTCTGAGGCCTGCCTGCCTGCCACCAGTGGGAATTCTCGCCAGCCAGTCGGAAAGGCCGGTGATAACCCAGCACGCGTAGGTCTGGATCGTCTTCAGGCTGCTATCAGCAGTGAACGCACACTGCCCCATCACCACGGTCCACAGCTGCTGTAATTCGTGCGTAGGATGGGCAGAGGGTTATCTCCCTGGGTGGAGGCCAACTCGCTGACTCTCCCATCTTCCCTCCCACACGTCCCTACTACGACGCATTGGCGGGGCGGTTATGTACTCCAGTGTGCAGTGCTTCCCACTGACATCTGAGACACTCTCTAAAGTGATAACCCTTGGCAGCATGATTCATCCTCAGGTTTGAAAAAAAAAACAAATTCTGCCCTGTTAGGGCATAAATGTTCTGAGAATTAGGGTTGCCAGCTCTGGCTGGCCATATACCTGGAGGTTTCCTAAATTCCCCTATGATTTTTTTCCCCTAAACTGAAGCAGTGTCAGCCGTGGCTCAGTTAGTAGCACCCTCACCTCTGACTCTTAATAGGTCGTGGGTTCAAAGTCCCACTTCCAGAGACTTGAGCGCAAAATCCAGGCTGACACTCCGGCGCAGTGCTGAGGGAGTGCTGCACTGTCGGAGGTGCCGTCTTTCGGATGAGACATTAAACCGAGGCCCCATCTGCCCTCTCAGGCGGACATAAAAGACACTACGGCCACTATTCAAAGAAGAGCAGGGGGGAGTTCTCCCAGGTGTCCCGGCCTATATTTATCCCTCGACCATCATCGCTGAAAACAGATGATCCGCTCATTATCACCTTGCTGTTTGTGGAGCTTGCTGTGCGCAAATTGGCTGCTGCGTTTCCCACATTACAACACTTCAAAAAGTACTTCATTGTGCTTTGGGATACTCCGGTGGTTGTGTCAGGTGCTATATAAATGCAAGTCTATCTTTTTTTTTTCATCACCTGACCTCCTGCCTCCCACTGCCCTGGCCTGTCAAAGAGCCATTTATTTTAATCTCCAATACTTTTTTTTATGACTAACAAACAACAGTGTTCAAAGAAAATGGAAAAAAAATAAAGGCACTTTTATGTAAAATTAACCCATGATTTTTCTCCTGGTTTCCACGAACATAGGAGCATTTGACCCCTCGATCCATTCCATTGGATCATGGCTGCTCTGTATCTGGGTGGGAATAGAAGTTGTGAGGAGGATGTAAGGAGGCTTCAAGGGCATATAGACAAGCTAAGTGAGTGGGCAAGAACATAGCAAATGGAATATAATGTGGAGAAATGGGAAGTTATCCACTTTGGTAGGAAAATTAGAAAAGCAGTGTATTTTTTAAATGGTGAGAGGTTGGGAAATGTTGGTGTTCAGAGGGACCTGGGTGTCCTTGTACACGAATCACTGAAAGTTAACATGCAGGTACAGCAAGCAATTAGGAAAGCAAATGGTATGTTGGCCTTTATTACAAGAGGATTTGAGTATAAGAGTAAAGACGTCTTACTGCAATTATATCGGGCCCTGGTGAGACCACACCTGGAGTATTGTGTACAGTTTTGGTCTCCTTACCCAAGGAAGGATATACTTGCCATAGAGGGAGTGCAACGAAGGTTCACCAGACTGGTTCCTGGGATGGGGGGATTGTCCTATGAGGAGAGACTGAGTAGACTAGGCCTATATTCTCTAGAGTTTAGAAGAATGAGAGGTGATCTCATTGAAACATACAGAATTCTTACAGGGCTTGACAGGGTAGCTGCGGGGAGTATGTTTCCCCTGGCTGGGGAGTCTAGAACCAGGGGTCACAGTCTCAGAATAAGGGGTCGGCCATTTAGGACTGAGATGAGGAGAAATTTCTTCACTCAGAGGGTGGTGAATCTTTGGAATTCTTGACCCCAGAGGGCTGTGGAGGCTCAGTCGTTGAGTATATTCAAGACAGAGATCGATAGATTTTTGAATATTAAGGGAATCAAGGGATATGGGGATTGCACCCTTATGTCAGGCTATGGGTTGCCAAGGGTTGCCAATCCTCCAGGATTGTCCCTGAGTCTCCAGGAATGGAAGAATAATCTATTTTTGTTAGGCATGGGGATTAAGGGTTAGAGCGGAAGATTGGGAACAGTTTAAGATAGAGCAAAGGAGGACAAAGGGCTTAATCAAGAGGGGCAAAATAGCTTACGAAAGCAAGCTGGCGGAAAATATAAAAACTAACTCCAAAAGCTTTTATAAGTATATCAAGAGGAAAAGACTGGTGAAAACCAAAGTTGGTCCATTGCAGTCAGATACGGGGGAATATATAATGGGAAATAAGGAAATGGCAGACCAACTAAATGCATACTTTGGGTCAGTCTTTACGAAGGAAGACACAAAAAACCTCCCTGGGATATCGGGAAAAATAGGGACATTGGCAAAGGAGGAACTGACGCAAATCAATATCTCTAAGGATATGGTGTTAAGGAAGCTAAAGGGATTGAAGGCGGACAAATCCCCAGGGCCTGATAACATGCATCCTGGGGTACTGAAGGAGGTGGCCGTAGAGATAGCGGATGCACTAAGTATGATTTTTCAGAATTCATTAGACTCGGGAACAGTGCCCATGGATTGGAGGGTAGCTAACGTTACCCCACTATTCAAAAAGGGGGGTAGGGAAAAAGCAGGTAATTACAGACCTGTAAGCCTTACATCAGTTGTGGGCAAAATGCTGGAGTCCATCATTAAGGATGAAATAGCGGAGCACTTAGCAAATGGGGACAGGATAGGACAGAGTCAACATGGATTTACAAAGGGTAAATCGTGCTTGACTAATCTATTGGAATTTTTTGAGGGAGTAACTGGTAAAATAGATGGGGGAGAGCCAGTAGATGTGGTGTACCTGGACTTCCAAAAGGCCTTCGATAAGGTCCCACATAAAAGATTAGCATGGAAAATTGAAGCTCATGGGATAAAGGGGAAAGTATTGACGTGGATAGAGAACTGGCTGTCAGATAGAAAACAGATAATTGGAATAAACGGCTCATTTTCTGAATGGCAGGCAGTAACAAGTGGGGTACCACAGGGATCTGTCCTGGGTCCCCAGCTGTTCACAATTTACATTAATGACCTGGATCAGGGAGTCGGATGCAGCATTTCCAAATTTGCAGACGACACTAAACTAGGAGGGGGGGGTGGGCTCAGAGGAGGAGACCAGGAAGCTCCAGAGCGATTTGGACAGACTGGGTGATTGGGCGGATAAATGGCAGATGCACTATAATGTGGACAAGTGCGAAGTTATCCACCTTGGGTGCAGGAACGGGAGGGCAAATTATTATTTAAATGGCAATAAGTTGGGAGAGGGGGAAGTACAGAGAGACCTGGGTGTTCTTGTACACCAGTCACTGAAGGCGAGCATGCAGGTGCAACAGGCGGTCAAGAAGGCAAACGGTATGCTGGCCTTCATAGCAAAAGGGTTGGAATACAGGAACAGGGATACCTTGCTGCAGCTGTACAGGGCACTGGTGAGACCACACCTCGAGTACTGTGTACAGTTTTGGTCGCCTCATCTGAGGAAAGATGTTCTTGCCATGGAGGGGGTGCAGCGGCGATTCACCAGGCTGATACCAGGAATGGCGGGATTGACCTATGAGGAGAGACTATGTAGTTTAGGGATGTACACACTGGAGTTTAGAAGATTGAGAGGGGACCTCATAGAAGTGTATAAAATTCTGACAGGTCTAGACAGACTAGATGCAGAAGGAATGTTTCCCTTGGCGGGTGAGAACAGAACTAGAGGACATAATTTAAGGATAAGGGCTAAACCATTTAGGACAGAAATGAGGGGGAATTTCTTCACTCAGATGGTGGTGAACCTGTGGAACTCATTGCCACAGAGGGCAGTGTACGCCAGCTCATTAAATATATTTAAGAGGGAATTAGATATATTTCTACAGGCAAAAGGGGTTAAGGGTTACGGAGAGAAGGCGGGGACGGGATACTGAATTGGAGGATCAGCCATGATCTCATTAAATGGCGGAGCAGGCTCGAAGGGCCGGATGGCCTACTCCTGCTCCTATCTTCTATGTAATCTATGTAATCTATGTTAGGGAACCAAGGCAGGTAAATGGGGGTTAAGAACATAAGAACATAAGAAATAGGAGCAGGAGTAGGCCAGTTGGCCCTTCGAGCCTCAATAAGATCATTCATTAAGATCATGGCTGATCTTCTTCCTCATCTCCACTTTCCTGCACTATCCCCAGTTTAACGTCTCGTCTGAAAGACGGCTCCTCCGACAGTGCAGCGCTCCCTCAGTCACTGCACTGGAGTGTCAGCCTAGATTTTGGTGTTCAAGTTCCTGGAGTGGGACTTGAACCCACGACCTTCTGATGCAGAGGTGAGGGTGCTGCCCACAAAGCCACAGCTGAAACCATAAAGAAAAGCAAGTTAAAGCTTCGGAATGTGGGTTTCATTGTTCCTCACATCTGAGGACAATGCACTCCCAACTATCGCACATACCTTGGTACCATCCCCAAACTTGCAGATCCCTCTCTCTCTTAGGCCATGATGTGGAGATGCCGGCGTTGGACTGGGGTGGACAAAAATGAGAAGTCGCACAACACCAGGTTATAGTCCAACAGATTTATTTAATTTTACAAGCTTTCGGAGCGGTTCGCTCCTTCCTCAGGTAAGTTAGCAGTGAGAGAATCTCCCAGAATTCACAATTTAAACACAGACAAAATATATTCAAATCTTTCCCTACATCAAAGACACACTAAGAGCACAGCCAAGACAATGAGATGTGTCCCAGGGGGTCCAACGTGTCAAAACACCTGCTGGCTGCATATCCTGTCAATTTGTGTTGGTTCTTGTGTTAGTCTTTTTAAAAAAAAAGCACCTGGGAAGACCGGCCATGATGTCAAGTCACGTTCTGTATCGTGACATGAACCCGATATCGCGATTGAGGCCATCCTCATGAGTGCGGAACTTGGCTATCAGTTTCTGCTCTATGATTTTGCGCTGTCGTGTATCCCGAAGGCCGCCTTGGAGAACGCTTACCCGCAGATCCGAGGCTGAATGCCCCTGGCCAGTGTGAAATTGGGGGATGTGCAAGAGGCCAGAATTGGAGGAGCGCAGAGATCTCGGAGGGCTGGAGGAGGTTATAGAGATAGGGAAGGCGGGGGGGGGAGGGTGAAACCATGGAGGAATTTGAACACAAGGAAGAGAATTTTAAACTCAAGGTGTTGTGGACCAGGTCACATCGTCCGCATGCCTGATACGAGACTCCCAAAACAAGCGCCCTACTCGGAGCTCCGACACGGCAAGAGAGCCCCAGGTGGGCAGAGGAAGCGCTTCAAGGACACCCTCAAAGCTTCCTTGAAAAAGTGCAACATCCCCAACCGACACCTGGGAATCCCTGGCCCAAGACCGCACAAAGTGGAGGAGAAGCATCCGGGAAGGCGCCGAACGCCTCGAGTCTCTTCGCCGGGAGCAAGCGGAAGCCAAGCGGAAGGAGCGGAAGGAGCGCACGTCAACCCAAGCACCCCACCCACCTGCCCCTTCAACCACCATCTGCCCCACCTGTGACAGAGACTGTAGGTCCCGCATTGGGCTCATCAGTCAACCTGTGAACTCATTTTTAATGTGGAAGCAAGTCATCCTCGGTTCCGAGGGACTGCCTAAGAGGGAGAGAGAGAGGCTGAATGCAGAACACACACCACTCATGGAACAATGGGACATTCCCAAGAGAATAATGGGCAGGGAGGACAAAGAACAGGTTTGGTATCAATTAAACATTGCAGTAGATTTTGGGCTGTGCTGCCAAGGTGTCAAGTATCACCTGGGAGGAGATCAGAAAACCTGGCAGGAAGGATTGAACGCCCCTTTACATAGCCTGAGGGAAGTTCCGATCATTCATTTCAATGGTAGGAAGATTAAGAGCATTCTGTTACTAATATGCAAAGCTCCCTAATTTTCCATTCTCTACTCTGCCCAGGCAATACTTATAGAAGCATAGAGCATAGAAGATAGGAGCAGGAATAGGCCATTCGGCCCCTCGAGCCTGCGCCGCCATTTAATGAGATCATGGCTGATCATCCAAATTCAGTACCCTGTCCCTGCTTTCTCCCCATATCCCTTGATCCCTTTAGCCTTAAGAAATATATCTATCTCCTTCTTGAATATATTTAATGAATTGGCCTCAACTGCCTTCTGTGGTAGAGAATTCCACAGGTTCACCACTCTCTGGGTGAAGAAATTCCTCCTCATCTCAGTCCTAAATGGCTTACCCCTTATCCTTAGACTGTGACCTCTGGTTCTGGACTCCCCCGCCATCGGGAACATCCTTCCTGCATCTAGTCTGTCTAGTCCTGTTAGAATTTTATAAGTTTCAATGAGATCCCCTCTCATTCTTCTAAACTCTAGTGAATATAAGCCTAATCGACCCAATCTCTCTTCATACGTCATTCCTGCCATCCCAGGTATCAGTCTGGTAAATCTTCGCTGCACTCCCTCCATGGCAAGAACATCCTTCCTCAGATAAGGCGACCAAAACTGCACACAATACTCAAGGTGTGGTCTCACCAAGGCCTTGTACAACTGTAGCAAGACATCCTTGCTCCTGTACTCGAATCCTCTGGCTATGAAGGTCAACATACCATTTGCCTTCTGAACCGCCTGCTGCACCTGCATGCTTACCTTCAGCGACTGGTGCACAAGGACTCCCAGATCTCGTTGCACTTCCCCTTTTCCTAATCTATTGCCATTCAGATAATAATCTGTCTTCCTGTTTTTGCCACCAAAGTGGATAACCTCGCATTTATCCACATTATACTGCATCTGCCATGCATCTGCCCAATCACCCAACCTGTCCAAATCATACTGGAGTTTCTCTGCATCCTCCTCACAGCACACACATGCTTAGCACCCAGTGGAAACCTACCCCAATCTCTTCATTCTGCATAGCTGTTAAATCATCGCAAGTATCCAATAACCATTTTCTTTGAAAAGCTAAGTGCAAAAAGATATGTTGGGGTTGGGGACGAATACAGAATTACAGTAAACGCAAGGGGACAATTCACTTCCATCTGGTACTGTGCAACTTGTGTGTCACAGGATCAGCTCCTGTACATATGGACAGCATACGCCGGATGATAGAAAATAATTAGCTCCTGTCTGCCGCAGTAAAGGTCACGGGTGACGCGCTGTCAATCCTGTACTGAGGCAATAGTCTGTAAGTAAAATGAATCATAGAATCATAGAATGGTTACAGCACGGAAGAAGGCCATTCATCCCATCGAGTCCGTGCCGGCTCTCTGTAGAGCAATCCAGTCAGTCCCATTCCCCCGCTCTATCCCCGTAGCGCTGCAAGTTTATTTCCCTCAAGTGCCTATCCAGTCTCCCCTTGAAAACATTGAGTGTCTCCGCTTCCACCACTTCCGTCGGCAGCGAGTTCCAGGTCCTCACCACTCGCTGCGTAAAAAAGTTTTTCCTCACATCCCCCCTGTATCTCTTTCCCAAAACCTTAAATCTGTGTCCCCTAGTCCTTGTACCATCAATTAGTGGGAACAGCCTTTCCCCGTCTAGCCTATCCAAACCCGTCATAATCTTGTACACCTCTATCAAATCACCCCTCAACCTCCTTTGCTCTAATGAAAACAAATCCAGCTGCTCCAACCTGTCCTTGTAGCTAAGATCCCCCATCCCCGGAACCATTCTGGTAAATCTCCTCTGCGCCCTCTCAAGGGCCTTCACATCCTTCCTAAAGTGTGGTGACCAGAACTGGACACAATACTCCAGTTGTGGCCTAATCAGTGCTTTATAAAGGTTCAGCATAACTTCTCTACTTTTGTACTCAATACCTCTATTTATGAAACCCAAGATCCCATATGCTTTGCTAATCACTCTCTCAATATGTCCTGCCACCTTCAGGGACCGATGCACATTAACTCCCAGGTCCCTCTGTCCCTGCACACTCTTTAAAACTGTGCCATTAAGTGTATATTGCCTCTCCCTGTTCCTTCTGCCAAAATGCTTCACCTCACACTTCTCTGTATTACATTCCAAGTGCCCATTCTGCTAGCCTTTCTCTGTCCTGTTGCAGTCGATTGGTATCATCCTCACTGTTTGCCACACCCCCAAGTTTGGTGTCATCGGCAAATTTAGAAATTCTACTCTGTATTCCAATATCCAAGTCATTTATATATTTCAAAAAAAGCAGTGGCCCCAGCACTGACCCTCGGGGAACACCACTGTCTACCATCCTCCAGTCTGAAAAACAGCCATTTACCACAACTCGCTGTTTTCTGTCCTTAAGCCAATTCCTTATCCAAGCTGCCACTGACCCACCTATTCCGTGAGCCTCAATTTTGTTAACCAGCCTTCTGTGTGGTACTTTGTCAAACGCCTTCCGAAAATCCATGTCGACAACATCCATTGCATTCCCTTCATCGATCCTTCCTGTTACTTCATCAAAAAGTTCTCTCCCATCCAGTTCTGGACATGCCACTTGTGTCTCAGTGTCAGTTCCTGTGCATGTCTGTTACTAGGAAGGAGCAATCGATAGCTCCGAAAGCTTGTGATTTCAAATAAAACTGTTGGACTATAACCTGGTGTTGTGCGACCTCTCAATTTTGTCCACCCCAGTCCAACACCGGCATCTCCGCATCATGACTCCTATTCTATACATAGTAACGGAGGAATATAGGAACAGGAGGAGGCCATTCAGCCCCTCCAGCCTGCTCCGCCATTCAATGAGATCATGCCTGCTCTGTATCTTAACTCCACCTAGCCGTCTTGGTTCTGTAACCCCTAATACCCTTGCCTAACAAAAATCTATCAATCTCAGTTTTTCAATTTTCAATTCCCAGACTCAACAGCTTTTTTGCGGGGGGAGAGTTCCAGATTTCCCCTACTCTTATGTGTGAAGAAGGGCTTCCTGACATCGCCCCTGAACGGCCTGGCTCTAATTTTAATGTACAACCCCCTTGTTCTGAACTCCCGCCCCTCCCCCCCACCCACCAGAGCAAATAGTTTGTCGCTATCTATCCTAATCACCTTCTTTAAGCATCTTAAACCCCTCATGTAATATCCACTGTTGAGTCTTGCATCGCTCCAGAGACCCCCCCTGAATAATTTTGTTGGCGAAATGTCAATGTGTAACTGTGACGATAACCCATTGGGCCGAAAATTGATCCCGGGACGCGAGAGTACGCACTGCATACTCTCGCGTATTCCCACTCCAATTGCCGGTTTTCTGCATGCCCTGCGCATGCGCTGAAAACCGGCAATTGCTCTTCCGAAAAGGGGGCGGGGCTTGAGTGCATCGCGTGCGCGCTACAGGCTGCGCGC
This sequence comes from Squalus acanthias, assembly GCA_030390025.1. Lineage (NCBI taxonomy): Eukaryota > Metazoa > Chordata > Chondrichthyes > Squaliformes > Squalidae > Squalus > Squalus acanthias. The sequence continues at coordinate 19,225,864 of CM059449.1, forward strand.
ACGCTGTGCACTTCATGCTTTGGACGCGCAGGTAAGTAGGGAAGATTTTGGAAATGTAAAAAGGAGGAGTAAGACCCGCTTTTAAGAAGGTAAGTAGTGAATTAAGTATTTTTTTGAATTTTTTTTTACAGGTATATCTTTTTTATAGACTTTAAAGACAGGTAAGTTTATTTTTATAACTTTTTAAAAGATTTTAAATTTTTTCAAAAATTTAATTTTTTATTTAAAATGGTTAATTTAATTAACTATACTTATTTTATTAATGTGATGGGTTTTTTTTTAAATTTAATTGAGGTTTAGCTGTTATTTTGGGGGGGTGTAAGATTCATAAGTCTCACAGCTATGCTGTGAGACTTATGAATGGAAGATGGTGTGCTGCCATTGGCTCTAACTGAGTCACGTGATCCCACAGCTCGCACGAATTAACTACGCCGCTGGGATACGCAAGCCCAGCACAGCTGATGTCTGGAACATCAATTTCGTGCGAGCTGGATCAGAAAAAGCATAAGCGAGGTGAGACATCGCGGGGAAGGCTTACCCCCGCGGGAACAGAGCGAGATCAATTTCTGGGCCACAATAACTGCGAGTGCGCTGGGCGTGAGGAGATTCATTCCCCTCGTAGCCTCCGTTGAGCACAGGAGCAGATGGAGAGTGAATGGAGCCTTTGTGCTCTGCGAGCTCTCTAGGTTAAAGGTTTGGTTTTTCCACAGTCGCTCAGTAGAAGGATGCAGTGTGACTGGTGAATGTGTAAGATCCTTCAGAGGTCCTGCAATAGTTGAATTTCCTGCTTGTTCCACCATTAACCCTGATGTCATACGTCATGCTTTAACTTTAAGCATTGCAGCGGATTACCTCATTCCAAGTCAGCCTTACTCCCCTCAGGCTTATTTCCTGTTGTGTTGCATAAGCCTTTCTGAAAGTTTCAGTCAGGATGTGCTAATAGCCAGCTGACTATAAACCTCGGTTACAGCAAATATATTTTTCCTCACTCATTTTCTCTCGTTCCCTCTTTGTTTTCCTCTCTCTCTCTCTCGCTCTCTCTCTACCCAGCTTGGAAAAAAGCTGTTAAACCGAGGCCCCCCCCCCGCCTGCCCTCTCAGGTGGAAGTGAAAGATCCCATGGCACCTTTTCGAAGAAGAGCAGGGGGGAGTCCTGGGCCAATATTTATCCCTCAACCAACATCACTCAAATCCCCCACCCCCCCCACCCTAGATGATCTGGTCATTGATCTCATTACTGTTTGCGGGATCTTGCAGTGCGCATAGGAACAGGAGTGGGGCCATTCAGCCCCTCGAGCCTGTTCCGCCATTCAGTGAGATCACGGCTGATCTGTGTTTATTTCTATTGGAGAAAGTAACGTAACGAGCCTATTAAGAGTTACGGAACCCAGGTGGGCAGATGGAGTTAAGATACAGATCAGCCGTGATCTCATTGAATGGCGGAACAGGCTCGAGCGGCTGAATGGCCTCTCTTCCTATGTTCCAAACACGACATGCAACGCCTCTTCCATTTGAAATAACCTGCTGGTGACGAAATATATTCTTCCCAATTATTCATTTGCCAGGAATCAAACAGACCGTGAAATGTACTAACAGACCGTGAAAGGTGCTAACAGACAGTGACATTTGCTAACAGACCGTGAAATGTGCTAACAGACCGTGAAGTATGCAGGATATTCGCTGCCGAGGAAATGCTGAAAGGTTGAGTTCTGACCGCTGATTTGTCTGCGATCTCCGATTCTCTCACAGAAACAAAAAGTGGCCGCGTTTCCCACATTATAACAGTGACTACACTCCAAAAGTACTTCATTGGCTGTAAAGCGCTTTGAGACATCCGGTGGTCGTGAAAGGCGCTATATAAATGCAAGTCTTTCTTTCTTTGTTCCGACGTTCCTACGATCCTACGTTCCGATGTTCCCACGTTCCGACGTTACTACGACTGTGCAATCCGGCACCCCACTTTATGGAGCAGATTTGTGGAAATAGTAGATGCTCGACCTGTGACTTGCCCAGACACACTCACTCTAAGCGCTGCTCCCTACCGGGACTGCCAGACCGCAGAACCACCACGATGGAGTGCAGTGAGGGAAACGACCATTGTACCCAAAGCACAGGCTCCCTTTCTCTGAAACCCTTGCTGTGTCGAGATCAAAGCTCGTCGCACCGCCTCCCACTCTGATTCCCTCCTTTCCAGAAGTTCGAAATGATGGAACCTTCCGCCTTCCTTTCCTCCTTTCAACCTTTGGGTTTCTTAAACGCCGAACGTGGTGTCATCTAACCATTGCTTTTTGATTGAGCTCACCTTCTCTCCTGCCCTTCCCCACCGCGGAGGTGTGTTTGTACCATGAGCTGAGTGCTTCCACCCAAATTTCTCAATCAATCAAGGTGACCCATCAAGCCCGCTTCTTCCAAAGTCTCGCCGTGGCTCAGAGGATAGCACCCTCGCTCTCCGAGTGAGAAAGGTTGTGGGTTCAAGCCCCACTCTTAGAGCGCTGCGCACAAAATCCGCCCTGACAGTGCCAGTACTGAGAGAGCGCTGCACTGTCGGAGGTGCCGTCTTTTGGATGGAACGTTAAAACCGAGGCCCCGTCTGCCCTCGCAGGTGGAGCTAAAAGATCCCACGGCACTATTTTGAAGAAGAGCAGGAGGGACTTATCCCCGATGTCCTGGGGCCGATATTAATCCCTCAACCAACATCGCTAAAACAGATTATCTGGTCATCGTCACCTCGCTGTTTGTGGGAGTTTGCTGTGCGTAAATTGGCTGCCGCTTTTCCCACATTACAAACAGTGCCTGCACTTCAAAAGTACTTCATCGACTGTAAAGCGCTTTGAGACGTTCTGAGGGCGTGAAAGACGCTACATATATATCCAAGTCTTTCTTTCCATTGTTAACAAGCAGGCCTTTCAATGGCACCTTAAGCTTGTCGCCATTGTTCAAGCAGCCATTAAAAAGCCAAACAAGAGCAGCGAGCGTTCTATTGCAGCCCTGGACGATATTCCTAGCTCGAAGCAATGCCAGTACTTCAGGGGGAGGCATGGATCTTGCTGTGCACCACATGGCTGCTGCATTTGCCTGCAGTGCAACATGTTCATTGCAAAGTTATGTAGTATATTTCATATATATATATATATATATATATATATATATAAACAGATATAGGAAGATTTAATAGACGTGTTCAAAATTATGAAGAGTTTCGATAGAGAAAATGAGGAGAAACTGTTTCCACTGGCAGGTGGGTCAGACAGAGGACACAGATGTAAGGTAATCGACAAAAGAACCAGCAGGGAGACGAGAAAAAATAATTGCGCAGCGGGTTGTTGTGATCTGGAACTTTCAAATTGGATATAAACTTCAAAAGGAAAAATTTGCAGGGCTACGGGGGAAAGAGCAGGGAGGAGCGGGACTAATTGGATAGCTCTTACAAAGAGCCGGCACAGGCATGATGGGCCGAATGGCCTCCTTCTGTGCTGTATGATTCTATCCTAGTCTAAAAGCGCTTTGAGCTGTTTCCCAAGGTCAAGACTTGCTCTCGGGTCCAATTTTAAGCTGTTGCAGACTCGCCAGCCTTCGCCCCAGCGGGGTGCAAGTGCCCACAGGGTAGACCACCAGGAGGAGAGGGGTCCAAAATTGCCCCCTGACCTTTCCTCGAGGCCCAAGCTGTTGGTGCGATGATGCAGTCAATCTTTTCCAGCTCTGACTGGCTGCATTCCACAGATATGAACATTTTCCATGACCTGGCAGCCACACGAACCACTTCTACCCACAAAAATATTGCGTCATTCAATAAAACTTACCCTTCTCGTGACCTTCGAGCTGCTTCGTAACCAGCTCCGTGCGGAAAGGAATTAATCAGAGCAGAAGGAAGGGGGTTCGTGTTGAACTCCCGGCCGATGGCGTGAAAGGGGCTGATATCGGATTAGACGTCCCGTCTGATCTTGAACACGGGGCAGAGGCGTCTAACGGGCGGCCTGTTTGATATCGGCCCGTTTTACAGCAACGCCTGCGAGTTTAACCATGACCAGCCGAGTAGATGCCTGAGGCTGGAGTCGATCCCACACACTGACTAGAATCGTGGAACCGTGCAGCACAGAAGGAGGCGGCCGTGCGGCCCATCGCGCCCGCGCCGGCTCTTCGAAAGAGCCGTCCGATTCGTCCCACTCGCCCCCCCCCCCTTCTGCTCTTTCCCCCGGCCCCCCCATAGCCCTGCAAAAAATTGACCCCTTCGAGTATTTGTCCGATTCCCCCTTTGGAAAGTTACCGTTGAATCTGCTTCCGCCGCCCGTTCAGGCGGCGCGTTCCCGATCGCGGCAACCCCCGCCGCGTAAGAGCATTCCTCGGCCTTCTCGGCTTGTCCCGCCACCTTCAAGGGCTTGTGTACGTACAGCCCCGGGTCTCTCTGTTCCTGCACACCCGCCCCACTCCTTTAAAATTGGGCCATTCTGTTTATAATGCAAAAGGAAATCGGGAGAGGTGTATAACGGGTGGGCTATCAGATATCGGCCCCTATTACGCTAGCGCCGAAAGTTTAAAATGACCCCCCCAACCCCAAAGTAATTACTTGAGGCTGGAGTCTATTCTGTGTACTGGCTACCTCGTGGGAAGTAAATTCTTGCTCCTTCTTCCGTTTCTCTTTATTTCACTCCTGGACAAAGTGAGGCAGAATCACGTGGGCCTTCCCCACTAGGGGTTGCCAACCCCTCCGGGGTTGCCCTGGAGTCTCCCGGAATCAATATCAGACATGATGTGGAGATGCCGGTGTTGGACTGGGGTGGACAAATGTGAGAAGTCGCACAACACCAGGTTATAGTCCAACAGCTTTATTTGAAATCACAAGCTTTCGGAGCGCTGCTCCTTCGTCAGGTGACCTGACGAAGGAGCAGCGCTCCGAAAGCTTGTGATTTCAAATAAAGCTGTTGGACTATAACCTGGTGTTGTGCGACTTCTCACAATATAAGATAGTCAGCAAGAAATCCAATCGGGAATTCAGAAGAAACTTCTTCAGCCAGAGAGTGGTGAGAATGTGGAACTCGCTACCACAGGGAGTGGTTGAGGCGAATAGTCTAGATGCATTTAAGGGGAGGCTGGACAGGCATATGAGGGAGTAGGGAATAGAGGGTTACACTGATAGAGTTAGGTGAGGAAAGACGGGGGAGGCTCGAGTGGAGCATAAACGCCGGCATGGACTGGTTGGGCTGAATGGCCTGTTTCTGTGCCGTATATCCTATGTAATCCTCTGTCGCCGCCCCTGCCTCAGCTCATCTGCTGCTGAAACCCTCATCCATGCCTTTGTTACCTCTAGACTTGACTATTCCAAGGCTCTCCTGGCCGGCCTCCCATCTTCCACACACCGTAAACTTAAGCTCATCCGAAACTCTGCTGCCCGTCTCCTAACTCGCAATATGAAGAAGACCAGAACTGTTCGCAGTGCTCCCAAGTGTACTCCAAGATAATTCCTGCGACATCATTTCCAGGAAGTTATTATCTTGTTTTAATTTGGGCAGGCCGTTTGGAAACTATTAGTGACTCTCTCCTGAAAGGAGATTGCTTGAAGATTGATCGGTGACGAACACCATATAACCTGGGGGCACTCCCACTGGCCCACTTAAGGTAGAAGAGGAGCAAGCAGCTTTGTTCTTCGACTGATCAGATCACCTGCAACCAGGAAGAGAAACCTGTAATCCTGTCTTTTCCTGTGTCATGGGCATTGCATCACCTTCTAATTACTAGTAATTTGTGCTCATCCAAATCTCTGCTCCCCATGTCCTGACTCGCACCAAGCCCCGTTCACCCATCACCCCCTGTGCCCTCTGACCTACATTGGCTCCTGGTCCAGCAACGCCTCGATTTTAAAATTCTCATCACTGTTTTCAAATCCCTCCATGGCCTCGCCCCCCTCCCTCCCTATCTCTGTAATCTCCTCCAGCCCCACATCCCTCCGAGATCTCCACGCTCCTCCAATTCTGGCCAGCATCTGTAATCGCTCCACCATTGGCGGCTGTACCTTTCGCTGCCTCGGCCCTACGCTCTGGAATTGCCTCCCTAATCCCTCTCCGCCTCGCTACCTCCCTCTCCTCCTTTCTTCTTCTTCTTCTTAGGCAGTCCCTCGGAACCGAGGATGACTTGCTTCCACATTAAAAATGAGTTCTCAGGTGACTGATGAGTCCAATGCGGGACCTACAGTCTCTGTCACAGGTGGGGCAGATGGTGGTTGAAGGGGCGGGTGGGTGGGGTGCTTGGGTTGACGTGCGCTCTTTCTGCTGTTTGCGCTTGGCTTCCGCTTGCTCCCGGCCAAGAGACTCGAGGTGTTCGCCGCCTTCCCGGATGTTTCTCCTCCACTTTGAGCGGTCTTGGGCCAGGGATTCCCAGGTGTCGGTGGGGATGTTGCACTTTTTCAAGGAGGCTTTGAGGGTGTCCTTGAAGCATTTCCTCTGCCCACCTGGGGCTCTCTTGCTGTGCCGGAGCTCGGTTTTAATTTGGGCTTGGGAGGTGGGCAGCATTTATCGCCCCCAGTTGCCCTGAGGGCATTGAGAATCACGGAGCGTACAACTGGAGCCATGTTTAGGCCGGACTGGGGAAGGTTTCCTTCCCTGAGGGGCATTTCGAGAACCACCATCCATATATTTTTTTGGTCTGGGTTACCAGATTTACTGAATTCAGATTCACAACTTGCCATGGTGGGATTTGAAGTCACGGGGGCGGGGGCGGGGATGGGGGTGAAATTCGACTTAAGCGACAGCACGAGACGGGCAATCGCACGTCGGCAGCCCATCTTACACTCCGCCCAATTTTCTTTTCCAATCCAGCAGAAACCGGGCGGGCTCCTTCAGGTGCACGAGCCCTCGCCCCGTCCCACGTGCCTGTGTTCGCTGCTATAACAGATCAATGCTGATCATCTGGTGGGGGGGGGGGGGGCGGAAGGGGGTGGCTAGGAGACCTGAGGAAGGATGTTCTTGCCATGGAAGGAGTTCAGCGAAGATTCACAAGGCTGATACCTGGGATGGCAGGAATGACGTATGAGGAGAGATTGGGCCGATTGGGCTTATACTCGCTGGAGTATAGAAGAATGAGAGGGGATCTCATCGAAACATATAAAATTCTGACAGGTCTGGACAAACTAGATGCAGGAAGAATGTTCCCGATGGTCGGAGAGTCCAGAACCAGGGGTCATAATCTAAGGATAAGGGGTAAGCCATTTAGGACAGAAATGAGGAAGAATTTCTTCACCCAGAGAGTGGTGAACCTGTGGAATTCTCTACCACAGAAGGTAGTTGAGGCCAAGTCATTAAATATATTCAAGAAGGAGTTAGATATATTTCTTAAAGCTAAAGGCATCAAGGGATATGGGGAGAAGGCAGGTACAGGGTACTGAGTTTGGATGATCAGCCATGATCTCATCAAATGGCAGAGCAGGCTTGAGGGGCTGAATGGCCTACTCCTGCTCCTATCTTCTATGTTTCTATGTTAAGGCGACATGACCTTAAAATCAGAGCCAGGCAATGTAGGAGAGAAGTTAGGAGACACTTCTTCACCCAAAGGGTGGTAGAAGTGAAAGGAAGAAAGACTTGCATTTATATAGCACCTTTCACAACCTCAGGATGTCCCAAAGCGCTTTCCAGCCAATGAAATACCTTTGAAGAGTAAACATAGAAACATAAATGATAGGAGCAGGAGTAGGCCATTCGGCCCCTCGAGCCTGCTCCGCCATTCGATGAGATCATGGCTGATCATCTAAACTCAGTACCCTGTCCCTGCTTTCTCCCCATATCCCTTGATACCTTTAGCTTTAAGAAATATATCTAACTCATTCTTGAATATATTTAATGACTTGGCCTCAACTACCTTCTGTGGTAGAGAATTCCACAGGTTCACCACTCTCTGGGTGAAGAAATTCCTCCTAATTTCTGTCCTAAATGGCTTACCCGTTATCCTTAGATTATGACCCCTGGTTCTGGACTCTCCGACCATCAGGAACATTCTGCCTGCATCTAGTTTGTCCAGACCTGTCAGAATTTTATATGTTTCGATGAGATCCCCTCTCATTCTTCTATACTCCAGCGAGTATAAGCCCAATCGACCCAATCTCTCCTCATATGTCATTCCTGCCATCCCAGGTTTCAGCCTTGTGAATCTTCGCTGAACTCCTTCCATGGCAAGAACATCCTTCCTCAGATAAGGCGACCAAAACTGCACACAGTACTCAAGGTGTGGTCTCACCAAGGCCCTGTACAACTGCAGCAGGACATCCCTGTTCCTATACTCAAACCCTTTCGCTATGAAGGCCAACATGCCATTTGCCTTCTTCACCGCCTGCTGCACCTGCATGCTTACTTTCAGCACAAGGACACCTAAGTCTCGTTGCACTTCCCCTTCTCCCAGTAGTCGTGGTTGCAATGTAGGGAAAGGCAGCGGCCAATTTGCGCACAGCCAGGTCCCGTGAACAGCAATGTGATAACGACCAGATCATCTGATTTTAGTGACGTCGGTTGAGTGATTAACATTGGCCCAGGACACCGGGGAGAACTCCCCCTGCTCTTCTTCGAAATAGTGGCCTTGGGATCTTTTACGTCCACCTGAGAGAGCAGACGGGGACCTCGGTTTAACACATTATCCGAAAGACGGCACCTGCGACAGTGTAGCGCTCCCTCAGTACGGCACTGGGAGTGTCGGCCTAGAAAATGTGCTCGGATCTCTGGAGTGGGAACTTGAACCCACAACCTCCTGACGCAGAGGCGAGAGTGGCGACCAACTGAGCCACGGCTGACCCCTTAGTGTGGAACTCTCGCCCACAAAAAGCCACGGATGTGAGCTCAATCAATGATTTTCAAGCTGAGATCAATAGATTTTTGCTAGCTGAGGGGTATTAAGGGATACGGAACCAAGGCGGGTAGGTAGAGTTAAGATGCAGGTCAGCCATGATCTCACTGAATTGGCGGAACAGGCTCGAAGGGGGCTGAATTGCCTCCTCCTGTCCTTACGTTCCGATGATAGCCCCTGGGGTACAGGGATAGGAAAACCTGCCCTAGCAACTGGTGCAGTTCCACGGGGTGCCAGGCACCCCCTCCCCCACCCAGTGCCTCGCTCAAGTGATCAATCCTCATGTACGAGCCTAGATGTACCCCCTGCCCCCCAACCCCCGCCCCCAAAGAGCTGCTCCTGGCGGCTGCTGTCTGTGACCCCGTGAACTTTGGCGAGGGTCAGAGTTCATGGACGGGTGCGATCGTGGCGTAGTCACTGCTACAGATGCCCGCCGCTCCCCCACCCCCCCACCACCACCCCCCTGCAGGTTTTCTGGGCATCATTAGGCACAAAGGTTAACGAAAAAGTGCAGTCATAAGATTCTCTGTTGCCCTGGGATTTCTGTAGCACTTACGATCGCACCCGCCGTCAAACTCGTACCCCCACGAGAGTTCGCGTTGGGGCGGGGGGTGGGGGGGGTGGGGAGCAATGGGGATCTGGAGCTGCAGTAGACCACAGGCCCGTCACACTGATGTAGATGTGACGGCAAGTGGACGTGCCTTGACTTCCTGCCTCATCTTCCTGTTGCTATGCGCCCAGGGCAGGCCCGCCCAGTGAAGCCTGCCCAGCTGTGAACTGTCCACAGACATTCGCCAATCGGATGGTCTTCAGAGGTCCTGGGAGCAGGCTGGACGCTTTTAACGTCCTTGCCCACCTCCCTGAGGATGGATCCAAGCATCTTCCTGCTGCTGAGCTCAATGAGCATCAGAGAGGCCTCCATCTTGAAGGCCCCAAACACACAGCCTGCCCCATTCTGCCAGCGCTAGGCCCTGGCAGGAGGAAGGGCCTGTAGCGAGGGTGTCCACCTGAGCCACCTCAAAGGCCTGGGGGAGGAAATCCTCATGCTCCTGCCCAGTGCCAGGGGTGAAGGGGGGAGATGCGAAGGGGGCGGGTGTTCGGGTGGGGGGGAGAGAGGCGGCACGCAGTAGGGGACATCGGAAAATTGCAGGTGCACGGCCTGAAATTTTCCCTCTATTGACGTCAATCAGCAGAACACTGTGCGGGCAATGCCCCAAGAATTCCTGGAGGTTTCGTCACATGACCCTCCCGCCTCCCAAGTGCCAACACCCACGCCCCCACCCGGTCAAACCGCCATGTTTCTCCCCATCTCCAGTATTTTTATAATTAAGAAGCGAATGTGTTCGAAGGAAATGAAGACAATTTTCTTCCAATGCCCCTGTGATGTTTCTGTGGTGTTGTCGCACCGCAGCATGCAGGAGATTCATCCTCCATTCCTGGAGACTCCAGGGAAATCCTGGAGGTTTGGAAACCCCTAAAGAATTCTTCAGTAACCCCCGCCCCACGCCCCACCGCCTCAGTGCGGCACGGGAGGCCCTGCCTTGTAGAGCAGGCTCCCGGAAGATGCTGCCCAAAAACTCAACAACAGGAGAGGGCCATAAACTCTTTGAGGTGATGGAATACTCTCCACTTGCCTGGATGAGTGCAGCTCCAACAACACTCAAGAAGCTCGACACCGTCCAGGACAAAGAAGCCCACTTGATAAGCAGCCCATCCACCACCTTAAACATTCACTCCCTCCACCTCCGGCGTACCGTGGCTGCAGTGTGTACCATCTACAAGATGCACTGCAGCAACTCGCCAAGGCTAATTCGACAGCACCTCCCAAACCCGCGACCTCTTCCACCTAGAAGGACAAAGGCAGCAGGCGCATGGGAACACCACCACCTCCAAGTTCCCCTCCAAGTCACACACCATCCTGACTTAGAAGTATATCACCGATCCTTCATCGTCGCTGAGTCAAAATCCTGGAACTCCCTCCCTAACAGCACTGTGGGAGCACCTTCACTTTACGGACTGCAGCGGTTCAAGAAGGCGGCTCACCACCAACCTTCTCGAGGGCAATTAGGGATGAGCAATGAATGCTGGCCTTGCCAGCGACGCCCACATCCCATGAACGAATTAAATAAAACAGGGCTCTACGGTAAATTTAAGATTTAGACCTCCTTTCAGTCTGCAAGCGTGACCCTGAGCTTCCCGCTTGCTTGCCATTTTAATTCTCTGTCCCACTCTGTCCTCGGCCTCCTACATTGTTCCAATGAAGCTCAACGGAAGCTCGAGGAACAGCACCTCATCTTTCGATTAGGCACTTTACAACCTTCCAGCCTCAACATCAAGTTCAAGAATTTCAGATGGTAACCACCGCTCCCATTTGCACGGACAGTGGGTGCTGGTAATGGTTCTGCTGTTGTCATTTACATCTCCTCTCGACCCATCTCTTGCGCCTTTACTTGTCCCATTTTCATGCCCTTTTGCCTTGCACCATCCTCCCTTTTGTCATTTAATCTCTCCTGCCCTCCCCCCTATCACAGACCTTCCCTTTTGTTCTTTCCTCCCCTCCCCCCTTTCCCTGCCTCTGTACTTGCTTAAAAACTGTAAAATCTCTAACTTCTTCCAGCGACCGGAACCGTTAACTCTGTTTCTCTCTCTCCGCAGTTGCTGCCTGACCCGCTGAGTAGCGCCAGCATTTTTCTGTTTTTTATTTCAGATTTCCAGCATCCACAGTATTTTATGCTTTTACAAAGGATTACATAGGACATACGGCACAGAAACAGGCCATTCGGCCCAACCAGTCCATGCTCCACTCGAGCCTCCTCTCGTCTATCCTCATCTAAATCTATCAGCATAACCCTCTATTCCCTTCTCCCTCATATGTTTGTCCAGCCTCCCCTTAAATGCATCTGTACTATTCGCTTCAACCACTCCCTGTGGTAGCGAGTTCCACATTCTCACCACTCTTTGGGTAAAGAAGTTTCTTCTGAATTCCCTATTGGATTTCTCGGTGACTATCTCATATTGATGGCCTCTAGTTTTGCTCTTCCCCACAAGTGGAAACATTCTCGCAGTAAACACTCTTATCACAATTTTTCATAATTTTAAAGACCTCTATTAGGTCACCCTTCAGCCTTCTTTTGTTGAAGCTGAAGCTTAACTTGTGAACACAACGTGGGGTATTTTTCCAGTCAAAGGCAGCTGAGGTCTTGCGTGTCAAGTAGCACGCAGTCACATGACGGGGATGAGGAGGTCACGCAGCGAGAGTGACCTCTCGGGCCCGAGCAACCGTTTGAAAACCATCAGAGTTCAAGCAGGCGTCGCTAACTCGGCAGAGCTCTGTGGTGAGCTGGCCCAGGCTTGCGTGCTGAGCGTTTCCTGTGTAATCTCCTGAATGCGAGCAGGCATCATGACTAAGCCACAGGGAGCCTTGAGCATAACCAGATGTGAATAGTCTTTAACCCTTGCCTTCTGGAATTCTGCTTTCCGAAAATCCCAAATGTATATGATCGTGAATGGGGGGGTGCGGGGGGTGGAGGGGTGGGCCGGGCAATTTTAACTTAACCCAACCGTGGGGAAATCCATGCACCCCGCCTGATCTTACTCTCACAGAGTTATACAGCACTGAAGGAGGCCATTCGGCCCAACCTGCCTGTGCCGGCTCTTTGTATGAGCCGGCCAATTAGTCCCACTCCACCCACCCTGCTCTTTCCCCTAAGCCCAGCATTGACACTGAAGTCAACAGAGTGTGATATCGGGGCGAGGATTCCACCTGATCCTGCGGTATTCCCGCATGGCGAGTTGGGTTCAAATTGCCCCACCCCCCCCGGCAATTTTCGTTTCTTTTATTTGTAGTTTTCTGACCCTCCCTCTAGATTTCTGCAATCCCCTCCCCATATGGGAGCCCAGATACTTAAGGGCGAATTTTCCATTCGGCGCTACCGCCCGATGGGAGCGGGGCAGCGGGTGATGGAAGAGCAGCGGCACGGCGCGCTCTGTCGGGTGTGCGCTCCCGGCGGACGAGGCCCCGCACCGCCAGTGCAGAGCTGGGGCTATTTGGCCTGGAGGGCCGGCGCGGGACTCGGCCGGCGGAGCGGGAGCGCGCGGGGGGAAATCGCAGCCTCACCCCAGCGCCCAGACCCTTCCCCGGCAGGGAGCCTCGCCTAGCCCTGGGGCACTGAGGCAAATAGTGGCACTCGGTGTCAGCTGTGGGCTCAGGGGGTAGCACACACATCGCCTCTGAGTCAGAAGGTTGTGGGTTCAAGTCCCACTCCAGGGACTTGAGCACATAAAGCTAGTCTGACACTCCAGTGTGGTGCTGAGGGAGTGCTGCACTGTCGGAGGTGCCGTCTTTCGGGTGGACGTAAAAGCTCCCATGGCCACTATTTCAAAGAAGAGCAGGGGAGTTATCCCCGGTGTCCTGGCCCGATATTTATCCCTCAACCAACATAACAAAAACAGATTATCTGGTCATTATCACGTTGCTGTTTGTGGGAGCTTGCTGTGCGTAAATTGGCTGCCGCGTTTCCCACATTACAACAGTGACTACACTTCAAATCGTGCGTCATTGGCTGTAAAGCGCTTTGAGGTGTCTGGTGGTCGTGAAAGGTGCTATATAAATGCAAGTCTTTCTTTCATCTTCTGCTGCTCCGACTGAGGTCAGATGGCTCACCACACCCTAGGCACCTACCCTTGCATCTTCCTGGTCTGTGCAACTGAGCTCCATGCCAGAACACTGAGACTGGGCCATCAGGAACCCCGCCCCCTCCCATTCCCCTAAACAAACGTGCCTATTTTCAAGGGGTGTTTACTCAACGACAACCACAACAACTTGCATTTCTATAGCGCCTTTAACGTAGTAAACCGCCCCAAGACACTTCACAGGAGCGTAATCAAACAAGGACACCCTCAAAGCCTCCTTGAAAAAGTGTAACATCCCCACCGACACCCGGGAATCCCTGGCCCAAGACCGCACAAAGTGGAGGAGAAGCATCCGGGAAGGCGCCGAACACCTCGAGTCTCTTCGCCGGGAGCAAGCGGAAGCCAAGCGCAGGCAGCGCAAGGAGCGCACGTCAACCCAAGCACCCCACCCACCCGTCCCTTCACCCACCGTCTGCCCCACCTGTGACAGAGACTGTAGGTCCCGCATTGGACTCATCAGTCACCTGCGAACTCATTTCTAGTGTGGAAGCAAGTCACCCTCGGCTCCGAGGGACTGCCTAAGAAGAAGAAGAAGAAGAATCAAACAAAATTTGACACCGAGCCACATAAGGAGATATTAGGACAGGTGACCAAATCTTACTCGAAAAGCTAGGTTTTAAGGAGAGTCTTAAAGGAGGAGAGAGGGGCAGGAGAGGTTTGGGGAGGGAATTCCAGAGCTAAGGGCCTCGGCAGCCGAAGGCACGGCCGCCAACGATGGAGCGATGGAAATCGGGGATGCGCAGGAGGCCAGAATTAAAGTTCAACTTGTGGTGTGGGGGATGCAATCTGGGGCCGAACTCAACCCTCTGGGTTCTGCCCCATTTCAGTTCTGATTGCAGGACATGCCTTCAGCTAACATGGTCACCGTTCTGGGCCACAATATCAAATCTAAGGCCCAGGCTTTTTGGAGAGGCTGCGGCCTTAAAGTAAAATCTCCGATGAAGCTATTAAAATACAAAAGTTCGTTCAACGGATAAAATGTAAGATGTTGTTAGGAATCATATATATTTTTATTAATTTGCTTACAGCCTTATTTTGGACATCAGGCCCGAGAAGTTCGCCCTCGGGCGGTGACTCAAAGCGGGCGGTATCGAATCGGCCGGCCGTTATACGCTGCGCCCGATATTCAGTTCTACTGCAGCCAGTGGAATTTAATATCGGGCGCTGCGAAGAACGGGCGGTCGATCCGATGCCGTCAGTTTCGTGCCCCCCGCCCAAGACCTATTTCTGGGCCGTGAAGCTTCAGTTGGTAAAAAAAATCGGCAGGTAAAAACTTTTGTGTCAATCGGCCAGGAGGTTTAGGGGTTTACGAGATGCACCCTCTGAGTGAAGAAATTTCTCCTCATCTCAGTCCTGAATGGCCGACCCCTTTATTCTGAGTACTGTGACCCTTGGTTCTGGACTCTCCAGCCAGGGGAAACATCCTCCCTGCATCTACCCTGTCGAGCCCTGTAAGAATTTCGTATGTTTCAATGTGATCACCTCTCATTCTTCTAAACTCTAGAGAATATAGGCCTAGTTTCTTGACCTGTGGAATTCTCTACCACAGAAGGCAGTTGAGGCCAAGTCAGTAACTATATTCAAGAAGGAGTTGGATATATTTCTTAAGGCTAAAGGTATCAAGGGATATGGGGAGAAAGCAGGGACAGGGTACTGAATTTGGATGATCAGCCATGATCTCATCGAATGGCGGAGCAGGCTCGAGGGGCCGAATGGCCTACTCCTGCTCCTATCTTCTATGTTTCTAGTCTACTCAATCTCTCCTCATAGGACAATCCCCCCCATCCCAGGAACCAGTCTGGTGAACCTTCGTTGCACTCCCTCTGTGGCAAGTATATCCTTCCTTAGGTAAGGAGACCAGAACTGTGCACACTACTCCGGGTGTGGTCTCACCAAAGCTCGATATAATTCGGCACTTTATAGCCTTCCGGACTTAACATCGAGTTCAACATTTTCAGACTATAAATTGGCCGCAGTATTTCTTTCTTTTTTTCTTCTTGTTTCCTCACATGGTAATTGCTGCCATCATCCTCCACTCATCATCTGGAGCCATCATTTGTTTCTTAACTTGTCCCATTACCTTTAGCCTTACACTATCATACATTTGTCAGTCAGTCTCTCCTGCCTTCCATCCTATCACAGACCTTCCCTTGTTCTTTCCACCCCTCCTCCCTGCCCCTGCATAAGAATCTCTCCTCCCTCACCTTTTCCAGTTCTGACGAAGGGTTCGACCCGAAACGTTGACTCTGTTTCTCTCTCTTCGATGCTGCCTGACCTGCTGAATGTCTCCAGCACTTTCTGTTGTTATTTCTATATAATTTCAGCAGGACTTCTTTACTCTGATACTCCAACCCCCGTTTCAGTAAAGGCCATTTGCTTTCTTAATTGCTTGCTGCACCTGTATGTTAACTTTCTGTGATTCGTTTACAAGGACATCCAAGTCCCTCTGCATATCTACATTTACTAGTCTCTCCCCTTTTAAAAAAATATTCTGCTTTTCTATTCTTCCGACCAATGTGGATAATTTCACATTTCCCCACAATATACTTACTCCATCTGCCACTTTCTTGCCCACTCGCTTAACCTGTCTACATCCCTTTGCAGCCTCTTTGTGTTCTCCTCACAGCTTACTGTCCCACCTAGCTTTGTATCATCAGCAAACTTGGATGCATTGCACCCGATCCCCTCACCTAAGTCATTGATGTCGATTGCGAGTAGCTGAGGCCCAAGCACTGATCCCTTGCGGTACCCCCACTAGTTACAGCCTGCCAACCCCAAAATGACCCATTTCTTCCTACTCTCTGATGAATGGTCATTGACCTGAACTGTTAACTCTGTTTCTCTCTCTACAGATGCTGCCTGACCTGCTGAGTGTTTCCAGCATTTTCTCTTTTTATTTCAGATTTCCAGCATCCGCAGTATTTTGCTTTTGTCGGCCTACTCTCTGTTTTCTGTCCGTTAACCAATCCTCAATCCAGGCGAATATATTACCCCCAATCCCAAGAGCCCTAATCTTGTGTAAGAACATAAGAACATAAGAACATAAGAAATAGGAGCAGGAGTAGACCAATCGGCCCCTCGAGCCTGCTCCGCCATTCAATGAGATCATGGCTGATCTGATCCAACCTCAACTCTAAAGAGCACAAGAAGTAGGAGCAGGACCAGGCCACTCGGCCCCTGGGCCCGCTTCGCCACCCACAGGGCCTCGACCGATCCGAACTCAAACTCATGTCCAATTTCCAGCCCGCTCCCCGTAACCCCTGATTCCCTTTACTTCTAGGAAACGGTCTATTTCTGTTTGAAATTTATTTAATGAAGTAGCTTCCACAGCTTCCTGGGGTAGCAAATTCCACAGACCTCTTGTGTGGCACCTTATTGAATCCCTTTTGAAAATCTAAATGTACCACATCCACTGGTTCCCCTTTATTGACCCTGCTCGTTGCACCCTCAAAAAGATCTCATAGATTTGTCAAACACGATTTCCCGTTCATAAAACCGTGTTCACTCTGCCTAATCCTATTATGATGTTTTAAGTGCCCTGTTACTGCGTCCCCTAATAATATATTCTCGTATTTTCCCTACTATTGATGTCAGGCTAACTGGTCTGTAGTTCCCAGTTGCCAGCTTCAGTCAGTAACAAAGGAGGTGTGGGGCGGGGGGGGGGAGGAGGGAAAACAAAAGGTCAGAAAAAAAGCCGCTGAAGCGAAGCAGATTCTCGCTTCCTCGATCGGCTTACAAAAAGCTGATTTTCTTCTTGCAAAGTAATTAAAGAGCAACAGCACGGGGTCGACACAAAAAAAACCAACCCTAAATGAAACAAACAGCAGCTGCGGACGATGATAAAGAATCACAGGGGCCGAGAAGATGCCAGTAAAGCGTTCAGTCCCGTTATGCAACAGGATTAGCGCGGGCGCTGTTTGCTGAATGAGGCGCTGTCTGCTGGGCTGACGGTCGGGGGGGTGGGGGTGGGGGTCCTCGGGAGAGACAGCACGCCAGCAGGAAATGGCTCGTGATGCAGGGCCGACGGGAAGTCTGCAAGTTCCAGTCAGCCCCCCACCCCGCCCCTCGGCTCCACGGCTCTCCTTTCACTGGCAAATTCCCTTGGGTGGAGTTAAATATGGAAAAGATTGGAAAGCGGGAATCCCTTTCTGCGCGGTTAACCGTTTCACCGCCGGTCCAAGCCACACACAAGCTCCCGTGAATTGAACTCCCAGCTGCTGAAATGTCTGGCAAGCCCAAAAAAAAACAAAAAGCGCCGCCGGTTCGAAAGATTATGGCTTCCAAATTGAACAAAGCTGTTGAAGACTATGCAGGGTTTTTAATAACATAGATAAGGTGAAACTGTTTCCACTGGCAGGAGGGTCGGTAACCAGAGGAAACACAGATTTCAGATAATTAGCAAAAACAACCAGAGGCGGAGATGAGGAGATGTTATTTTTTTTTTACACAGCGGGTTGTTGTGATCTGGAACGCACTGCCCCGAAAAGGGCGGTGGAAGCAGATTCAACAGTAACATTCAAAATGGAATTGGGTAAATATTTGACCGCAGGCGGACATGAGGAAGAACTTCTTTAAGCAACCAGTGGTTAGGATTTGGAATGCGCTGCCTGATCGGGCGGTGGATCCAGATTCAATAGTAGCCTTCAAAAAGGGAATCGGATAAATACTGGAAGGAGAAACAATTGTAGGGATAGGGGGAAAGAGCCGGGGGGGGAGCGGGACTAACTGGATCGCTCTTCGAAAGAGCCGGCACAGACTCGATGGGCCGAATGGCCTCCTTCTGTGCTGTGCTATTCGATGATTCTAGGAAAAGGAAAAGTTTGCAGGGCTATGGGGAAAGAGCAGGGGTGGGGAGTGAGACTAACTGGACAGCTCTTCCAAAGAGCCGGCACAGGCACGATGGGCCGAATGGCCTCCTTCTGTGCTGTAAGATTCGATGAACCGCCCCATGTGCAGAGGGACATGGTTGGAATGTTCCTTGATAAAATTTTTTTCCAGCTTTTGGGTGAATGGTGGTTTACCTGAAAGGTTCGTTAGCCAAGGAATGATGGGAAGCTCACTGAGTAGAAGGGAAAAAGGAATAACAACAACAACTTGTATTGAAATAGCGCCTTTAACGTAGTGAAACGCCCCAGGGCGCTGCACAGGAGTGTTAGAAGACAAAAAAATTTGACACCGAGCCACATAAGGAGAAAATTAAGGGCAGGTCACCAACAGCTTGGCCAAAGAGGTAGGTTTAAGGGTCGTCATAAAGGAGGAAGGAGAGGTAGAGAGGCGGAGAGGTTTAGGCTGGGAATTCCAGAGCTTAGGGGCCGAGGCAACAGAAGGCACGGCCACCAAAGGTGGAGCGATTATAATCAGGGATGCTCAAGAGGTCAGAATTAAAGACTGTGGGGGAAAAATGGGGTTGTTTTGCCCGGGCGTGGTGCCGCTAACGCCTCCCACGAAATTCAGCGGAAGGTTGGCGGCGGCGGTAGCCGGTAGCGCCCCGGGGTGCAGCGCCTCCGGCGATGACATCATGACGATATGTCCGACAGGGTCAGGGTGGCGTTTCTGCAGCCGCGGCGGCGCAAATTAAAGGGCAGGCGCCGGGCGGCCATTTTTTTTGGGGGCCGCCTGCCCCCTTCCGCTCTTTCATGCGGGGTGCCGGCCGCGATCGCTCAGCCCCGCACTCCTCTTCAGTACCGGGCTCTTTTGCCAGCACCCCCGCTCCCTGGTGGGCCAGCAGGGCCCCGGCGCGTGCTGCGCTAGGCCACTCCCCTTTAATCAGGGGAGGGAGGTCTAAATACCGACGCGCATGGCGCTGTTGCACGTAGCGCCACGATATTGAGTGGTAGCGCCCCAGGAAGGAGGGGGAGCGCTTCCAGTAGCGCCCACCTCCTGCTTGGGGCACTACCACTCAATTTATAGCGCAGGGGCGCTAACATTTTCCGTGCGCTGAAAGTACGCGACCGAATTTCTCCCCCTATTTATATATATATTTATTAAAATGCTCAGATGATGCCGATATTAATCCTTCAATATTATGACGATGTCCTTATCAGCCTACTATATTACAGGGTACCAACATCCATTTCACACTGCTTAGAGAGCAAGCACCTTTCCCACAATGCCATGGGGAAGCCCATATCAATCCCATAATACTACAGGTTCCCATAAGCTAATGGGAGGGGGGGGGGAACCATCAGTTTTCCCACGATGCAATGCGGTTGCCCGCGTTATTCCCAGAACGCCATGGGAAGGCCCATATCAATCCCATACTACTGCGTCCCGACAGCAATCAAGCCCACATCGCCCACCAAATGTCCGGTTCACGTGCTGCGGACCTCCAGCTGGCTCAATCCGGAAGTTAATCACCAGTGCGTGTCATCCTTGTGAAGCACCGTGTCTTTGCACACTCACCTTATTGCAAACCCACAAGCATGATTCACTGGTGACTGAACTTGCGATCCCCGGCAGTCAGTCAGTCAGTCAGCCACAGAAGGAAGTGGAACGGCGACGCATCGAGCCAAAAATGAAAGGGGAAAAATACCAAATCCTAGTGAACGAAACTAAATTTGAAACAGAAACGGGGTAAAATTTTTAGCATTTGACATAAGATTGGCGTTGCAGATCTGCTGGTCGTTATAGAAACGACCTGATTTTAATTTCCAACAGCATAGAATAGATGCGCAAAATAGAAGCTAAAGAAGTATATGAGGGAGAATGGAACAGAAGGATAAGCCGATAAACACCGGCCGAATGTAAAATCTCTAACTTCTTTCAGAGGCCTGGAACGTTAACTCTGTTTCTCTTTCTCCACAGTTGCTGCCTGACCCGCTGAGTAGCGCCAGCATTTTTCTGTTTTTTATTTCAGATTTCCAGCATCCACAGTATTTTTGCTTTTACAAAGGATTACATAGGATATACGGCACAGAAACAGGCCATTCGGCCCATCCAGTCCATGCCGGAGTTTATGCTCCACACAAGCCTCCTCCCGTCTTTCCTCATCTAAATCTATCAGCTTAACCCTCTGTGCCTTCTCCCTCATATGCTTGTCCATCCTCCTCTTAAATGCATCTATACTATTTGCCTCAACCACTCCCTGTGGTAGCGAGTTCCACATTCTCACCACTCTTTGGGTAAAGAAGTTTCTTCTGAATTCCCTATTGGATTCCTTGGTGACTATCTCATATTGATGGCCTCTAGTTATGCTATTCCCCACAAGTGGAAACATTCCCTCTGTATCCACCCTATCAAAATTTTTCATAATTTTAAAGACCTCTATTAGGTCACCCCTCAGCCTTTTTTTTTCAAAAGAAAAGAGACCCAGCCTGTTAATCCTTTCCTGATATGTATATCCCTCGCATTTCTGGTATCACCCTTGTAAATCTTCTCTGCACCCTCTCCAGTGCCTCTATATCCTTTTTATAATATGACGACCAGAACTGTACGCAGTACTCTAAGTGTGGTCTAACCAAGGTTCGATACAGGTTTAGCATAACTTCCCTACTTTTCAATTCTATCGCTCTAGAAATAAACCCTAGTGCTTGGTTTGCTTTTTTTATGGCCTTGCTAACCTGTGGCACAACTTTTAGTGATCTGTGTATTTGTACTCCGAGACCCCTTTGTTCTCTACCCCACCTAGACTCGCACCCTCCAAGTGATAAGTGACCTCCCTATTCTTCCTACCAAAATGTAATACCTCACATTTATCTGTGTTGAACTTTATTTGCCAATTATTTGCCCATTCTGCAAGTTTATTAATGTCCTCCTATCTTCTTCTTCTTAGGCAGCCCCTCGGAACCGAGGATGACTTGCTTCCACATTAAAAATGAGTTCTCGGGTGACTGATGAGTCCAATGCGGGACCTGCAGTCTCTGTCACAGGTGGAGCAGACGGTGGTTGAAGGGGCGGGTGGGTGGGGTGCTTGGGTTGACGTGCGCTCCTTGCGCTGTTTGCGCTTGGCTTCCGCTTGCGAGACTCGAGGTGTTCGGTGCCTTCCCGGATGCTTCTCCTCCACTTTGTGCGGTCTAGGGCCAGGGATTCCCAGGAGTCGGTGGGGATGTTGCACTTTTTCAACGAAGCTTTGAGGGTGTCCTTGAAGCGTTTCCTCTGCCCACCTGGGGCTCTCTTGCCATGTCGGAGCTCCGAGTAGAGCGCTTGTTTTGGGAGTCTCGTATCAGGCATGCGGACCGTCCATCGGAGCTGATCGAGCGTGGTCAAAGCTTCGATGCTGGGGATGTTGGCCTGAGCGGGAACAGGCATTGGTGCGCCTATCCTGCCAATGGATTTGCAGGATCTTGCGGAGGCAGCGTTGGTGGTACCTCTCCAGTGCTTTGAGGTGCCTGCTGTACATGGTCCATGTCTCTGAGGCATACAGGAGGGCGGATATCACTGCTGCTCTGTAGACCATGAGCTTGGTGCTGGGTTTGAGGTCCTGGTCTTCAAACACTCTCTTCCTCAGGCGACCAAAGGCTGCACTGGCACACTGAAGGCGGTGTTGGACTTGTCCTCCTATAATTTGTTGCAGACCTCCTCAGTATTGACTATCCTCCCCAATTTGGTGTCATCCGCAAATTTAGAAATTGTGTTTTTCACAGAATCCCCACAATGCAGATAGAGGCCATTTCGGCCCATCGAGCCTGCACCGACACATATCCCACCCTATCCCCGTAACCCCACGTATTTAATCCCCCTAACACTAAGGGTCAATTTTATCATAGCCAAACCAACCTAACCCGCACATCTTTGGACTGTGGGAGGAAACCGGAGCACCCGGAGGAAACCCACGCAGACACGGGGAGAATGTGCAAACTCCACTCAGACAGTCACCCGAGGCCGGATTCGAACCCGGGTCCCTGGCGCTGTGAGGCAACAGTGCTAACCACTATGCCACCGTGATTCCTAAGTCTAAATCGTTAATGTAAATTGTAATGTAATTCTATGTAATTAAGTATTTTGGAAGGTAGAACGAGGAGAGGCAATATAACGATAGCAAAATACTGCGGATGCTGGAAATCCGAAATAACAACAGAAAATGCTTGAAAAACTCAGCAGGCCAGGCAGCATCCGTGGAGAGAGAAACAGAGTTAATGTTTCAGGTCGAAGACCTTTCGTCAGAACTGGAGTTCTGATGAAAGGTCTTCGACCTGAAACGTTAACTCTGTTTCTCTCTCCACGGATGCTGCCTGGCCTGCTGAGTTTTTCCAGCATTTTCAGAGGCAATATAAACTAACTGGTGCTATTTTAAAGGGGGTCTCGGACCAGAGAGGCCTGTGGGGTTTCCATACGCAAACCTTTGAAGGTGGCAGAACGAGATGATAAGTCTGTTGAAGAAGCGTATGGGATCCTTAGCTTGATACATTGAGGCATGGAGCACAAAAAAAAGGAAGTTGTGCTAAACATTTTATAAATCACTTGTGAGGCCCCAGCTGGAGTATTGCGTTCAATTCCGGGCACCACACTGTAGGAATGATGTCAAAGCCCTGGAGAGGGTGCAGAGGAAATTTACTAGAATGGTACCAGGGATGTGGGACTTCCGTTAGGTGGAGAGACGGGAAAAGCCGGGATTGTTCTCTTTCGAGCAGAGCTGGGGAGATTTAACGAAGGTTTCAAATGAGAGGTTTTGATAGCGTAACTAGGAAGCTACTGCCCCTACTGGCAGGAGAGGGAGCAAGAGAGAGAGAGAGAGAGAGAGAAAGAGAAAGAGTGGCAGGAGGCCATTGCCCTGCGAGTTTACGAGAGTCTGGAGGGAGGTAGCCCAGCGTGGGTCATCGCGGAGCCTGGTGCAGAGGGCGCATACACAGTGTCGTAAAAAGTTCAACGACCTCACGCGGGTGGTCAGGGTGACTACCTGCTTTTCAAAACCTCCACATCTCAACCTCACTCTGTGCACAGACGGTGCAAATACCCAAGTGCCCAACACTCATCCAGCAACTACGGCCATCTCATAAAAGTCACACATTGACGGCTATTCGACTATGGTAGGCACACCTGCCAAACCCATGGCCGCACACTCACTCACACGCTGTCCTTTTTCTTGCAGGCCAAGCTTTCACATAACCGCCGAGAGCAACAGCGGATTGGGAGGAGGACAGGCGGAGCCGCACCCCCCTCACAGAATTGGAGGGGAGAGTCCACAGACTCATTGCGAGCCAGGTAGTGAGTGCTGTGGCCGTTGGAGAGGTCGACCCCCTTGGGGACAGTAACGGTATGTTCATCAGCTTTCTCTCCTCTCTCATACCACTTCCCCCTCACATCCCCAGCCTTTTACACTTTCAATCTAACTGTACTGTCTCCAGTCCTTGCTCCCTTCCTGCCCCCCTGCCCTCACGCTAAAGCCACTCTTGTACCTTCCTGCTTTCAGATAGTGAACCACCAGCTGAGCAGCCTGTCCCTCAGCCTCCCAGTGGCAGCGATGTGCCAGAGGAGGAGGAAGAAGAAGCCGGAGACTCACCGCCTGCGTCTCCCGAGGGTAACACTTCCGACACTGGGGCCACGCCTTCCCTGGAGGGGAGCAGGGGAGTTGGCTTTGATGTGGGTGAAGCTCCGGGACCCAGTGGCCTGCAGCAACGCCATGGGGAAGGGAAGCTCGGGGGCCATCTCCCCGGAGGGCGAGTGCGTGCACGAGTTCTGCTGCACAGGACTCGGATGAGGACCTCAATATAGCGGCCATGAACACTCAGGCTCTGAGCATGCATACGGAGCTGATGGGTGCAACGGCAAGGGTGCCCGGCAGCATGGATGCACTGGCGAGGAACGTGGAGGAGTCTGCTGCCAGCACAGCTGTCATCTGTGCGCAAACCCTCCAGCCCATCCTTGCCTCGTTGCAGAGGATGGTTGAATTGCAGGGAGACCGTGGGGACCCAGAGCCCATGCCGCGTGCAATGGGTGAGGTGGCAGGATCTATTGCAGCACAGGCCGACGCAACGGCATAGTGCTGCAATCGAGTCATGGGCTGGTGCCATCCAGTCTCGGACTGCTCTCATGCAGTCTCAGATTGATGTCACGCAAGCACTGACTGCTGCCATCCTCGCTGGGTCGCCCACTGTCCACCGGGGACCTCACGGTGCCGCAGCAGGCCAGCAATCTGTGCTCGAGCAGATTGCTCCGGATGCTGAGGTTCTGCCCCGGGGGAGTGGCGGTGTGTCGGTCGAGCAGGAAGGTGCTGTCCTCTCTCAGGATGACAGCATTCCTGCTCCCACCACTGCCACTCCACCATTGCACTTGCCACAGCCTGCAACACAGCCGGCCCAGACTGCTGCCCCCCCATCAGAGTTGGTGCAGTCTGCAGCCGGGCCCTCCAGGCCCAGAGCTGGCCGAGGGTGTCCTTCAAGGCCGTCTGCAGTCTCTGGATCCAGCATTCAGCAGCCTTCCACCAGCCTTGCTGCAGCCACTGGGGCCACATTACGGAGGTACAGTAGGGAGGGAAGGCGGGGGGGAAGTGCGCAAGGGATGGAGATCACCCTCGAAGGCCGAAAAGTAAAAATCCTCCAATAAATGGGGGGAATGTTTGTGGCAAAGTTTGATGTTCAGCTTCATATATTGTTCACTGTGTTGACACTTATCTTGATGTGGTCAGAAAGAGTTTTATTAGTTTATGAATTGTTGTGTTTGTTTGTAATTGTTTGTCCTGAATAAATAAGACAGAGTTTGTAAAATAAATAAAACATTTTAATGGAACTTTACAACTTTGCTCATTTGACTCATTGGAGCTTTGCCCGGCAATAGGGGCTGCGGGATGCTTGCGATGATGTGCTTGTTCATCCCAGAAGCCATCTTCTCTGTCATTCATCAGAAGCAGTGTCTTATTAGGCGTTCACGGACGGCCCTTGCAGAGGCAACATTGTGCGCCTCCCTCCCACGTTGGTGCTGCTCATCCTCCTCTTCATCCTCCTCTCCCTCTTCCTCCTCCTTTCCCTCTTGCTCCTCCTGAGGTGGTGCACCAATCCCTGTTGGCAACGGCTGGGCCCTCAGAATGGCGAGGTTGTGAAGCACGCAGCACCCAACAATGAAAAGCGAGGCTCGCTCGGGAGAGTACCGCAGGGCTCCTCCAGAGCGGTCCAGACACCGGAACCGTTGCTTCAAGACACCGACCGTCGTCTGCTCAATGAGGTTCCTGGTGGCGCTGTGGCTCTCATTGTATGCGAGCTCAGCAGGAGTGTTGGGGTTACGGAGCGGTGTCATCGGCCAGGTGCAGGGTGGATCACCCTTGTCCCCGAGGAGCCAGCCACGAGGTTGACGCAACGGTTGGAAGAGGTCTGGGACATCAGTCTGGCACAGGACGAAAGCATCGAGGCTGCTGCCAGGATAGCGGTCAATGACGGCGAGGATGCACTGTCTGTGGTCACACACCAACTGGACGTTGAGAGAGTGGAAGCCTTTGCGGTTGCGGAACATCTCTGCATTTTCATGCAATGCCACGTGCGTGCAGTCAATGACGCCCTCAACCATGGGGAAGCCCGCTATCCTAGCGAAGCCACATGCGCATTCACGCGGTTGGACCCGCGTCACGGGTAAAGAGATGTACTCATTTCTCCTTTTGGACAGAGCATTTGTGACCTCCCGGATGCAGCAATGGACAGCGAACTGGGAGGCATTCGCTATGTCCCCAGTTGAAGCCTGGAAGGAGCCGCTGGCCTAGAAATTCAGAGCCACCGTCACCTTCACTGCCACCGACAGAGACGTCCTGGTCCTGAGCTGAGGCTGCAGATCTGGTTGCAGGGGGTGGCAGAGCTCAGTGACCACCTCCTTGCTGAAGCGCAGCCTTCGGAAACACTGCTCCTCGGACCAATGAATGTAGGAGAACTGCTCCCGGAATACCCTGGGAGGGTAAGGTCTCCTGTGCAGAGGCCTGTTGGCCCGCCTCCCTCTGGCCACGTTTGCCACTCTCTCTCTCTCTCTCTGCGCCTCTGCTGCCTCCGGAGGTGATGCTGGAGGACGACGCCCCGAGTTAATGCAGCCCCCATTTAAAATCTTCTAAACGTGGTGAATATGAAGCTCAGAGAAACAGGGACCTGAAAAGTGTTGCTCAGGACCAAAACTTCTTGCAGGACAGCGTTAATTCTCTCCAGACCTCTCTCTCCCTCTCGACCTGCGTATGGCAAAAATTTCGCCGACAAGAAAAAGCAGGAAGTGCCCGCCTTTAAATAGCGCACCCCCGGCTCCTTGCTGACTGCAAAACGTCCCCCTCTACCTGCCGTTCCTAGCAGCAGGCGCCGAGGCAGGGGGACGACAAACAAATTCCGGTCCGGGGCTGCTACCGGGGCGTTGGATGCTTGGATGACGTCACGATCTGCGGGCGCAGGAGATCGTGGCGGTAGGGTTTAGCGCCATCGCAAAGCGCTAGGTCAATTTCGCGGTCGGTGCTAAATTCGCCGCGTACGTTAGTGTCCCCCCCACCCCCGGAGGCGCTAACCGACCCAATTTTTCCCCCTAAGTTTCTGAAAACAAATTTTTAGAGTGTGGTTTTAAGTACTTCCTGCCACTCCATCACATCCTATCAGGACCTGGTCAGCTGGTGGGTTGTTTTGCCAGCAGGCTGTGCCAGTGAGAGTGGCAAGGGGGCCGTGTCGACACCCTGATTCCCAGGCGTGCCGAGTGCGGGGTTTCAGCCGGAGGTCCCTTCCTCGGAGCTGGAGATGGGGACTGAGTGGAGGCACAAGCCAGGGTCAAGCTCTTACACCTCCCAGTGGCTGGTGAGGGAACAGCAGCAACAGAGGGACTGCTCCTGGGAGGCCAATCCTCAGAAATAACTTTCCAAGACATGGCAGATCAACAAAACCCATAGAATTACATCGAACTTACAGCAGAGAAACAGGCCCAACTGGTCTGTGCCGGTGTTTGTGCTCCACACGCGCCTCCTTCCACCGTTCTTCATCTCACTCTATCAGCATACCCTTCTATTCGGGTTTGGACAGGCTAGACGGGGAAAGGCTGTTCCCACTAGTTGATGGTACAAGGACTAGGGGACACAGATTTAAGGTTTTGGGAAAGAGATACAGGGGGGATATGAGGAAAAACTTTTTTACGCAGCGAGTGGTGAGGACCTGGAACTCGCTGCCGACGGAAGTGGTGGAAGCGGAGACACTCAATGTTTTCAAGGGGAGACTGGATAGGCAGTTGCAGGGCTACGGGGATAGAGTGGGGGGAATGGGACTGACTGGATTGCTCTACAGAGAGCCGGCACAGACTCGATGGGCCGAATGGCCTCCTTCTGTGCCGTTATGACTCTATGGGGGAAAAATTTGGTTGCTTTGCGCCTCCCGTTAGTGCCTGGCCGCGGCGCCGCCCACGCCTCCCGCGAAATTCAGCGGGAAGTTAGTGGCGGCGGTAACCGGTAGCGCCCCGCGGCGCTGCGTCGCCGGAGATGAGGTCATCGCCGTGCGCAGCACCCGCTTGCGCCCCGGCCGCGATCTTCGGGAGCGCCCCTGACTTACCGTCGGACGCTATGTCCGATGGGGTCAGGGGGGCCTACCTGCGGCCGGGGAGGCTCTATTTAAAGGCGAGGTGTGGGGCGGCCATTTTTGTTGCTGGCCGCCTGCCAGCACCTGCCTCCGCTCCCGTCCCCGGCCTCCTTACCCGCCCCCCCGCGGAGTGCCGGCTGCGCTCCAAGAGCCCGGCACTTCTCTTGAGTGCTGGGCTCTTTTGCCGGCATTCCCGATGCCCGGGGGCCCAGCTGGGCCCCGCCCGGGTCACGCTGCGCAAGGCCCCTCCTCTTTAAGAAGGGGAGAAAGGTCTGTAATACCACCACTCAATTTCCGTCGCGGGGGCGCTAATTTTTCCGGGGCGCTAAAAGTAGCCCTGTGACTCTATTCCTTTCTCCCTCACGTGCTCATCCAGCTTATCCTTAAATGCATCTATGCTATTCGCCTCAGCCACTCCAAGTGGCAGCGAGCTCCACATTCTCGCCATTTCAGAACATGTGAAAGAGATGATTTTTTTTTTCGAGAAGGAAATTTTCCCTGAATTATTTTGCTGGGATCGCTGTTATTCCCGTGCGGGCGGCAGGAATCCTGTTCGGAGAGTTACACTTATCGTTCCTGGTCCCTGGGTGCGGCCGGAATCACACAGCACAGAAGGAGGCCCTTCGGCCCATCGTGCCTGTGCCGGCTCTTTGAAAGAGCGATCCAATTAGTCCCACACCCACTGCTCTTTCCCCATAGCCCTGCAAATTTTTCTTTTTCAGGTATTTATCCAATTCCCTTTTGAAAGTTACTATTGAATCCGGTTCCACCGCCCCTTTCAGGCAGCGCATTCCAGATCATAACTCGCTGCGTAAAAAAATTCTCCTCATCTCCCCCCGGATCTTTTGCCCATTACCTTCAATCCGCTGGTTGATATTCACTTCTCCCGCTGTACTCATTCGCTGCCGCTGCTCCCGGAGAATACGCCGCACACAATCCTGTGCTATCGGACACCGTTTAGAATCAATGGGGGCAATTCGAACCGAACGCTCCCTTCGGGCAACTGGGTGCAACGCTGGTTTGACACCCCGCCTCGATTTTACTCTCCACTGAAGTCAAGTAAGAAAGAACTTGCGTTTATATAGCGCCTTTCGCAACCTCAGGATGTCCCAAAGCTCTTCACAGCCAATGAAGTGCTTTTTTTGAAGTGTTGTCATTGGGTGCAATCTAGGAAACGCGGCAGCCTATTTGCGCACAGCAAGCTCCCGCAAACGGCAATGTGATAATGAGCAGATCATCTGTTTAAGAGAAATAACAACAGAAAACGCTGGAAAAACTCAGCAGGCCAGGCAGCATCCGTGGAGAGAGAAAGAGAGTTAACGTTTCAGGTCAATGACCTTTCGTCAGAACTGTGAAGAGCCGGAAATCAAATAGATTTAAGGCCAGAGTAAAGCTGGGAAAAGGGGGAGGGGATAAAAGAACAAAGGGGGAGTGTCGGATGAGTCTAAGGATGAAATGGAACTGTGGACCCGGACAGCTCTGTTTAAGAGACGTTGGCTGAGGCATAAATATTAGCCCAGGCCAGGAGTAATATGGGGCGGGGTGCAAAACCGGCTGTAAATCCGGCGTTCCACCCGATCCCGTGGGTTTTCCCGCCCAGCAAGTTTGCTTATAACGACCCTCAGCGGCTTTTTTAGTTTTCGTACAGAATGTGGCAGCGTACCACGCAGACTGCGAGATCCCAACTTCCAATCTCTGCCTGGCATCAGCTGATCTCAGGCTGGCAGTCGTGGCACGCCATGATTTGGCATCGGACTGGAAGGGCGTGTGGCAATGGGGAGCCCTCTGTCTCTATCTCATGCAGTGCGTGAGTGTCAGTCAGTGGCTCAGTTGGTAGCACCCTCACCTCAGAGCCTAGAAGGTTGCAGGGTTCAAGCCCCACTTCCAGGACTTGAGTGCAAAAATCTAGGGGGGAAAATTCGGTTGCTTTGCGCCTCCCATCAACGCCCTAAGGGGGCGCAAAGCAACTAGCGCCCGGGCGCGGCACTGCCAACGCCTCCTGCCAAATTCAGTGGGAAGTTAGTGGCGGCGGTAACCGTTAGTGCCCCGCGGCACTGCGCCGCCGGCAATGAACCCTGGCTGCGATCTTCGGTAGCGCCCCCTGACTTTCTGCAGGACGCTATGTCTGACGGTGTCAGGGGGGCCTACCTGTGGCCGGGGCGGCACTAATTAAAGGCGAGGTGCCGGGCGGTCAGTTTTGTTGCTAGCACCTGCCCCCGTTGCCGTCCCCGGCCTCCTCTGCAGCCCCCCCCCCCCCCCGCGGAGTGCCGGCTGCGCCCCGTGAGCCCGGCACTTCTCTTGAGTGCCGGGCTCTTTTGCCGGCACTCCGATCCCTGGTGGCCCAGCTGGGCCCCGGCTCGCGCTGCGCAAGGCCCCTCCCCTTTAAGAAGGGGAGGAAGGCCTGCAGTACCGCGGCACGTAGCGCCGTGATATTCCCTCGCAGTGCCCCAAGAGGGAGGCGGGGTGCTTCCAGTAGCGCCCCGCTTCCCTCTTGGGGCGCTACCACTCCATTTCGACCACGGGGGCGCTAAAAGTAGCACCCCGGCGAAGTTAGCGCCTCAAAGGGGGCGCGACTCAATTTTTCCCCCTGGTACTGCTGACACTCCGGTGGAGTGCTGCACTGTCGCAGGTGCCGTCTTTCGGTTGAGACGTTAAACCGAGGCCCCATCTGCTCTCTCAGGTGGATGTAAAAGATCCCGCAGCACTATTTCGAAGAAGAGCAGGGGGAGTTATCCCTGGTGTCCTGGCCAATATCAACCAACATCACTAAAGCAGATTTTAAAAAAAAATTCGTACATGGGATGTGGGCATCGCTGGCAAGGCCAGCATTTATTGCCCATCCCTAGTTGCCCTTGAGAAGATGGTGGTGAGCTGCCTTCTTGAACCGCTGCAGTCCGTGTGGTGAAGGTACTCCCACAGTGCTGTTGGGGAGGGAGTTCAGGTTTTTGACCCAGTGATGATGAAGGAACGGCGATATACTTCCAAGTCAGGATGGTGTGTGACTTGGAGGGGAACTTGGAGTTGGTGGTGTTCCCATGCGCCTGCTGCCCTTGTCCTTCTAGGTGGAAGAGGTCGCGGGTTTGGGAGGTGCTGCCGAAGAAGCCTTGCTGAGTTGCTGTAGTGCATCTTGTAGATGGTACACACTGCAGCCACGGTGCACCGGCGGTGGAGGGAGTGAATGTTTAAGGTGGTGGACGGGGTGCCAATCAAGTGAGCTGTTTTGTCCTGGATGGTGTCGAGCTTCTTGAGTGTTGTTGGAGCTGCACTCATCCAGAAAGATGAATTATCTGGTCATTATCACACTGCTGTTTGTGGGAGCTTGCTGTGCGCAAATACACACAGGCGGAAAGGGGAGGGGCAGAAAGGTTTCTGGGGTGGGGTAGTGTAGTGTTTATGGGGTTCGGTAGTATAGTGGTTACAGAGTACGGTAGTGTCGTGGAGAACCATTATAAGCAGTGGGTCTGGGTATAACTGGAGTATCAGATAGAGTTTGAATGTCCTCGCTGTAGTTTTCAAATTCTTGCTCCATTCATGACCTCTAGGTCACCAACTGACTTTTTTAGTTACATTTGCACAACAGGAACTGTGGTTAATGTCAGAACATTGCATCCTGTTGCGCGAGCAGGTTTGCCTAATGCTCCCAATCCCTGTTTTGCTCTCTCTCCCCCCCTCACTGTCAGAAACTCTTAATCTCAGGCCCAATTGCCATTTTGTTGCCAGTGTACGCTCGCTCCCACAGAGATAGGGGTTGCCAACTCTCCCGGATTCTCCTGGATTTCTCCCGCAGTTACAGATTAAACTCCCGGACACTGCAGCGAGCGACCCGGGCGGTAAAAACTGTCCTGGCCTGACTCACGACACACTATCCGAGTGGGTAGCACACTCGCCTCTGAGTCAGAAGGTTGTGGGTTCAAGTCCCACGCCAGGGACTTGAGCACAAAAGTCTAGGCTGACACTCCCAGTGCAGGGCTAAGGGAGTGCTGCACTGTCGGAGGTGCCTGTCTTTCGGATGAGACGTTAAACCGTCTGCTCTCGCAGGTGGACATGAAAAATCCTGTGGCACTATTTCGAAGAAGAGCAGGGGGAGTTATCCCTGGTGTCCTGGGCCAATATTTATCCCTCAATCAATATAACAAAAAACAGATTATCTGGTCAAAATCACATTGCTGTTTGTGGGAGCTTGCTGTGCGCAAATTGGCTGCCGCGTTTCCCACATTACAACAGTGACTACACTCCAAAAGTACTTCATTAGATGTAAAGTGCTTTGAGACGTACGGTGGTCGTGAAAGGCGCTACATAAATGCAAGTCTTTCTTTCAGTGTTGCTGTTGCCCTGAGCAAGAACCACCCAATACTTAGACCAGTTTCTGGAGCGCAGAGCATTGTGGGTATTGCCACCGCCATTATTATCTAATTGCTGGGAGGATTGATGCGTCAGGCAACCAATGGCAGAAGCGGGGGTGTTTGGCGGTGGGAGGTCATGTGATGTAACCTCCCAGAATAGGGTCCAAGCAGATGTTGGCGACCTCAGCCGTGGCTCAGTGGGTAGCACTCTTGCCTTGGGTCAGTAGGTTGCAGGTTCAAAGTCCTGCTCCAGAGACTTGAACTCACAATCTAGGCTGACACTCCCAGTGCAGTGCTAAGGGAGTGCCGCACTGTCAGAGGTGCCGTCTTTTGGCTAAGATGTTAAATCAATTTCTGCTGCACTCTGAGGTGGACTTATAAGATCCCTTTGTCCCGATTTCAATGAAGATCTGGGGAGTTTGCCCTGGTCAATAAGTATCCCTCAACCAACACCACTAAAACAGATTATGTGATCATTATCCCATTGCTGTTTGTGGGACCTGGCTGTGAGCAAATTGGCTGCCGTGTTTCCAATATTGTCACAATGAGTACACTTCGAAAGTACTTCATTGGCTGTAAAGTGCTTTGGGATGTGAAAGGCGCTATCTGAATGCAAGTCTTTCATTCTTGCTTTGCACATGGAATGTCTGTTCAGAGAATCATAGAATCATAGAAAGTTACAGCACAGGAGACAATTCAGCCCATCGAGTATTTGCGGCCCTAAAAGAGCTCTCCAGCCTAATCCCACATTCCAGCTCTAGCTCCGCAGCCCTGTAGGTTACGGCAGTTCAAGTGCTTAAACAAGTACTTTTGAAATGCGATGAGGGTTTCTGCCTCTACCACCCTTTCAGGCAGTGAGTTCCAAACCCCCACCACCCACTGGGTGAAAAAAATTCTCCTCAACTCCTCTCTAATCCTTCTACCAATTACTTTAAATCTATGCCAGCTGGTTATTGAACTCTCTGCTTCCTATCCATTCCATCGAGACCCCTCATATATTTATAGAGCTCAATTAAGTCTCCCCTCAGCCTCCTCTGTTGCAAAGAAAACAACCCCAGCCTATCCAATCTTCCCTCATAGCTAAAATTCTCCAGTCCTGGCAACATCCTCGTAAATCTCATCTGTACCCTCCTCTAGTGCAATCACATCTTTCCTGTAATGTGATGACTCTCTCCCACTACTCCACCGGGAGTCAGACTCTCTCCCACTACTCCACCGGGAGTCAGACTCTCTCCCACTACTCCACCGGGAGTCAGACTCTCTCCGGCTACTCCACCAGGAGTCAGACTCTCTCCCACTACTCCACCGGGAGTCAGACTCTCTCCCACTACTCCACCGGGAGTCAGACTCTCTCCCAATACTACACCGGGAGTCAGGCTCTCTCCCACTACTCCACCGGGAGTCAGACTCTCTCCCACTACTATACCGGGAGTCAGGCTCTCTCCCAATACTACACCGGGAGTCAGACTCTCTCCCACTACTCCACCGGGAGTCAGACTCTCTCCCACTACTCCACCGGGAGTCAGACTCTCTCCCACTACTCCACCGGGAGTCAGACTCTCTCCCACGACTCCACCGGGAGTCAGACTCTCTCCCACTACTCCACTGGGAGTCAGACGCTCTCCCACTAACCCACCGGGAGTCAGACTCTCTCCGGCTACTCCACTGGGAGTCAGACTCTCTCCCACAATTCCAGCGGGAGTCAGACTCTCTCCCACTACTCCACCGGGAGTACGACTCTCTCCGGCTACTCCACCGGGAATCAGACTCTCCCCCACTACTACACCGGGAGTCAGACTCTCTCCGGCTACTCCATCGGGAGTCAGACTCTCTCCGGCAACTCCACTGGGAGTCAGACTCTCTCCCACTACTCCACCGGGAGTCAGACTCTCTCCGGCTACTCCACCAGGAGTCAGAATCTCTCCCACTACTCCACCAGGAGTCAGACTCTCTCCCACTACTCCACCGGGAGTCAGACTCTCTCCCACTACTCCACCGGGAGTCAGACTCTCTCCCACTACTCCACCGGGAGTCAGAACCTCTCCGGCTACTCCACCGGGAGTCAGACTCTCTCCCACTACTCCACCGGGAGTCAGACTCTCTCCGGCGACTCCACCGGGAGTCAGACTCTCTCCGGCTACTCCACCAGGAGTCAGACTCTCTCCCACTACTCCACCGGGAGTCAGACTCTCTCCCAATACTACACCGGGAGTCAGTCTCTCTCCCACTACTCCACCGAGAGTCAGACTCTCTCCCACTACTCCACCGGGAGTCAGACTCTCTCCCACTACTCCACCGGGAGTCAGACTCTCTCCCACTACTCCACCGGGAGTCAGACTCTCTCCCACTACTCCACCGGGAGTCAGACTCTCTCCCACTACTCCACTGGGAGTCAGACGCTCTCCCACTAACCCACCGGGAGTCAGACTCTCTCCGGCTACTCCACCGGGAGTCAGACTCTCTCCGGCTACTCCACTGGGAGTCAGACTCTCTCCCACTATTCCACCGGGAGTCAGACTCTCTCCCACTACTCCACCGGGAGTACGACTCTCTCCGGCGACTCCACCGGGAATCAGACTCTCCCCCACTACTACACCGGGAGTCAGACTCTCTCCGGCTACTCCATCGGGAGTCAGAATCTCTCCGGCAACTCCACTGGGAGTCAGACTCTCTCCCACTACTCCACCGGGAGTCAGACTCTCTCCGGCTACTCCACCAGGAGTCAGAATCTCTCCCACTACTCCACCGGGAGTCAGACTCTCTCCCACTACTCCACCGGGAGTCAGACTCTCTCCCACTACTCCACCAGGAGTCAGACTCTCTCCCACTACTCCACCGGGAGTCAGACTCTCTCCCACTACTCCACCGGGAGTCAGACTCTCTCCCACGACTCCACCAGGAGTCAGACTCTCTCCGGCTACTCCACCGGGAGTCAGACTCTCTCCCACTACTCCACCGGGAGTCAGACTCTCTCCGGCTAATCCACCAGGAGTCAGACTCTCTCCGGCTACTCCACCGGGAGTCAGACTCTCTCCCACTAATCCACCAGGAGTCAGACTCTCTCCCACTACTCCACCAGGAGTCAGACTCTCTCCCACTACTCCACCAGGAGTCAGACTCTCTCCGGCTACTCCACCGGGAGTCAGACTCTCTCCGGCTACTCCACCGGGAGTCAGACTCTCTCCCACTACTCCACCAGGAGTCAGACTCTCTCCCACTACTCCAACAGGAGTCAGACTCTGTCCGGCTACTCCACCGGGAGTCAGACTCTCTCCGGCTTCTCCACCGGGAGTCAGACTCTCTCCGGTTACTCCACCGGGAGTCGGTCTCTCTCCCACTGCTGCACCGGGAGTCAGACTCTCTCCCACTACTCCACCGGGAGTCAGACTCTCCCACGACTCCACCGGGAGTCGGACTCTCTCCCACTACTCCACCGGGAGTCAGACTCTCTCCCACTACTCCACCGGGAGTCAGACTCTCTCCCACTACTCCACCAGGATGCAGACTCTCTCCCACTATTCCACCGGGAGTCAGACTCTCTCCCACTACTCCACCGGGAGTCAGACACTCTCCGGCTACTCCACCGGGAGTCAGATTCTCTCCGGCTACTCCACCGGGAGTCAGACTCTCTCCCACTACTCCACTGGGAGTCAGACTCTCTCCGGCTACTCCACCAGGAGTCAGACTCTCTCCCACTACTCCACCGGGAGTCAGAATCTCTCCGGATACTCCACCGGGAGTCAGACTCTCTCCGGCTACTCCACTGGGAGTCAGAATCTCCCCCACTACTCCACCGGGAGTCAGACTCTCTCCCACTACTCCACCGGGAGTCAGACTCTCTCCCACTACTCCACTGGGAGTCAGACGCTCTCCCACTAACCCACCGGGAGTCAGACTCTCTCCGGCTACTCCACCGGGAGTCAGACTCTCTCCGGCTACTCCACTGGGAGTCAGACTCTCTCCCACTATTCCACCGGGAGTCAGACTCTCTCCCACTACTCCACCGGGAGTACGACTCTGTCCTGCTACTCCACCGGGAATCAGACTCTCCCCCAATACTGCACCGGAAGTCAGACTCTCTCCGGCTACACCATCGGGAGTCAGTCTCTCTCCTGCTACTCCACTGGGAGTCAGACTCTCTCCCACTACTCCACCGGGAGTCAGACTCTCTCCCACTACTCCACCGGGAGTCAGACTCTCTCCCACTATTCCACCAGGAGTCAGACTCTCTCCACCTACTCCACCGGGAGTCAGACTCTCTCCCACTACTCCACCGGGAGTCAGACTCTCTCCCACTACTCCACCGGGAGTCAGACTCTCTCCCACTACTCCACCGGGAGCACTCTCTCACCCCCTACTCCACCGGAGTCAGACTCCTTCCACTACTCCACGGGAGTCGACTCTCTCTCCGCTAACTCCACGGGAGTCAGACTCTCTCCCCTACTCCCAGGACAGACTCTCTCCACTACTCCACCGGAGTCAGACTCTCTCCCACTACTCCACCGGGAGTCAGACTCTCACTACTCCACGGGTCGACTCTCTCCACTACTCCACCGAGTCAGACTCTCTCCACTATCCACTGGAGTCAGACTCTCTCCCACTACTCCACGGGATCAGCCTCTCCTACTCGCGGAGTCAGCTCCCATCACGGAGTCTCTCTCTCCCACTACTCCACCGGGAGTCAGACTCTCTCCCACAACTCCACCTGGAGTCAGACTCTCTCCCACTACTCCACCGGGAGTCAGACTCTCTCCCACTACTCCACCGGGAGTCAGACTCTCTCCCACTACTCCACCGGGAGTCAGACTCTCTCCGGTTACTCCACCGGGAGTCAGACTCTCTCCGGCTACTCCACTGGGAGTCAGACTCTATCCCACTACTCCACCGGGAGTCAGACTCTCTCCGGCTTCTCCAATGGGAGTCAGACTCTCTCCGGTTACTCCACCGGGAGTCAGTCTCTCTCCCACTACTGCACCAGGAGTCAGACTCTCTCCCACTACTCCACCGGGAGTCAGACTCTCTCCCACTACTCCACCGGGAGTCAGACTCTCTCCCACTACTCCACCTGGAGTCAGACTCTCTCCCAATACTCCACCGGGAGTCAGACTCTCTCCCACTACTGCACCAGGAGTCAGACTCTCTCCCACTACTCTACCGGGAGTCAGACTCTCTCCCACTACTCCACCGGGAGTCAGACTCTCTCCCACTACTCCACCGGGAGTCAGACTCTCTCCGGCTACTCCACCGGGAGTCAGACTCTCTCCGACTACACCACTGGGAGTCAGACTCTCTCCCACTACTCCACCGGGAGTCAGACTCTCTCCCACTACTCCACCGGGAGTCAGACTCTCTCCCACTACTCCACCAGGAGTCAGACTCTCTCCGGCTACTCCACCGGGAGTCAGACTCTCTCCGGCTACCCCACCGGGAGTCAGACTCTCTCCCACTACTCCACCGGGAGTCAGACTCTCTCCGGGTACTCAACCAGGAGTCAGACTCTCTCCGGATACTCCACCGGGAGTCAGACTCTATCCCACTAGTCCTCCGGGAGTCAGACTCTCTCCGGCTACTCCACCGGGAGTCAGACTCTCTCCGGCTACTCCACCAGGAGTCAAACTGTCTCCCGCTACTCCACCGGGAGTCAGACTCTCTCCCACTACTCCACCGGGAGTCAGTCTCTCTCCCACTACTCCACCGGGAGTCAGACTCTCTCCCACTACTCCACTGGAGTCAGACTCTCTCCCAGTACTCCACCGGCAGTCAGACTCTCTCCCACTACTCCACCGGGAGTCAGACTCTCTCCCACTACTCCACCGGCAGTCAGACTCTCTCCCACTACTCCACTGGGAGTCAGACTCTCTCCCACTACACCACCGGGAGTCAGACTCTCTCCCACTACTCCACCAGGAGTCAGACTCTCTCCCACTACTCCACCGGGAGTCAGACTCTCTCCCACTACTCCACCGGGAGTCAGACTCTCTCCCACGACTCCACCAGGAGTCAGACTCTCTCCCACTACTCGGCCGCGAGTCAGACACTTTCTGACTACTCCACCGGGAGTCAGACTCTCTCCCACTACTCCACCGGGAGTCAGACTCTCTCCGGCTAATCCACCAGGAGTCAGACTCTCTCCGGCTACTCCACCGGGAGTCAGACTCTCTCCCACTAATCCACCGGGACTCAGACTCTCTCCCACTACTCCACCAGGAGTCAGACACTCTCCCACTACTCCACCAGGAGTCAGACTCTCTCCGGCTACTCCACCGGGAGTCAGACTCTCTCCGGCTACTCCACCGGGAGTCAGACTCTCTCCCACTACTCCACCAGGAGTCAGACTCTCTCCCACTACTCCACCAGGAGTCAGACTCTGTCCGGCTACTCCACCGGGAGTCAGACTCTCTCCGTCTTCTCCACCGGGAGTCAGACTCTCTCCGGTTACTCCACCGGGAGTCGGTCTCTCTCCCACTACTGCACCGGGAGTCAGACTCTCTCCCACTACTTCACCGGGAGTCAGACTCTCCCACAACTCCACCGGGAGTCAGACTCTCTCCCACTACTCCACCGGGAGTCAGACTCTCTCCCACTACTCCACCGGTAGTCAGACTCTCCCACTACTCCACCGGGAGTCAGACTCTCTCCCACTACTCCACCGGGAGTCCGACTCTCTCCGGCTACTCCACCGCGAGTCAGACTCCCTCCCACTACTCCACCAGGTGTCAGACTCTCTCCCACTGTTCCACCGGGGGTCAGACTCTCTCCCACTACTCCACCGGGACTCAGACTCTCTCCGGCTACTCCACCGGGAGTCAGACTCTCTCCGGCTACTCCAGCAGGAGTCAGACTCCCTCCCACTACTCCACCGGGAGTCAGACACTCTCCCACTACTCCACCGGGAGTCAGACTCTCTCCCACTACTCCACCGGGAGTCAGACTCTCTCCCACTACTCCACCAGGAGTCAGACTCTCACCGGCTACTCCACCAGGAGTCAGACTCTCTCCCACTACTCGGCCGGGAGTCAGACCCTCTCCGGCTACTCCACCGGGAGTCAGACTCTCTCTCACTACTCCACCGGGAGTCAGACCCTCTCCCACTACTCCAGCGGGAGTCAGACTCTCTCCGGTTACTCCACCGGGAGTCAGACTCTCTCCGGCTACTCCACTGGGAGTCAGACCCTATCCCACTACTCCACCGGGAGTCAGACACTCTCCCACTAATCCACCGGGAGTCAGATTCTCTCCCACTACTCCATCGGGCGTCAGACTCTCTCCGGCTACTCCACCAGGAGTCAGACGCTCTCCGGCTACTCCATTGGAAGTCAGACTCTCTCCGGCTTCTCCATCAGGAGACAGACTCTCTCCCACTACTCCACCGGGAGTCAGACTCTCTCCGGCTACTCCACCGGGAGTCAGACTCTCTCCGGCTACTCCACCAGGAGTCAGACTCCCTCCCACTACTCCACTGGGAGTCAGACTCTCTCCCACGACTCCAGCAAGGGTCAGACTCTCTCCGGCTTCTCCACCGGGAGTCAGACTCTCTCCGGTTACTCCACCGGGAGTCAGACTCTCTCCGGCTACTCCACTGGGAGTCAGACTCTATCCCACTACTCCACCGGGAGTCAGACTCTCTCCCACTACACCACCGGGCGTCAGACTCTCTCTGGCTTCTCCAATGGGAGTCAGACTCTCTCCGGTTACTCCACCGGGAGTCAGTCTCTCTCCCACTACTGCACCAGGAGTCAGACTCTCTCCCACTACTCCACCGGGAGTCAGACTCTCTCCCACTACTCCACCGGGAGTCAGACTCTCTCCCACTACTCCACCTGGAGTCAGACTCTCTCCCAATACTCCACCGGGAGTCAGACTCTCTCCCACTACTGCACCAGGAGTCAGACTCTCTCCCACTACTCTACCGGGAGTCAGACTCTCTCCCACTACTCCACCGGGAGTCAGACTCTCTCCCACTACTCCACCGGGAGTCAGACTCTCTCCGGCTACTCCACCGGGAGTCAGACTCTCTCCGACTACACCACTGGGAGTCAGACTCTCTCCCACTACTCCACCGGGAGTCAGACTCTCTCCCACTACTCCACCGGGAGTCAGACTCTCTCCCACTACTCCACCAGGAGTCAGACTCTCTCCGGCTACTCCACCGGGAGTCAGACTCTCTCCGGCTACCCCACCGGGAGTCAGACTCTCTCCCACTACTCCACCGGGAGTCAGACTCTCTCCGGGTACTCAACCAGGAGTCAGACTCTCTCCGGATACTCCACCGGGAGTCAGACTCTATCCCACTAGTCCTCCGGGAGTCAGACTCTCTCCGGCTACTCCACCGGGAGTCAGACTCTCTCCGGCTACTCCACCAGGAGTCAAACTGTCTCCCGCTACTCCACCGGGAGTCAGACTCTCTCCCACTACTCCACCGGGAGTCAGTCTCTCTCCCACTACTCCACCGGGAGTCAGACTCTCTCCCACTACTCCACTGGGAGTCAGACTCTCTCCCACTACTCCACCGGCAGTCAGACTCTCTCCCACTACTCCACCGGGAGTCAGACTCTCTCCCACTACTCCACCGGCAGTCAGACTCTCTCCCACTACTCCACTGGGAGTCAGACTCTCTCCCACTACACCACCGGGAGTCAGACTCTCTCCCACTACTCCACCAGGAGTCAGACTCTCTCCCACTACTCCACCGGGAGTCAGACTCTCTCCCACTACTCCACCGGGAGTCAGACTCTCTCCCACGACTCCACCAGGAGTCAGACTCTCTCCCACTACTCGGCCGCGAGTCAGACACTTTCTGGCTACTCCACCGGGAGTCAGACTCTCTCCCACTACTCCACCGGGAGTCAGACTCTCTCCGGCTAATCCACCAGGAGTCAGACTCTCTCCGGCTACTCCACCGGGAGTCAGACTCTCT
The DNA here is from genome assembly GCA_030390025.1 of Squalus acanthias. Classification (NCBI taxonomy): domain Eukaryota; kingdom Metazoa; phylum Chordata; class Chondrichthyes; order Squaliformes; family Squalidae; genus Squalus; species Squalus acanthias. Next base: position 19,267,082 of record CM059449.1, read on the forward strand.
CCCACTAATCCACCGGGACTCAGACTCTCTCCCACTACTCCACCAGGAGTCAGACTCTCTCCCACTACTCCACCAGGAGTCAGACTCTCTCCGGCTACTCCACCGGGAGTCAGACTCTCTCCGGCTACTCCACCGGGAGTCAGACTCTCTCCCACTACTCCACCAGGAGTCAGACTCTCTCCCACTACTCCACCAGGAGTCAGACTCTGTCCGGCTACTCCACCGGGAGTCAGACTCTCTCCGTCTTCTCCACCGGGAGTCAGACTCTCTCCGGTTACTCCACCGGGAGTCGGTCTCTCTCCCACTACTGCACCGGGAGTCAGACTCTCTCCCACTACTTCACCGGGAGTCAGACTCTCCCACAACTCCACCGGGAGTCAGACTCTCTCCCACTACTCCACCGGGAGTCAGACTCTCTCCCACTACTCCACCGGTAGTCAGACTCTCCCACTACTCCACCGGGAGTCAGACTCTCTCCCACTACTCCACCGGGAGTCCGACTCTCTCCGGCTACTCCACCGCGAGTCAGACTCCCTCCCACTACTCCACCAGGTGTCAGACTCTCTCCCACTGTTCCACCGGGGGTCAGACTCTCTCCCACTACTCCACCGGGACTCAGACTCTCTCCGGCTACTCCACCGGGAGTCAGACTCTCTCCGGCTACTCCAGCAGGAGTCAGACTCCCTCCCACTACTCCACCGGGAGTCAGACACTCTCCCACTACTCCACCGGGAGTCAGACTCTCTCCCACTACTCCACCGGGAGTCAGACTCTCTCCCACTACTCCACCAGGAGTCAGACTCTCACCGGCTACTCCACCAGGAGTCAGACTCTCTCCCACTACTCGGCCGGGAGTCAGACCCTCTCCGGCTACTCCACCGGGAGTCAGACTCTCTCTCACTACTCCACCGGGAGTCAGACCCTCTCCCACTACTCCAGCGGGAGTCAGACTCTCTCCGGTTACTCCACCGGGAGTCAGACTCTCTCCGGCTACTCCACTGGGAGTCAGACCCTATCCCAATACTCCACCGGGAGTCAGACACTCTCCCACTAATCCACCGGGAGTCAGATTCTCTCCCACTACTCCATCGGGCGTCAGACTCTCTCCGGCTACTCCACCAGGAGTCAGACGCTCTCCGGCTACTCCATTGGAAGTCAGACTCTCTCCGGCTTCTCCATCAGGAGACAGACTCTCTCCCACTACTCCACCGGGAGTCAGACTCTCTCCGGCTACTCCACCGGGAGTCAGACTCTCTCCGGCTACTCCACCAGGAGTCAGACTCCCTCCCACTACTCCACTGGGAGTCAGACTCTCTCCCACTACTCCACCAGGAGTCAGACTCTCTCCCACTACTCCACCGGGAGTCAGACTCTCTCCCACTACTCCACCAGGAGTCAGACTCTCTCCGGCTACTCCACCGGGAGTCAGACTCTCTCCCACTACTCGGCCGGGAGTCAGACCCTCTCCGGCTACTCCACCGGGAGTCAGACTCTCTCCCACTACTCCACCGGGAGTCAGACCCTCTCCCACTACTCCACCGGGAGTCAGACTCTCTCCCACTACTCCAGCAAGGGTCAGACTCTCTCCGGCTTCTCCACCGGGAGTCAGACTCTCTCCGGTTACTCCACCGGGAGTCAGACTCTCTCCGGCTACTCCACTGGGAGTCAGACTCTATCCCACTACTCCAGCGGGAGTCAGACTCTCTCCCACTACACCACCGGGAGTCAGACTCTCTCCGGCTTCTCCAATGGGAGTCAGACTCTCTCCGGTTACTCCACCGGGAGTCAGTCTCTCTCCCACTACTGCACCAGGAGTCAGACTCTCTCCCACTACTCCACCGGGAGTCAGACTCTCTCCCACTACTCCACCTGGAGTCAGACTCTCTCCCAATACTCCACCGGGAGTCAGACTCTCTCCGACTACACCACTGGGAGTCAGACTCTCTCCCACTACTCCACCGGGAGTCAGATTCTCTCCCACTACTCCACCGGGAGTCAGACTCCCACCCTCTACTCCACCGGGAGTCAGACTCTCTCCGGCTACTCCACCGGCTGTCAGACTCTCTCCAGCTACTCCACCGGGAGTCAGACTCTCTCCGGCTACCCCACCGGGAGTCAGACTCTCTCCCACTACTCCACCGGGAGTCAGACTCTCTCTGGCTACTCCACCAGGAGTCAGACTCTCTCCGGATACTCCAAAGGGAGTCAGCCTCTATCCCACTCGTCCTCCGGGAGTCAGACTCTCTCCGGCTACTCCACCGGGAGTCAGACTCTCTCCCGCTACTCCACCGGGAGTCAGACTCTCTCCCACTACTCCACCGGGAGTCAGACTCCCTCCCACTGCTCCACCGGGAGTCAGACTCCCTCCCACTACACCACCGGGAGTGAGACTCTCTCCCACTACTCCACCGGGAGTCAGACTCTCCCACTACTCCACCGGGAGGCAGATTCTCTCCGGCTACTCCACCGGGAGTCAGACTCTCTCCCACTACTCCACCGGGAGTTAGACTCTCTCCCACGACTCCACCAGGAGTCAGATTCTCTCCGGCTACTCCACCGGGAGTCAGACTCTCTCCCACTACTCGGCCGCGAGTCAGACCCTTTCTGGCTACACCACCGGGAGTCAGACTCTCTCCCACTACTCCACCGGGAGTCAGACTCTCTCCGGCTAATCCACCAGGAGTCAGACTCTCTCCGGCTACTCCACCGGGAGTCAGACTCTCTCCCACTAATCCACCGGGAGTCAGACTCTCTCCCACTACTCCACCAGGAGTCAGACTCTCTCCCACTACTCCACCAGGAGTCAGACTCTCTCCGGCTACTCCACCGGGAGTCAGACTCTCTCCGGCTACTCCACCGGGAGTCAGACTCTCTCCCACTACTCCACCAGGAGTCAGACTCTCTCCCACTACTCCACCAGGAGTCAGACTCTGTCCGGCTACTCCACCGGGAGTCAGACTCTCCCACTACTCCACCGGGAGTCAGACTCTCTCCCACTACTCCACCGGGAGTCAGACTCTCTGCCACTACTCCACCGGTAGTCAGACTCTCCCACTGCTCCACCGGGAGTCAGACTCTCTCCCACTACTCCACCGGGAGTCCGACTCTCTCCGGCTACTCCACCGGGAGTCAGACTCTCTCCCACGACTCCACCAGGTGTCAGACTCTCTCCCACTATTCCACCGGGGGTCAGACTCTCTCCCACTACTCCACCGGGACTCAGACTCTCTCCGGCTACTCCACCGGGAGTCAGACTCTCTCCGGCTACTCCAGCAGGAGTCAGACTCTCTCCCACTACTCCACCAGGAGTCAGACTCTCTCCGGCTACTCCACCGGGAGTCAGACTCTCTCCAGCTACCCCACCGAGAGTCAGACTCTCTCCCACTACTCCACCGGGAGTCAGACTCTCTCCGGCTACTCCACCGGGAGTCAGACTCTCTCCGGCTACTCCACCAGGAGTCAGACTCCCTCCCACTACTCCACCGGGAGTCAGACACTCTCCCACTACTCCACCGGGAGTCAGACTCTCTCCCACTACTCCACCGGGAGTCAGACTCTCTCCCACTACTCCACCAGGAGTCAGACTCTCACCGGCTACTCCACCAGGAGTCAGACTCTCTCCCACTACTCGGCCGGGAGTCAGACCCTCTCCGGCTACTCCACCGGGAGTCAGACTCTCTCTCACTACTCCACCGGGAGTCAGACCCTCTCCCACTACTCCACCGGGAGTCAGACTCTCTCCGGTTACTCCACCGGGAGTCAGACTCTCTCCGGCTACTCCACTGGGAGTCAGACCCTATCCCACTACTCCACCGGGAGTCAGACACTCTCCCACTAATCCACCGGGAGTCAGATTCTCTCCCACTACTCCACCGGGCGTCAGACTCTCTCCGGCTACTCCACCAGGAGTCAGACTCTCTCCGGCTACTCCATCGGAAGTCAGACTCTCTCCGGCTTCTCCATCAGGAGACAGACTCTCTCCCACTACTCCACCGGGAGTCAGACTCTCTCCGGCTACTCCACCGGAAGTCAGACTCTCTCCGGCTTCTCCATCAGGAGACAGACTCTCTCCCACTACTCCACTGGGAGTCAGACTCTCTCCCAGTACTCCACCGGGAGTCAGACTCTCTCCCACTACTCCACCGGGAGTCAGACTCTCTCCCACTACTCCACCGGGAGTCAGACTTTCTCCCACTACTCCAGCAGGAGTTAGACTCTCTCCCACTACTCCAGCAGGATTCAGACTCTCTCCGGCTACTCCACCGGGAGTCAGACTCTCTCCAGCTTCTCCACCGGTAGTCAGACTCTCTCCCACTACTCCACCGGGAGTCAGACTCTCTCCGGCTACTCCACCGGGATTCAGACTCTCTCCCACTACTCCACTGGGAGTCAGACTCTCTCCCACTACACCACCGGGTGTCAGACTCTGTCCGGCTACTCCACCGGGAGTCAGACTCTCTCCGGCTTCTCCACCGGGAGTGAGACTCTCTCCGGTTACTCCACCGGGAGTCGGTCTCTCTCCCACTACTGCACCGGGAGTCAGACTCCCTCCCACTACTCCGCCGGGAGTCAGACTCTCCCACTACTCCACCGGGAGTCAGACTCTCTCCCACTACTCCACCGGGAGTCAGACTCTCTCCCACTACTCCACCAGGAGTCAGACTCTCTCCCACTACTCCACCGGGAGTCAGACTCTCTCCCACTACTCCACCGGGAGTCAGACTCTCTCCCACTACTCCACCGGGAGTCAGACTCTCTCCCACTACTCCACCAGGAGTCAGACTCTCTCCCACTACTCCACCGGGAGTCAGACTCTCTCCCACTACTCCACCGGGAGTCCGACTCTCTCTGGCTACTCCACCAGGAGTCAGACTCCCTCCCACTACTCCACCGGGAGTCAGACTCTCTCCCACTACTCCACCAGGAGTCAGACTCTCTCCCACTACTCCACCGGGAGTCAGACTCTCTCCGGCTACTCCACCGGGAGTCAGACTCTCTCCGGCTACTCCACCGGGAGTCAGACTCTCTCCGGCTACTCCACCGGGAATCAGACTCTCTCCGGCTACTCCACCGGGAGTCAGACTCTCCCCACTACTACATCAGGAGTCAGACTCTCTCCCACTACTCCACCGGGAGTCAGACTCTCTCCCACTACTCCACCGGGAGTCAGACTCTCTCCCACTACTCCACCGGGAGTCAGACTCTCTCCCACTACTCCAGCAGGAGTCAGACTCTCTCCGGCTACTCCACCGGGTGTCAGACTCTCTCCGGCTACTCCACGGGGATTCAGATTCTCTCCGGCTACTCCACTGGGAGTCAGACTCTCTCCGGTTACTCCACCAGGAGTCAGACTCTCTCCGGCTACTCCACTGGGAGTCAGACTCTCTCCGGCTACTCCACCGGGAGTCAGACTCTCTCCCACTACTCCACCGGGAGTCAGACTCTCTCCGGCTACTCCACCGGGAGTCAGACTCTCTCCGGCTACTCCACCGGGAGTCAGACTCTATCCCACTACTCTTCCGGGAGTCAGACTCTCTCCGGCTCCTCCACCGGGAGTCAGACTCTCTCCGGCTACTCCACCAGGAGTCAGACTCCCTCCCACTACTCCACTGGGAGTCAGACTCTCTCCCACGACTCCACCAGGAGTCAGACTCTCTCCCACTACTCCACCAGGAGTCAGACTCTCTCCGGCTACTCCACCGGGAGTCAGACTCTCTCCCACTACTCGGCCGGGAGTCAGACCCTCTCCGGCTACTCCACCGGAAGTCAGACTATCTCCCACTACTCCACCGGGAGTCAGACCCTCTCCCACTGCTCCACCGGGAGTCAGACTCTCTCCCACTACCCCAGCAGGGGTCAGACTCTCTCCGGCTTCTCCACCGGGAGTCAGACCCTCTCCGGTTACTCCACCGGGAGTCAGACTCTCTCCGGCTACTCCACTGGGAGTCAGACTCTATCCCACTACTCCACCGGGAGTCAGACTCTCTCCCACTACACCACCGGGAGTCAGACTCTCTCCGGCTTCTCCAATGGGAGTCAGACTCTCTCCGGTTACTCCACCGGGAGTCAGTCTCTCTCCCACTACTGCACCAGGAGTCAGACTCTCTCCCACTACTCCACCGGGAGTCAGACTCTCCCACTACTCCACCGGGAGTCAGACTCTCTCCCACTACTCCACCGGGAGTCAGACTCTCTCCCACTACTCCACCGGCTGTCAGACTCTCTCCAGCTACTCCACCAGGAGTCAGACTCTCACCGGCTACTCCACCGGGAGTCAGACTCTCTCCGGCTACTCCACCGGGAGTCAGACTCTCTCCCACGACTCCACCGGGAGTCAGACTCTCTCCCACTACTCCACCAGGAGTCAGACTCTCTCCCACTTCTCCACCAGGAGTCAGACTCTCTCCGGCTACTCCACCGGGAGTCAGACTCTCTCCGGCTACCCCACCGGGAGTCAGACTCTCTCCCACTACTCCACCGGGAGTCAGACTCTCTCCGGCTACTCCACCAGGAGTCAGACTCTCTCCGGATACTCCACCGGGAGTCAGACTCTATCCCACTAGTCCTCCGGGAGTCAGACTCTCTCCGGCTACTCCACCGGGAGTCAGACTCTCTCCGGCTACTCCACCAGGAGTCAGACTCTCTCCCACTACTCCACCAGGAGTCAGACTCTCTCCCACTACTCCACCGGGAGTCAGACTCTCTCCGGCTACTCCACCGGGAGTCAGACTCTCTCCGGCTACTCCACCGGGAGTCAGACTCTCTCCGGCTACTCCACCGGGAATCAGACTCTCTCCGGCTACTCCACCGGGAGTCAGACTCTCCCCACTACTACATCAGGAGTCAGACTCTCTCCCACTACTCCACCGGGAGTCAGACTCTCTCCCACTACTCCACTGGGAGTCAGACTCTCTCACACTACTCCACCGGGAGTCAGACTCTCTCCCACTACTCCACCGGGAGTCAGACTCTCTCCCACTACTCCAGCAGGAGTCAGACTCTCTCCGGCTACTCCACCGGGTGTCAGACTCTCTCCGGCTACTCCACGGGGATTCAGATTCTCTCCGGCTACTCCACTGGGAGTCAGACTCTCTCCGGTTACTCCACCAGGAGTCAGACTCTCTCCGGCTACTCCACTGGGAGTCAGACTCTCTCCGGCTACTCCACCGGGAGTCAGACTCTCTCCCACTACTCCACCGGGAGTCAGACTCTCTCCGGCTACTCCACCGGGAGTCAGACTCTCTCCGGCTACTCCACCGGGAGTCAGACTCTATCCCACTACTCTTCCGGGAGTCAGACTCTCTCCGGCTCCTCCACCGGGAGTCAGACTCTCTCCGGCTACTCCACCAGGAGTCAGACTCCCTCCCACTACTCCACTGGGAGTCAGACTCTCTCCCACGACTCCACCAGGAGTCAGACTCTCTCCCACTACTCCACCAGGAGTCAGACTCTCTCCGGCTACTCCACCGGGAGTCAGACTCTCTCCCACTACTCGGCCGGGAGTCAGACCCTCTCCGGCGACTCCACCGGAAGTCAGACTATCTCCCACTACTCCACCGGGAGTCAGACCCTCTCCCACTGCTCCACCGGGAGTCAGACTCTCTCCCACTACCCCAGCAGGGGTCAGACTCTCTCCGGCTTCTCCACCGGGAGTCAGACCCTCTCCGGTTACTCCACCGGGAGTCAGACTCTCTCCGGCTACTCCACTGGGAGTCAGACTCTATCCCACTACTCCACCGGGAGTCAGACTCTCTCCCACTACACCACCGGGAGTCAGACTCTCTCCGGCTTCTCCAATGGGAGTCAGACTCTCTCCGGTTACTCCACCGGGAGTCAGTCTCTCTCCCACTACTGCACCAGGAGTCAGACTCTCTCCCACTACTCCACCGGGAGTCAGACTCTCCCACTACTCCACCGGGAGTCAGACTCTCTCCCACTACTCCACCGGGAGTCAGACTCTCTCCCACTACTCCACCGGCTGTCAGACTCTCTCCAGCTACTCCACCAGGAGTCAGACTCTCACCGGCTACTCCACCGGGAGTCAGACTCTCTCCGGCTACTCCACCGGGAGTCAGACTCTCTCCCACGACTCCACCGGGAGTCAGACTCTCTCCCACTACTCCACCAGGAGTCAGACTCTCTCCCACTTCTCCACCAGGAGTCAGACTCTCTCCGGCTACTCCACCGGGAGTCAGACTCTCTCCGGCTACCCCACCGGGAGTCAGACTCTCTCCCACTACTCCACCGGGAGTCAGACTCTCTCCGGCTACACCACCAGGAGTCAGACTCTCTCCGGATACTCCACCGGGAGTCAGACTCTATCCCACTAGTCCTCCGGGAGTCAGACTCTCTCCGGCTACTCCACCGGGAGTCAGACTCTCTCCGGCTACTCCACCAGGAGTCAGACTCTCTCCCGCTACTCCACCGGGAGTCAGACTCTATCCCACTACTCCACCGGGAGTCAGACTCTCTCCCACTACTCCACCGGGAGTCAGACTCTCTCCCACTATTCCACCAGGAGTCAGACTCTCTCCCACTACTCCACCAGGAGTCAGACTCTCTCCCACTCCTCCACCGGGAGTCAGACTCTCTCCCACTACTCCACCGGGAGTCAGACTCTCTCCCACGACTCCACCAGGAGTCAGATTCTCTCCGGCTACTCCACCGGGAGTCAGACTCTCTCCCACTACTCCACCGGGAGTCCGACTCTCTCCCACTACTCCACCGGGAGTCAGACTCTCTCCCACTACTCCACCGGGAGTCAGACTCTCTCCCACTACTCCACCGGGAGTCAGACTCTCTCCCACTACTCCACCGGGAGTCAGACTCTCTCCCACTACTCCACCGGGAGTCAGACTCTGTCCCACTATTCCACCGGGAGTCAGACTCTCTCCCACTACTCCACCGGGAGTCAGACTCTCTCCCACTATTCCACCGGGGGTCAGACTCTCTCCCACTACTCCACCGGGAGTCAGACTCTCTCCGGTTACTCCAGCAGGAGTCAGACTCTCTCCCACTACTCCACCAGTAGTCAAACTCTCTCCGGCTACTCCACCGGGAGTCAGACTCTCTCCGGCTACCCCACCGAGAGTCAGACTCTTTCCCACTACTCCACCGGGAGTCAGACTCTCTCCAGCTACTCCACCAGGAGTCAGACTCTCTCCGGCTACTCCACCGGGAGTCAGACTCTCTCCGGCTACTCCACCAGGAGTCAGACTCCCTCCCACTACTCCACCGGGAGTCAGACACTCTCCCACTACTCCACCGGGAGTCAGACTCTCTCCCACTACTCCACCGGGAGTCAGACTCTCTCCCACTACTCCACCAGGAGTCAGACTCTCACCGGCTACTCCATCAGGAGTCAGACTCTCTCCCACTACTCGGCCGGGAGTCAGACCCTCTCCGGCTACTCCACCGGGAGTCAGACCCTCTCCCACTACTCCACCGGGAGTCAGACTCTCTCCCACTACTCCAGCAAGGGTCAGACTCTCTCCGGCTTCTCCACCGGGAGTCAGACTCTCTCCGGTTACTCCACCGGGAGTCAGACTCTCTCCGTCTACTCCACTGGGAGTCAGACCCTATCCCACTACTCCACCGGGAGTCAGACACTCTCCCACTACTCCACCGGGAGTCAGATTCTCGCCCACTACTCCACCGGGCGTCAGACTCTCTCCGGCTACTCCACCAGGAGTCAGACTCTCTCCGGCTACTCCACCGGAAGTCAGACTCTCTCCGGCTTCTCCATCAGGAGACAGACTCTCTCCCACTACTCCACCGGGAGTCAGACTCTCTCCGGCTACTCCACCGGAAGTCAGACTCTCTCCGGCTTCTCCATCAGGAGACAGACTCTCTCCCACTACTCCACTGGGAGTCAGACTCTCTCCCAGAACTCCACCGGGAGTCAGACTCTCTCCCACTACTCCACCGGGAGTCAGACTCTCTCCCACTACTCCACCGGGAATCAGGCTCTCTCCCACTACTCCAGCAGGAGTTAGACTCTCTCCCACTACTCCAGCGGGATTCAGACTCTCTCCGGCTACTCCACCGGGAGTCAGAATCTCTCTGGCTACTCCAGCAGGAGTCAGACTCTCTCCCACTACTCCACCGGGAGACATACTCTCTCCAGCTACTCCACCAGGAGTCAGACTCTCTCCGGCTACTCCTCCGGGAGTCAGACTCTCTCCGGCTACTCCACCGGGAGTCAGACTCTCTCCGGCTACTCCACCAGGAGTCTGACTCCCTCCCACTACTCCACCGGGAGTCAGACTCTCCCCCACTACTCCACCGGGAGTCAGACTCTCTCCGGCTAATCCACCGGGAGTCAGACTCTATCCCACTACTCCTCCGGGAGTCAGACTCTCTCCGGCTACTCCACCGGGAGTCAGACTCTCTCCGGCTACTCCACCAGGAGTCAGACTCCCTCCGGCTACTCCACCGGGAATCAGACTCTCTCCGGCTACTCCACCGGGAGTCAGACTCTCTCCCACTACTACATCAGGAGTCAGACTCTCTCCCACTACTCCACCGGGAGTCAGACTCTCTCCCACTACTCCACCGGGAGTCAGACTCTCTCACACTACTGCACCGGGAGTCAGACTCTCTCCCACTACTCCAGCAGGAGTCAGACTATCTCCCACTACTCCAGCAGGAGTCAGACTCTCTCCGGCTACTCCACCGGGTGTCAGACTCTCTCCGGCTTCTCCACCGGGAGTGAGACTCTCTCCGGTTACTCCACCGGGAGTCGGTCTCTCTCCCACTACTGCACCGGGAGTCAGACTCTCTCCCACTACTCCGCCGGGAGTCAGACTCTCCCACTACTCCACCGGGAGTCAGACTCTCTCCCACTACTCCACCGGGAGTCAGACTCTCTCCCACTACTCCACCAGGAGTCAGACTCTCTCCCACTACTCTACCGGGAGTCAGACTCTCTCCCACTACTCCACCGGGAGTCAGACTCTCTCCCACTACTCTACCGGGAGTCAGACTCTCTCCCACTACTCCACCAGGAGTCAGACTCTCTCCCACTACTCCACCGGGAGTCAGACTCTCTCCCACTACTCCACCGGGAGTCCGACTCTCTCCGGCTACTCCGACGGGAGTCAGAATCTCTCCCACTACTCCACCGGGAGTCAGACTCTCTCCCACTACTCCACCAGGAGTCAGACTCTCTCCCACTACTCCACCGGGAGTCAGACTCTCTCCGGCTAATCCAGCAGGAGTCAGACTCTCTCTGGCTACTCCAGCAAGAGTCAGACTCTCTCCGGCTACTCCACCGGGAGTCAGACTCTCTCCGGCTACCCCACCGAGAGTCAGACTCTATCCCACTACTCCTCCGGGAGTCAGACTCTCTCCGGCTACTCCACCGGGAGTCAGACTCTCTCCGGCTACTCCAGCAGGAGTCAGACTCCCTCCCACTACTCCACCGGGAGTCAGACTCTCTCCCACTACTCCACCAGGAGTCAGACTCTCTCCCACTACTCCACCGGGAGTCAGACTCTCTCCGGCTACTCCACCGGGAGTCAGACTCTCTCCGGCTACTCCACCGGGAGTCAGACTCTCTCCGGCTACTCCACCGGGAATCAGACTCTCTCCGGCTACTCCACCGGGAGTCAGACTCTCTCCCACTACTACCTCAGGAGTCAGACTCTCTCCCACTACTCCACCGGGAGTCAGACTCTCTCCCACTACTCCAGCAGGAGTCAGACTCTCTCCCACTACTCCAGCAGGAGTCAGACTCTCTCCGGCTACTCCACCGGGTGTCAGACTCTCTCCGGCTACTCCACCGGGATTCAGATTCTCTCCGGCTACTCCACTGGGAGTCAGACTCTCTCCGGTTACTCCACCGGGAGTCAGACTCTCTCCGGCTACTCCACCGGGAGTCAGACTCTCTCCCACTACTCCACCGGGAGTCAGACTCTCTCCCACTACTACACCGGGAGTCAGTCTCTCTCCCACTACTGCACCGGGAGTCAGACTCTCTCCCACTACTCCACCGGGAGTCAGACTCGCTCCCACTGTTCCACCGGGAGTCAGACTCTCTCCCACTTCTCCACCGGGAGTCAGACTCTCTCCCACTCCTCCACCGGGAGTCAGACTCTCTCCCACTACTCCACCGGGAGTCAGACTCGCTCCCACTGTTCCACCGGGAGTCAGACTCTCTCCCACTTCTCCACCGGGAGTCAGACTCTCTCCCACTCCTCCACCGGGAGTCAGACTCTCTCCCACTACTCCACCGGGAGTCAGACTCTCTCCCACTACTCCACCGGGAGTCAGACTCTCTTCCGCTACTCCACCGGGAGTCAGACTCTCTCCCACTACTCCAGCAGGAGTCAGACTCTCTCCCACTACTCCAGCAGGAGTCAGACTCTCTCCGGCTACTCCACCGGGTGTCAGACTCTCTCCGGCTACTCCACCGGGATTCAGATTCTCTCCGGCTACTCCACTGGGAGTCAGACTCTCTCCGGTTACTCCACCGGGAGTCAGACTCTCTCCGGCTACTCCACCGGGAGTCAGACTCTCTCCCACTACTGCACCGGGAGTCAGACTCTCTCCCACTACTCCACCGGGAGTCAGACTCGCTCCCACTGTTCCACCGGGAGTCAGACTCTCTCCCACTACTCCACCGGGAGTCAGACTCTCTCCCACTACTCCACCGGAAGTCAGACTCTCTTCCGCTACTCCACCGGGAGTCAGACTCTCTCCCACTACTCCACCGGGAGTCAGACTCTCTCCCACTACTCCACCGGGAGTCAGACTCTCTCCGGCTACTCCACCGGGAGTCAGACTCTCTCCCACTACTGCACCGGGAGTCAGACTCTCTCACAATACTCCACCGGGAGTCAGACTCTCTCCCACTACTCCACCGGTAGTCAGACTCTCTCCGGCTACTCCACCAGGAGTCAGACCCTCTCCCACTACTCCACCGGGAGTCAGACTCTCTCCCACTACTCCACCAGGAGTCAGACCCTCTCCCACTACTCCACCGGGAGTCAGACGCACTCCCACTACTCCACCGGCATTCAGACTCTCTCCCACTACTCCACCGGGAGTCAGACTCTCTCCCACTACTCCACCGGCAGTCAGACTCTCTCCCACTACTCCACCGGGAGTCAGACTCTCTCCCACTACTCCACCGGGAGTCAGACTCTCTCCCACTACTCCACCGGGAGTCAGACTCTCTCCCAGTACTCCACCGGCAGTCAGACTCTCTCCCACTACTCCACCGGCAGTCAGACTCTCTCCGGCTACTCCACCGGGAGTCAGACTCTCTCCCACTACTCCACCGGGAGTCAGACTCTCTCCCACTACTCCACCTGGAGTCCGACTCTCTCCCACTACTCCACCGGGAGTCAGACTCTCTCCCACTACTCCACCTGGAGTCAGACTCTCTCCCAATACTCCACCGGGAGTCAGACTCTCTCCGACTACACCACTGGGAGTCAGACTCTCTCCCACTACTCCACCGGGAGTCAGATTCTCTCCCACTACTCCACCGGGAGTCAGACTCCCACCCTCTACTCCACCGGGAGTCAGACTCTCTCCCACTACTCCACCAGGAGTCAGACTCTCTCCCACTACTCCACCGGGAGTCAGACTCCCACCCTCTACTCCACCGGGAGTCAGACTCTCTCCCACTACTCCACCAGGAGTCAGACTCTCTCCCACTACTCCACCGGGAGTCAGATTCTCTCCCACTACTCCACCGGGAGTCAGACTCCCACCCTCTACTCCACCGGGAGTCAGACTCCCACCCTCTACTCCACCGGGAGTCAGACTCTCTCCCACTACTCCACCGGGAGTCAGACTCTCTCCCACTACTCCACCGGGAGTCAGACTCTCTCCCACTACTCCACCAGGAGTCAGACTCTCTCCCACTATTCCACCGGGAGTCAGAGTCTCTCTGGCTACTCCACCAGGAGTCAGACTCTCTCCGGCTACTCCACCGGGAGTCAGACTCTCTCCGGCTACCCCACCGGGAGTCAGACTCTCTCCCACTACTCCACCGGGAGTCAGACTCTCTCCGGGTACTCCACCAGGAGTCAGACTCTCTCCGGATACTCCACCGGGAGTCAGACTCTATCCCACTAGTCCTCCGGGAGTCAGACTCTCTCCGGCTACTCCACCGGGAGTCAGACTCTCTCCGGCTACTCCACGAGGAGTCAGACTCTCTCCTGCTACTCCACCGGGAGTCAGACTCTCTCCCACTACTCCACCGGGAGTCAGACTCCCTCCCACTACTCCACCGAGAGTCAGACTCTCTCCCACTACACCACCGGGAGTCAGACTCTCTCCCACTACTCCACCGGGAGTCAGACTCTCTCCCACTACTCCACCGGGAGTCAGACCCTCTCCGGCTAATCCACCAGGAGTCAGACTCTCTCCGGCTACTCCACCGGGAGTCAGACTCTCTCCCACTAATCCACCGGGAGTCAGACTCTCTCCCACTGCTCCACCAGGAGTCAGACTCTCTCCCACTACTCCACCAGGAGTCAGACTCTCTCCGGCTACTCCACCGGGAGTCAGACTCTCTCCCACTACTCCACCGGGAGTCAGACTCTCTCCCACTACTCCACCAGGAGTCAGACTCTGTCCGGCTACTCCACCGGGAGTCAGACTCTCTCCGGCTTCTCCACCGGGAGTCAGACTCTCTCCCACTACTCCACCGGGAGTCAGACTCTCTCCCACTACTCCACCGGGAGTCAGACTCTCTCCCACTACTCCACCGGGAGTCAGACTCTCCCACTACTCCACCGGGAGTCAGACTCTCTCCCACTACTCCACCGGGAGTCCGACTCTCTCCCACTACTCCACCGGGAGTCAGTCTCTCTCCCACTACTCCACCGGGAGTCAGTCTCTCTCCCACTACTCCACCGGTAGTCAGACTCTCCCACTACTCCACCGGGTGTCAGACTCTCTCCCACTTCTCCACCGGGAGTCCGACTCTCTCCGGCTACTCCACCGGGAGTCAGACTCTCTCCCACTATTCCACCGGGGGTCAGACTCTCTCCCACTACTCCACCGGGAGTCAGACTCTCTCCCACTACTCCACCAGGACTCAGACTCTCTCCGGCTACTCCACCGGGAGTCAGACTCTCTCCGGCTTCTCCACCGGGAGTGAGACTCTCTCCGGTTACTCCACCGGGAGTCGGCCTCTCTCCCACTACTGCACCGGGAGTCAGACTCTCTCCCACTACTCTACCGGGAGTCAGACTCTCCCACTACTCCACCGGGAGTCAGACTCTCTCCCACTACTCCACCGGGAGTCAGACTCTCTCCCACTACTCCACCAGGAGTCAGACTCTCTCCCACTACTCTACCGGGAGTCAGACTCTCTCCCACTACTCCACCGGGAGTCAGACTCTCTCCCACTACTCCACCGGGAGTCCGACTCTCTCCGGCTACTCCGACGGGAGTCAGACTCTCTCCCACTACTCCACCGGGAGTCAGACTCTCTCCCACTACTCCACCAGGAGTCAGACTCTCTCCCACTATTCCACCGGGGGTCAGACTCTCTCCCACTACTCCACCGGGAGTCAGACCCTCTCCGGCTACTCCACCGGGAGTCAGACTCTCACTGGCTACTCCAGCAGGAGTCAGACTCTCTCTGGCTACTCCAGCAAGAGTCAGACTCTCTCCGGCTACTCCACCGGGAGTCAGACTCTCTCCGGCTACCCCACCGGGAGTCCGACTCTCTCCCACTACTCCACCGGGAGTCATACTCTCTCCAGCTACTCCACCAGGAGTCAGACTCTCTCCGGCTACTCCACCGGGAGTCAGACTCTATCCCACTACTCCTCCGGGAGTCAGACTCTCTCCGGCTACTCCACCGGGAGTCAGACTCTCTCCCACTACTCCACCAGGAGTCAGACTCTCTCCCACTACTCCACCGGGAGTCAGACTCTCTCCGGCTACTCCACCGGGAGTCAGACTCTCTCCGGCTACTCCACCGGGAGTCAGACTCTCTCCGGCTACTCCACCGGGAATCAGACTCTCTCCGGCTACTCCACCGGGAGTCAGACTCTCTCCCACTACTACATCAGGAGTCAGACTCTCTCCCACTACTCCACCGGGAGTCAGACTCTCTCACACTACTCCACCGGGAGTCAGACTCTCTCCCACTACTCCAGCAGGAGTCAGACTCTCTCCCACTACTCCAGCAGGAGTCAGACTCTCTCCGGCTACTCCACCGGGTGTCAGACTCTCTCCGGCTACTCCACCGGGATTCAGATTCTCTCCGGCTACTCCACCGGGAGTCAGACTCTCTCCGGCTACTCCACCGGGAGTCAGACTCTCTCCCACTACTCCACCGGGAGTCAGACTCTCTCCCACTACTACACCGGGAGTCAGTCTCTCTCCCACTACTCCACCGGGAGTCAGACTCTCTCCGGCTACTCCACCGGGATTCAGATTCTCTCCGGCTACTCCACCGGGAGTCAGACTCTCTCCGGCTACTCCACCGGGAGTCAGACTCTCTCCCACTACTCCACCGGGAGTCAGACTCTCTCCCACTACTACACCGGGAGTCAGTCTCTCTCCCACTACTGCACCGGGAGTCAGACTCTCTCCCACTACTCCACCGGGAGTCAGACTCGCTCCCACTGTTCCACCTCGAGTCAGACTCTCTCCCACTACTCCACCGGGAGTCAGACTCTCTCCCACTACTCCACCGGGAGTCAGACTCTCTCCCACTACTCCACCGGGAGTCAGACTCTCTCCGGCTACTCCACCGGGAGTCAGACTCTCTCCGGCTACTCCACCGGGAGTCAGACTCTCTCCCACTACTCCACCGGCAGTCAGACTCTCTCCCACTACTCCACCGGGAGTCAGACTCTCTCCCACTACTCCACCGGCAGTCCGACTCTCTCCCACTACTCCACCGGGAGTCAGACTCTCTCCGGCTACTCCACCGGGATTCAGATTCTCTCCGGCTACTCCACTGGGAGTCAGACTCTCTCCGGTTACTCCACCGGGAGTCAGACTCTCTCCGGCTACTCCACCGGGAGTCAGACTCTCTCCCACTACTCCACCGGGAGTCAGACTCTCTCCCACTACTACACCGGGAGTCAGTCTCTCTCCCACTACTGCACCGGGAGTCAGACTCTCTCCCACTACTCCACCGGGAGTCAGACTCGCTCCCACTGTTCCACCGGGAGTCAGACTCTCTCCCACTACTCCACCGGGAGTCAGACTCTCTCCCACTCCTCCACCGGGAGTCAGACTCTCTCCCACTACTCCACCGGGAGTCAGACTCTCTTCCGCTACTCCACCGGGAGTCAGACTCTCTCCCACTACTCCACCGGGAGTCAGACTCTCTCCCACTACTCCACCGGGAGTCAGACTCTCTCCGGCTACTCCACCGGGAGTCAGACTCTCTCCCACTACTCCACCAGGAGTCAGACGCTCTCCCACTACTCCACCGGCAGTCAGACTCTCTCACACTACTCCACCGGGAGTCAGACTCTCCCACTACTCCACCGGGAGTCAGACTCTCTCCCACTACTCCACCGGGAGTCAGACTCTCTCCCAGTACTCCACCGGCAGTCCGACTCTCTCCCACTACTCCACCGGCAGTCAGACTCTCTCCCACTACTCCACCGGGAGTCAGACTCTCTCCCAGTACTCCACCGGCAGTCAGACTCTCTCCCACTACTCCACCGGCAGTCAGACTCTCTCCCACTACTCCACCGGGAGTCAGACTCTCTCCCACTACTCCACCGGGAGTCAGACTCTCTCCCACTACTCCACCGGGAGTCAGACTCTCTCCCACTACTCCACCGGGAGTCAGACTCTCTCCCACTATTCCACCGGGAGTCAGACCCTCCCCAGCTAGTCCACCAGGACTCAGACCCTTCCTGTAGATGAACATGCAGCAAGAGCCCCTCTAAATAGCTGTCAGACCCTGACCCAGGCTGCAGGAGCTGGACCCTCTCCACGGGAACACCATGAAAACCCAGGAGAGTCTTGACATCGCGAGACTGGCTGGCTGTGGGCAGTATGTGAGAAATACGCGTCACACCTGCTTAAGGAAACTGCGGTGAATCCTTCGCTACGTTCAAAGGGACGACGACTAAACCGGGGGCCTGAACAAATGAAAGAAATAATTGGAATAATTGGCAGTTGAGGTTTTCTAAGGAACTTTGGGTGGAACATCGTGACTAATGTGTGTTTTCGTACATCATTTCTTTTGTGCAATGACTCAACTTATAATGTTGATCAGCCATTAGCTTATACTGACTGAATAAATCAAATATCAGTTTCGTTATTGGATTACAAGATTTTCCAGGCCTTTTGCCAGAGTTTTTGGGCATCTTAATCCGGCAATAGATTGGGAGAAGGGGAAGTGCAACGAGACCTGGGTGTCCTTGTGCACCAGTCGCTGAAGGTAAGCATGCAGGTGCAGCAGGCGGTTAAGAAGGCAAATGGTATGTTGGCCTTCATATCGAGAGGATTTGAGTACAGGAGCAAGGATGTCTTGCTGCAGTTGTACAGGGCCTTGGTGAGACCACACCTTGAGTATTGTGTGCAGTTTCGGTCGCCTTTTCTGAGGAAGGATGTTCTTGCCATGGAGGGAGTGCAGTGAAGATTCACCAGACTGATACCTGGGAGGGCAGGAATGACGTACGAGGAGAGATTGGGTCGATTGGGCTTGTATTCGCTAGAGTTTAGAAGAATGAGAGGGGATCTCATTGAAACTTATAAAATTCTAACAGGACTAGACAGACTAGATGCAGGAAGGATGTTCCCGATGGTGGGTGTGTCCAGAACAAGGGGTCACAGTCTAAGGATAAGGGGTAAGCCATTTAGGACTGAGATGAGGAGGAATTTCTTCACCCAGAGAGTGGTGAACCTGTGGAATTCTCTACCACAGAAGGCAGTTGAGGCCAATTCATTAAATATATTCAAGAAGGAGTTCGATATATTTCTTAAGGCTAAAGGGATCAAGGGATATGGGGAGAAAGCAGGGACAGGGTACTGAATTTGGATGATCAGCCATGATCTCATTGAATGGCGGAGCAGGCTCGAGGGGCCGAATGACCAACTCCTGCTCCTATCTTCTATGTTTCTATGATTCCATCCACTGTTCCACCATTCCCGTCAATTGCAGGGGCCCGGCGACAAAATAAAGCGAGACTTGCATTTATATAGCGCCTTTCAGTCCCTCAGCATTGTCCTGGATTTCCCTCTCCAAAGCCTTCCCCCTTGCCGCCTCTTCCTTCTCCCTTTCGGACCCTCCATTAAAAACACCTAGCTCTTTGGCCAAGTTCATGGTCGCCCTACTTAAACGCTATTTGCCCTGTCAGCCGCGTCTCAGTGGGCCGCACTCTCGCCTCTGAGTCAGAGAGGTCGTGGGTTCGGAGTCCCGCCTCAGAGGATTGCAGCGCCAAAATCCAGGCCGACGCTCCCAGCGCGGTGCTGAGGGAGCGCGGCACTGCCGGAGGTGCCCTCTTTCGGATGAGACGTTAAACCCAGGCCCCGTCTGCCCTCTCGGGTGGACGTAAATTATCCCACGGCCACTATTTCGAAGATGAGCACGGGGCGGGGGGGAGTTCTCTCCGGTGTCCTGGGCCAATATTTATCCCTGAACCAACACCACTTAAAAACAGATTGTCTGGCCATTATCGCATTGTGGGAGCTTGCTGTGCGCAGATTGGCTGCCGTGTTCCCCTACATCGCAAAAGTGACTGCACTTCAAAAGTACTTTTGTTGGTTGTAAAGAGCTTTGGGATGTCCTGAGGGCGTGAAAGGCCCTGTGTAAATCCAAGTCTCTCTTTCTTTTGTGCAGAAATGTAGGGAGATGGTGGGCTGTTGGCCTTACCAGGAAATTCCTCTCTCGTAGCCCTCAAATTTGCATACCTGTCAGCCAGTGGCTCAGTGGGTAGCGCACTCGCCTCTGAGTCAGAAGGTTGTGGGTTCACAGTCCCACTCCAGGGACTTGAGCACATAAAGCTAGGCTGACACTCCCAGTGCAGTACTGAGAGAGTGCTGCACTGTCGGAGGTGCTGTCTTTCGGATGAGACGTTAAACCGAGGCCCTGTCTGCTCTCAGGTGGACGTAAAATATCCCATGGCACTATTTTGAAGAAGAGCAGGGGGAGTTATCCCCGGTGTCCTGGGCCAATATTTATCTCTCAACCGACATAACAAAAAACAGATTATCTGGTCATTATCAAATTGCTGTTTGTGGGAGCTTGCTGTGTGCAAATTGGCTGCCGCGTTGCCCACATTACAACAGTGACTACACTCCAAAAAGTACTCCATTGGCTGTAAAGCGCTTTGAGACGTCCGGTGTTCGTGAAAGGCGCTATATAAATGCAAGTCTTTCTTTCTTTCTACGGGCTAACATCATCCCAGGGAGGACGTTCTAGTCAGTTGAGCACTGCGCGCTTAATTTGAATGGGTCAGCATTATTATTTTCAGCGAGGGTGAAGCAACAGTGATCAGTTGGAAGCATCTGGGAAGGTTCACTTCCGTCTTCCGTCCCAGGATCGGCAAGTAACCATCTGGCCGGATATTGGTCCAGTAATGGCCGGGAAGGAACCGAGCAAATGGGGAACTTGTGCAAGAAGCCAAAGCTGTAAACATGCTGCCAATGTCACCAGCCACTTCCTCTAATCCCCAGCTGATCCTTCTACCGACCTCTGGTTACTCAATCAATCTTCCAGGCTCCTCGAGGAACCCTTTCAAACTGTCGCTACTGCTCTCGCCTTCTCTCCTGCCTGGCCTGGGGTGCAGTTCCACTGATCGCCCGGCTGCCCTCCTCTCTCGCACCTGGGTGACCATTCGCCCTGTGTGGGAGTCACAACGGCGAGCGCAGGTGGGCTTTCGAACCACGGGGGTTCGTCGCAGTCAAGCCCGACTTTTGTCCTCGCCCAACGTCCACTTTCCAGCAGGGATCAACGGATAGAGACCAGAGCCGAGAGTCCTGGCTGATTCTCCCTCCTCTCTGGCGTCATTTACAGGGGAGAGGGGGCGGATGGCAACGAATGAGGGAGTGGGATTTTGACGTAGCTACTTGGAACAAACTGAGTTCAAGGACTCGGCGCTCCTCCAATTCCGGCCTCTTGCGCATCCGCGATTTTCATCGCTCCACGATTGGCGGCCGTGCCTTCAGCTGCCTGGGCCCCGAAACTCTGGAATTCCCTCCTTAGACCTCTCCACCGCTCTACCTCTCTCTCCTCCTTTAAGACTCTCCCTGAAGCCTACCTCTCTGACCAAGCTTCTGGTCACCTGTCCTAACATCTCCTCATGTGGCTCCGTGTCAAAACTTGTCTGATAATCGCACTTGTGAAGTGCCTTGGGACGTTTTCCTGCTTTAAGAGGCCTATTATAAATGCATGGAAAAGTTGTCCAGAACATTACTTTAAATAAAACTGCGGGAAAATAACTACAAATCGCAGGTTCAAACTGGAGAAGGGTAATTTCAGGAGAGATATCAGGCATTTTCTTTCTTGATGCAAAGAGTGATCAAGATGTGGAATAAGATTCCAGACAGAGCAATGGAGACAAAAACGCTGGAGTCATTTAAGATACAATTGGATGCCACAATGGGGTAATGTTAGGATCACTCTGAATGGTGGCATCGAATGGGCCGAATGGACTTTCCCATCCAATGTTATCCATTGTCATGGGATCGTTTTCAACGGTGGCAAAAGTACCGCACAATCCGTTAAACCAACGACGCTTGTGGTGACCAGTCATTTATAACACTTCTTTGCATGACCACAATGCACCAGATAACTGGTCACTTGTAAATGTTTACAGGCGATCCGCGCACTTCAGCTGCTGAGTCACTTCTGTTGTAGCAGCACGACAATCTAGCATATGAATGGGCAACGGCATTACTAATTGTCCTTAACGGACTTGACAGGTTAATTGTAAAGCCTCCTGACTAACTAACTAACCCATGTTGCCCCCATCAAACACTCCCAGGGCAGGTACAGCCGGGTTAGATACAGAGTGAAGCTCCCTCTACACTGTCCCATCAAACACTCCCAGGGCAGGTACAGCATGGGTTAGATACAGAGTGAAGCTCCCTCTACACTGTCCCATCAAACACTCCCAGGGCAGGTACAGCACGGGTTAGATACAGAGTAAAGCTCCCTCTACACTGCCCCATCAAACACACCCAGGGCAGGTACAGCACGGGTTAGATACAGAGTAAAGCTCCCTCTACACTGTCCCATCAAACACTCCCAGGGCAGGTACAGCACGGGGTTAGATACAGAGTAAAGCTCCCTCTACACTGTCCAGTCAAACACTCCCAGGGCAGGTACAGCACGGGTTAGATACAGAGTAAAGCTCCCTTTACACTGTCCCCATCAAACACTCCCAGGGCAGGTACAGCACGAGTTAGATACAGAGTAAAGCTCCCTCTTCACTGTCCCATCAAACACACCCAGGGCAGGTACAGCACGGGGTTAGATACAGAGTAAAGCTCCCTCTACACTGTCCCATCAAACACTCCCAGGGCAGGTACAGCACGGGGTTAGATACAGAGTAAAGCTCCCTCTACACTGTCCAGTCAAACACTCCCAGGGCAGGAACAGCACGAGTTAGATATAGAATAAAGCTCCCTCTACACTGTCCAGTCAAACACTCCCAGGGCAGGTACAGCACGGGTTAGATACAGAGTAAAGCTCCCTCTACACTGTCCCATCAAACACTCCCAGGGCAGGTACAGCACGAGTTAGATACAGAGTAAAGCTCCCTCTTCACTGTCCCATCAAACACACCCAGGGTAGGGACAGCACGGGTTAGACATGGAGTAAAGTTTGGAATGGGCCACAGAGCCTCTGGCCTGAGGAGGGCAGAAGTCAGCCAGCATATCCCCTCCTGGTCACTCTAATGGTTAAAAATGCACGTGCAGGTGAGGTCGGCACGAGGCTCCTCGTTCTTCTGTAGGACTAACACGTCTCATTTGTTTTTTATTCAATCACAGGATGTGGGCGTCGCTGGCAAAGGCAGCATTTATTGCCCAACCATAACTGCCCTTGAGGAGGTGGTGGTGAGCCCCCTTCTTTGACCACCGCTGCAGTCCATGTGGTGAAGGCACTCCCACGGTGACTTTGATCGTAGCAGGTTTGGTACAACTGAGCGGCTTGCTCGGCCATTTCTGAGGGCAGTTAAGAGTCAACCAACATTGCTGTGGGTCTGGAGTCACCTATAGGCCAGACCGGGTAAGGACGGCAGATTTCCTTCCCTGAAGGACATCAGTGAACCAGATGGGTTTTTACGACAATCCGATATTTTCGTGGTCTTCATTGCTGATACTGGCTTTTTAATTCCAGATTTATTTAATTAACTGAATTTAAGATTCCCCAGCTGCCGTGCTGGGATTTGAACTCTCGTCTCTGGATCATTACTCCAGGCCTGCTGGATTACTCGTACCAGTAACATAACCACTATGCTACCGTTCTGAGCACAGAAGTTCCCATAACATAATAGTGGAAAATAAAATGGTCAAAAGATTGTTGGGGCAAGTTCCACTGGAGTTTTGTGTCCAGTTCTGGTCACCACACTTCACAAGGATGTGAAGGCCCTTGAGAGGGTGCAGAGGAGATTTACCAGAATGGTTCCGGGGATGGGGGATCTCAGCTACAAGGACAGGTTGGAGAAGCTGGATTTGTTTTCATTAGAGCAAAGGAGGTTGAGGGGTGATTTGATAGAGGTGTTCAAGATTATGACGGCTTTGGATAGGCTAGACGGGGAAAGGCTGTTCCCACTAGTTGATGGTACAAGGACTAGGGAACACAGATTTAAGGTTTTGGGCAAGAGATACAGGGGGGAATGTGAGGAAAAACTTTTTTACGCAGTGAGTGGCGAGGACCTCGGGGCAACACGGTGGCATAGTGGTTAGCACTGGTGCCTCACAGCGCCAGAGACCCGGGTTCGAATCTGACCTCGGGTGACTGTCTGTGTGGAGTTTGCACATTCTCCCCGTGTCTGCGTGGGTTTCCTCCGGGTGCTCCGGTTTCCTCCCACAGTCCAAAAATGTGTGGGTTAGGTTGATTTGGCTATGATAAATTGACCCTTAGTGTTAGGGGGGATTAAATATGTGGGGTTATGGGGATAGGATGGGATATGTTAGGGGGAATTAAATACGTGGGGTTACGGGGGTAGGGTGGGATATGTGTACTGTGGGGATTAAAGCAGGGACAGGGTACTGGATTTGGATGATCAGCCATGATCGTATTGAATGGCGGAGCAGGCTCGACGGGCCGAATGGCCTACTCCTGCTCCTAGATTCTATGTTTCTATGTTTCTATGACCTGGAACTCGCTGCCGACGGAAGTGGTAGAAGCAGAGACACTCAATCTTTTCAAGGGGAGACTGGATAGGCACTTGAGGGAAATAAACTTGCAGGGCTACGGGAATAGAGCGGGGGAATGGGACTGACTGGATTGTTGTACAGAGAGCCGGCACGGATTCGATGGGCCGAATGGCCTCCTTCTGTGCCGTTATGGCTCGATGACTCTATAAATCTCACTTTTCCTGGGATACAGGATATCAATAATCCCAGCGAAAATTCAAAGTAGGTTGCAGTGACCTTTTATTGTTATTCAGTTGTGAGTTGTGCTGAGGTTTTCTATTATGCATTTAATTGTGGTTGAAATCCTTCCCCTCAGGGTCTGGCCTGGGTATGCAGCTGTTACCTAATCCTCGAAAAATGCAATGACTCGTCACCTGCTCCATACAAGGAGGGTTAACCCTCTCACTGACGAATTTCTACCCCTTTAACTCCCAACAGCACTCAATGAGACCCAATCCTCACACACCACCCAGTGGACAGTTTCAGCAAGCCACTGGTGCTTGGTAAGAAAGATTTGCATTTATATAGCGCCTTTCACGACCACCGGACGTCCCAAAGCGCTTTACAGCCAACGAAGTACTTTTTGAAGTGTAGTCACCGTCGTAATTTAGGAAACGCGGCAGTCAATTCACGCACAGCAAGCTCCCACAAACAGCAATGTCATAATGACCAGATAATCTGGTTTTTGTTTGCTGATCATGGTTGAGGGATAAATATTGGCCCAGGACACCAGGGATAACAACAGAAAATGAGGACAGAGAGATCAGAGTGGGAGTGAAGCGGAGAAATTAAAGCGACAGGCAGCTCGGGGGTCACCCTTACGGACTGAATGGAGGTGTTCCGCAAAGCGGTCGCCCAATCTCGTTTGGTCTCTCTGTCCTCGGCCTCTTACACTGTTCCAATGAAGCTCGAGGAACAGCACCTCATCTTTCGATTAGGCACTTTACAGCCTTCTGGACACAACATTGAGTTCAACAATTTCAGACTTTAACCCCAGCCCCCATTTTTCAGGCTGTTTATGATTCTGCTATCCCCATTTGCAGCATTTTATCTCTCCTGCCTCCTACCCTAGCACAGAATCTTCCTCCCCTCCCCTCCCCCTTTCCCTGCCTCTGCGCCTGCTTAAAACCTGTTACATCTCTAGCCTTCTCCAGTTCTGAGGAAGGGTCCCAGACCCGAAACGTTAACTCTGTGTCTCTCTCCACGGATGCTACCTGACCTGCTGAGTGTTTCCAGCATTTTTCTGTTGTTATTTTAGATTTCCAGCATCCGCAGTATTTTGCTATTGTACCAGGGATAACTCCCCCTTGCTCTTCTTTGAAATGCTGCCGACGGAATCTTTTACATCCACCCGAGAGGGCAGACGGGACCTGGGTTTAACGTCTCATCCGAAAGACGCCACCTCTGACAGTGCAGCGCTCCCTCGGTACCGCACTGGAGAGTCAGCCTAGATTTTTGTGCTCAGGTCTCTGGAGTGGGACTTGAACCCACGAACTTCTGGCTCCGAGGCGAGAGTGCTGCCCACTGAGCCACTGGCTGACACAGCCGTCCTATCATCAGGGGAAGATGGTTTGCGGCGGAGACCCAAGAAGGGGACAGGTAGGAAAATAGCTTGACAGTCGCATCTTCCAACTAAATCCAAGGTAAGCAATCAATTCTTGAAAATAACTATGAAGAAGTGGAGAAATGGGTTAAATGCCAAGTTTCCGACATTACAACAGTGACTACACTTCAAATGTACTTCATTGGCTGCGAAGCGCTTTGGGACGCCCTGAGGCTGTGATAGGTGCCATATAAATGCAAGTCTTTCTTTCGTTCTTTCTTCTTGGGTGAGATGAAGGAGGGTGGGAGTAGGCTTGTGTGGAGCATAAACATAAGCATTTTTAATGGCCTTGCTCACCTGTGGCGCAACTTTAAGTGATTTCTGTATTTGTACTTAGAGATCCCTTTGTTCCTCTACCCCACCTAGACTCGCACCCTCCAAGTGATGTAACCATCCTAATCTTCCTACCAAAATGTAATACCTCACATTTGTCTGTGTTGAACTTCATTTGCCAATTATTTGCCCATTCTGCAAGCCATAGAGGCACCGAAGGAGGCCTTTCGGCCCATCGAGTCCCTGCCGGCTCTCTGTAGAGCAATCCAGTCAGTCCCATTCCCCCGCTCTATCCCCATAGCCCTGCAAGTTTATTTTCCTCAAGTGCCTAGGGCAACACGGTGGCATAGTGGTTAGCACTGTTACCTCACAGCGCCAGGGACCCGGGTTCGAATCCGGCCTCGGGTGACTGTCTGTGTGGAGTTTGCACATTCTCCCCGTGTCTGCGTGGGTTTCCTCCGGGTGCTCCGGTTTCCTCCCACAGTCCAAAGATTTGCGGGTTAGGTTGATTTGGCTATGATAAATTGACCCTTAGTGTTAGGGGGAATTAAATACGTGGGGTTACGGGGGTAGGGTGGGATATGTGTACTGTGGGGATTAAAGCAGGGACAGGGTACTGGATTTGGATGATCAGCCATGATCGTATTGAATGGCGGAGCAGGCTCGACGGGCCGAATGGCCTACTCCTGCTCCTAGATTCTATGTTTCTATCGGGGGGAGGAGTGTGAAATATTAGATGAAATAAACAGTGAGAGAGGAAGTATTAAGGGGTTTAGCAGCTTTAAAAGTGGATAAATCCCCAGGCCTGGATGAAATGTATCCCAGGCTGTTAAGCAAAGCAAAAGAGGAAATAGCAGAGGCCCTGACCATCATTTTTCAATCCTCTCTGGCTTCAGGTGTGGTGCCGGAGGACTGGAGGACTGCTAATGAGGTACCCTTGTTTAAAAAGGGAGAAAAGGATAGACCGAATAATTACAGGCCAGTCAGCCTAACCTCGGTGGTGGGAAAATTATTGGAAAGAATTCTGAAGGACAGGATAAATCTTCATTTAGAAAGATATGGATTAATCAAGGATAGTCAGCACGGATTTGTTAAGGGAAGGTCATGTCTGACAAACTTGATTGAATTTTTTGAGGAGGTAACAAGGAGGGTAGATGAGGGTAGTGCATTTGATGTAGCGTATATGGACTTTAGCAAGGCTTTTGATAAGGTTCCACATGGCAGACTTATCACGAAGTTAAAAGCCCATGGGATCCAGGGCAAAGTGTCAAGTTGGATTCAAAACTGGCTCGGAGGTAGGAAGCAGAGGGTAATGGTTGATGGGTGTTTTTGTGACTGGAAGGCTGTTTCCAGTGGGGTTCAGCAGGGCTCAGTACGAGGTCCCTTGCTTTTTGTGGTATATATCAATGATCTTGACTTGAATATAGGGGCTATGATTAAGAAGTTTGCAGATACTAAAATTGGCTGTGTGGTTGATACTGAAGAAGGAAGCTGTAGACTGCAGGAAGATATCAATAAATTGGTCAGGTGGGCAGAACAGTGGCAAATGGAATTTAATCCGGAGACGTGTGAGGTAATGCATTTGGGGAGGGCTAACAAGGAAAGGGAATACACATTAAATGGTAGGACACTGAGTAGTGTAGAGGAACAAAGGGACCTTGGAGTGCATGTCCACAGATCCCTGAAGGTAACAGGCCAGGTAGATAAGGTGGTTAAGAAGACATACGGAATGCTTGCCTTTATTAGCCGTGGCATAGAATACAAGAACAGGGAGGTTATGCTTCAACTGTATAAAACACTAGTTAGGCTTCAGCTAGAGTACTGCATGCAGTTCTGGTCACCACATTACAGGAAAGATGTGATTGCACTAGAGAGGGTACAGAGGAGATTTACAAGGATGTTGCCGGGAGTAGAGAATCTTAGCTATGAGGACTGGATAGGCTGGGTCTGTTTTCCTTGGAACAGAGGAGGCTGAGGGGAGACCTTATTGAGGTGTATAAAATTATGAGAGGCATAGATAAAGTGGATAGAAAGGACCTATTTCCCTTAGCAGAGGGGTCAAAAACCAGGGGCACAGATTTAAAGTAATTGGTGGAAGGTTTAGAGGGGATTTGAGGGGAAATTTCTTCACCCAGAGGGTTGTGGGGGTCTGGAACTCACTGCCTGAAAGGGTGGTAGAGGCAGGAACCCTAACCACATTTAAAAAGTATTTGGATGTGCACTTGGGATGCTCTAACCGGCAGGGCTACGGACCAAGAGCTGGGAAGTGGGATTAGGCTGGATAGCTCTTTGTTGGCCGGCGCGGACACGATGAGCCGAAATGGCCTCCTTCCGTGCTGTAACTATCTATGATTCTATGAAATCCGCGTTGGCTCTCCTTAATTAGCTTAAACCTCTCCAAGTGCCCGTTAATTTTTTCCTTGATTATTGTTTCTAAAACTTTACCCACCACTGATGTTAAACTGACCGGCCTGTAGTTACTAGGATTGTCCTTACACCCTTTCTTGAACAATGGTGTCACATTTCCCACTTTCCAGTCCTCAGGCACCTCCCCCGCTTCTAGGGAAGATTGGAAAATTATGGCAAGCCCTTCCGCTATCTCCTCCCCCAATTCCCTTAACAATCTGGGATGCAAGCCATCTGGACCGGGCAACTTGTCGACTCTAAGCATACCCAACCTTTCTAATACATCCTGTCTCTCAATTTTCACCCCTTCCATTGCTTCTGCCGATATTTTGTCAGCATCCACCTCCTTAGTAAAAAAGTTTATTAATGTCCTCCTGTAATTTGTCGCAGTCCTCCTCAGTATTGACTATCCCCCCCAATTTGGTATCATCCGCAAATTTAGAAATTGTGTTTTTGATTCCAAAGTCTAAATCGTTAATGTAAATTGTGAACAGCAGTGGTCCCAGCACTGATCCTTGTGGAACACCACTACCCACCTTCTGCCACTGTGAATAGCTACCCTTTACTCCCACTCTCTGCTTTCTGTCTAGAAGCCAGCTAGCAATCCATTCTGCTACTTCTCCCCTGACTCCGCATTCTCTGACCTTGTTCATTAGTCTATTATGGGGTACCTTATCGAAGGCCTCTTGAAAATCTAGATAAACTCCATCTACTGCATTACCAGTGTCTACTCTCTCTGTTACCTCTTCAAAAAATTCAATAAGGTTGGTCAAGCAAGATTTTCTCTTTTGAAATCCATGCTGACTATTCATTATTATACTTTTCGTTTCTAGATGTTCTCCTATTCTCTCCTTTAGTAGGGATTCCATTATTTTTTCCGACCACCGATGTTATCTGCTTAAGTGCTGTTTGTGGGACCTTGCTGGGCACGAAATGGCTGCTGTGTTTGCCTAAATTACAACAGGACGACACGTCTGTCTTTCTTGCTTTCGTTCTTTCTTGCTTTCTGTCTGTCTGTTTTTCTTTCCTTCTTGCTGGATGCTTCACTTGGCACTGAGCCTGTGGAATTTACCGAGCGTGTAATTGCCGAACGCTTTTGCTGGCTTGCTATTTCCATGCAACCATTCCCAGCAAACATGTCTTGGACGCTTCTCAGCATCCTGTGCCAGTAAATCCCCTTGCCCTTCTCCTGCCTCATTCCCAAAATGTAAAGGCACTTCTGAAAAAATTCATGTACGTTCTTATCGTACCATGTCAGCTACACCCTTAAGTAGTTCCAAGAAAGTTTAGACCAATATTTTATCCAGGTTTTTCCATTTGACAAAGCCGTTGAGTGCCAACTGTGATTGGCAGAGGAACAATCGAGGGCAATTTAAATTTTTTTTTATTTATTCATTCAAGGGATGTGGATGTCGCCGGAGGGCCAGCATTTATTGCCCATCCCTAATTTCCCTTAACTGAGTGGCTTGCTAGGCCATTTCAGAGGGCAGTTACGAGTCAACCACATTGCTGTGGGTCTGGAGTCACGTATCGGCCAGACCGGGTAAGGACGGCAGGTTTCCTTCCCTAAATCATAGAAAGTTACAGCACGGAAGGAGGCCATTTCGGCCCATCGTGTCCGCGCCGGCCAACAAAGAGCTATCCAGCCTAATCCCACTTCCCAGCTCTTGGTCCGTAGCCCTGCAGGTTAGAGCATCCCAAGTGCACATCCAAGTACTTTTTAAATGTGGTTAGGGTTCCTGCCTCTACCACCCTTATCAGGCAGTGAGTTCCAGACCCCGACAATCCTCTGGGTGAAGAAATTTCCCCTCAAATCCCCTCTAAACCTTCCCCCAATTACTTTAAATCTGTGCCCCCTGGTTTTTGACCCCTCTGTTAAGGGAAATAGGTCCTCTGTATCCACTTTATCTATGCCCCTCATAATTTTATACACCTCAATAAGGTCTCCCCTCAGCCTCCACTGTTCCAAGGAAAATAGACCCAGCCTTTTAAGTCTTTCCTCACAGCTAAGATTCTCTAAAGGACATTAGCGAACCAGGTGGGTTTTTACGACAATCCGGTAGTTTCATGGCCACCATTACTGATACTAGCTTTTTATTCCAGATTTATTTAATTCACTGAATTTAAATTCCCCAGCTGCCGTAGTGGAGATTTGAACTCACATCTCTGGATCATTAGTCCAGGCCTACTGCATTACGAGCCCAGTGACATAACCACTACGCTACCGTACCCTGTAAATGGGGGCATGGTAATGTAGCGGTTATGTTACTGGGCTAGTAATCCAGAGGCCTGGACTAATGATCAGAGTCGCTGGGTTTACACCCCAGCCCTGATTTTACACTCCATTGAAGTTCCACCTGATCCCGTAGGATTCCCGCCTGGCGAGCGAGGTTAAAATGACCCCCGCACCCCACAATCACTTCTGATGGCTTAGTGCTTAATGCGGGATAGTGTAAAACGGCTGATGGCGAGCCCTACATTGAGTCAAAGAAAGAACTTGCATTTATATAGCGCCTTTCACGACCGCAGGACGTCCCAATGTGCTTCATGACCAACAAAGTACTTGTGAAGTTTAGTCACTGTTGTAATGTAGGAAATGCGGCAGCCAATTTGTGCACAGCAAGCTCCCACACAAAGAGCAATGTGATGATGACCAGATAATCTGTTAATCTGGTACTGAGTCATACGGATCATTCAGGGTCCCCCAGGTGCTATCTGTGGTCTGTGCAGCGTTAACTCATTTCAACTTTGGGCCTTCAAATTAGCCTCAGAACCCTGAAGCCAGAGCCTGGTAAAAAAAAAATCAGCCAGGGAATTTGATTCTGAAATCCCTCCATGGCCCTTCCCTATCTCTGTAACCTCCTCCAGCCCTACAACCCTCCGAGATCTCCGCGCTCCTCCAATTCTGGCCTCTTGCGCATCCCCCGATTTTCAATGGCCCCACCATTGGTGGGCCGAGCCTTCAGCTGCCTGGGCCCTAAGCTCTGGAGTTCCGTCCCTAAACCTCTCCGCTTCTCTCTCTCCTCCTTTAAGACGCTCCTTAAAACCTACTTCTTTGACCAAACTTTTAGGCCGTCTGTCCTAATATCTCCTTCTGCGGCTCGCTGTCAAATTCTGTTTGAGGACGCTCCTGCAAAGCACCTTGGGATGTTTTACTACATTAAAGGCGCTATATAAATGAAAGTTGTTGTTGTTTACTGCAGTAATCAGTACGATGGGGTGCACCTTGGCTTCCAAAAGGTTTTTGACAAAGATCCACATGAAAGGCTGTTGCGTAAACTCAAAGCTGTGGGGAAATTCAGGGTAAACTGGTTGAAGGGTAGGGAAAGAACAAGCGCTCACTGGAAGAGTTATGGCGGAGCGGGGGGAAGTATTGAGTGGGGTACCTCAATGCTGGGCCAAAGCTGTTTCTGGATTCAGAAACTCGATGCAAAGTCCTGGGGGGTCACCATTGATCAGAAACGTAACTGGGCCATACGCATAAATACTGTGTCTACAAGAGTAGGTCAGAGGCTGGGTATTCTACAGCGTGTGACTCACTTCCTGAGTCCCCAAAGCCTTTCCACTATCCACAAGGCACAAGTCAGGAGTGTGATGGAATACTCTCCACTTGCCTGGATGAGTGCAGCTCCAACAACACTCGAGAAGCTCGACACCATCCAGGACAAAGCAGCCCACTTGATCGGCACCCCATCCGCCACCTTAAACATTCATCCCCTCCACCACCGGCGTACCGTGGCTGCAGTGTGTACCATCTACAAGATGCACTGCAGCAACTCGCCAAGGCTTCTTCGGCAGCACCACCTAAACCCGTGACCACTTCCACCTAGAAGGACAAGGGCAGCAGGTGCATGGGAACACCACCACCTCCAAGTTCCCCTCCAAGTCACACACCATCCTGATTTGGAAGTATATCGCCGATCCTTCATCATGGCTGGGTCAAACTCCTGGAACTCCCTCCCTAACAGCACTGTGGGAGCACCTTCACCACACGGACTGCAGCGGTTCAAGAAGGCGGCTCAACACCACCTTCTCGAGGGCAACTAGGGATGGGCAATAAATGCTGGCCTTGCCAGCGACGCCCACATCCTGTGATCAAATTTACTGACGGTACCACACTCAGGAGAGGCAGTGGAATCGGAAAATGGAGCTGAGGAATTACAGATTGAGTGGAACAAGATATGTAAGTAGACACAAGAGGGAAGTGGAAAGAGGGACAGGAAGAAAATATTGATGAAACGCTCATATTCCAAAGAATAAAACATGAAAGAGTGCCAGGAAACTTAGCAGATTCAACACTAGACATGCCCTAACAAAGCAGAGAGAGGCAGGAATCCACAATGCTATTAGGATGCTGAACTCCATAGTCAAGAACAGCAAACTAAAGGTACAAACTATCGGGTACAGGAAAGATGTGATTGCACTAGAGAGGGTACAGAGGAGATTTACAAGGATGTTGCCGGGAGTAGAGAATCTTAGCTATGAGGAAAGACTGGATAGGCTGGGTCTGTTTTCCTTGGAACAGAGGAGGCTGAGGGGAGACCTTATTGAGGTGTATAAAATTATGAGGGGCATAGATAAAGTGGATAGAAAGGACCTATTTCTCTTAGCAGAGCAGTCAAAAACCAGGGGGCACAGATTTAAAGTAATTGGTGGAAGGTTTAGAGGGGATTTGAGAGGAAATTTCTTCACCCAGAGGGTTGTGGGGGTCTGAAACTCACTGCCTGAAAGGGTGGTAGAGACAGGAACCCTAACCACATTTAAAAAGTACTTGGGATGTGCACTTGGGATGCTCTAACCTGCAGGGCTACGGACCACGAGCTGGGAAGTGGGATTAGGCTGGACAGCTCTTTGTTAGCACAAGTCAGGAGTGTGATGGAATACTCTCCACTCGCCTGGATGAGTGCAGCTCCATCAACACTCGAGAAGCTCGACACCATCCAGCACAAAGCAGCCCACTTGATCGGCACCCCACCCACCACCTTAAACCATCACGTGGCTGCAGTGTGTACCATCTACAAGATGCACTGCAGCAACTCGCCAAGGCTTCTTCGGCAGCACCTCCCAAACCCGCGACCTCTTCCACCTAGAAGGACAAGGGCAGCAGGCGCATGGGAACACCGTCACCTCCAAGTTCCCCACCAAGTCACACACCATCCTGATTTGGAAGTATATCGGCCGATCCTTCATCGTCGCTGGGTCAAAATCCTGGAATTCACTCCCTAACTGCACTGTGGGAGTACCTTCACCACATGGACTGCAGCGGTTCAAGAAGGCGGCTCACCACCACCTTCTCGAGGGCAACTAGGGATGGGCAATAAATGCTGGCCTTGCCAGCGATGCCCACATCCTGTGATCAAATTTACTGACGGTACCACACTCAGGAGAGGCAGTGGAATCGGAAAATGGTACTGAGGAATTACAGATTGAGTGGAACAAGATATGTAAGTAGACACAAGAGGGAAGTGGAAAGTGGGACAGAAAGAAAATATTGATGAAACGCTCATATTCCAAAGAATAAAAGTTGAACGAGTGCCAGGAAACTTAGCAGATTCAACACTAGACATGCCCTAACAAAGCAGAGAGAGGCAGGAATCCACAATGCTATTAGGATGCTGAACTACATAGTCAAGAACAGCGAACTAAAGGTACAAACTATCGGGTACAAAAGCAAAGAAGTCGCCGTCTTTCGGATGAGACGTTAAACCGAGGCCCCGTCTGCTCTCTCAGGTGGGCGTAAAAGAACCCGTGGCACTATTTCGAAGAAGAACAGTTCTCCCCGGTGTCCTGGGTCAATGTTTACCCCCTCAAACAACATCACTTAAAAAAAAAACCCAGATTATCTGTTCATTCCTGTTGTGGGGTCTTCCTGTGCACAGATTGGCTGCTACATTACGACAGTGACTACACTTCAAAACACCTCGTTGGCTGCAAAGCACTTTGGGACGTCCCGGGGGGGGGGGGGGTCGTGAAAGGTGCTATATGAATGCAAGTTATTCGTTCTTTCATCCTCTGACTCCGTCCTTCTTTTCCTTCCTCCCGCATGGACTTATCCAGCTTCCCCTTAAAGGCATCTGTGCTCTTCGCCTCAACCACTCTCTGTGGTGGCGAGTTCCACATTCTCACCACTCTTCCGGATCTTCTTCCTGTGAGGCAAAACTCTTACAATGGCTTTAAACAGGGGTAAGGTTCAACAACAACAACAACAAGTTGTATTTATATAGCGCCTTTAACACAGTAAAACGTCCCAAGGCGCTTCACAGGAGCATTATAAGACAACATTTTTTTTAACACCGAACCACATAAGGAGAAAATTAGGACAGGCGACTAAAAGCTTGGTCAAAGAGGTAAGTTTTAAGGAGCGTCCAATAGAAAGACTTGCATTTATATAGCGCCTTTCACGACCACCGTTTTTCAGCCAATGAAGTACTTTTTGAAGTGGAGTCACTGTTGTAATGTGGGAAATGCAGCAGCCAATTTGCGCACAGCAAGCTCCCACAAACAGCAATGTGAAAATGACCGGATAATCTGTTTTTGTTATGTTGATTGAGGGGTAAATATTGGCCCAGGACACCGGGGAAAACTCCCCCTGCTCTTCTGTCGAAATAGTGGCCGCGGGATCTTTTATGTCCACCTGAGAGAGCAGACGGCGCCTCAGTTTAACGTCTCATCTGAAAGACGGCACCTCTGACAGCGCAGCGCTCCCTCAGTACTGCCCTGGAGTGTCAGCCTAACTTTTATGCGCTCAAGTCCCCTGGAGTGCGACTTTGAACCCACAAACCACCTTCTGACTCAGAGGTGAGTGTGCTACCCACTGAGCCACAGCTGACACTGGCTAAAGGAGGAAAGAGAGGTAGCGAGGCGGAGAGGTTTAGGGAGGGAATTCCAGAGCTTAGGGCCTCGGCAACAGAAGGCACGGCCACCAATGGTTGAGCGATTATAATCAGGGATGCTCAAGAGGGCAGAATTAGAGGAGCGTAGATATCTCGGGAGGTTGTGGGGCTGGAGGAGATTACAGAGATAGGGATGGGGGTGAGGCCATGGAGGGATTTGAAAACAAGGATGAGAATTTTGAACTAACGAGTTAAAGAGACAAAGTGGGAAAACTACAGAGAACTGGGGCTGGGGAAAATGTTTTGCAGCTTGAGGTTGGTGTTGGGCAAGAAATGTGTTGACAGTTAGCTTTAGCTTCTGAATTCTTCAGTTCCAGGCTCTGTAATTTGAGAGCGCGAGAGAGAGAGAGAGTGAAAGATAAAAATCTCACTTAAGCTGTTCGAGGCGAGGAATAATCTTGCCCCGATCGCTACTTGTCAGATCCTGGTGATGAGTTAAGACTTGCATTCCTGTAAAGATAAGATCTCCTGTGAAGCACCTTGGGACGCTTTACTACATTAAAGGCACTATTACATACTTCTATCAAAAATGAGAAGTGGCACAACACCAGGTTATAGTCCAACAGTTTTATTTAAAATTACGAGCTTTCGGAGCTGCTGCCCCTTCGTCAGGTACAAGCCGATTTGTATCCCCTCACTGTACTTGTACCTGACGAAGGGGCAGCAGCTCCGAAAGCTCGTAATTTTAAATAAAACTGTTGGACTATAACCTGGCGTTGTGCGACTTCTCATTTTTGTCCACCCCAGTCCAACACCGGCATCTCCGCATCATACTTCTATCAAACCTTGGTTCGACCACGCTTGGAGTACTGTGAACAGTTGTAGTTTGCATATTATAAAAAGAACGTGGAGGCACTGGAGAAGGTGCAGAAAAAAGATTTACAAGAATGATAGCACAGCTGAGAGGTTCTCCTTATCAAGAAAGGCTGAACAGGCTGGGCCTCTTTTCTCTGGAAAAGAGAAGACTGAGAGGTGGCCTGTTAGAGATTTTTAAGATTGTGAAGGGATTTGATCGGGGAGACGAACAGAAATAGTTTCCACCTGTGGGGGAGACCGAAACTAGGACGTAACAACAACAACTTGCATTTAACATAGTAAAACATCCCAAGGCGCTGAACAGGAGCGACAGCAACACAAACACTTTTGACACTGACCCACAGAAGGAGGTATCAGAGCAGGTGACCAAACGCTTGATCAAAGAGATTGGTTTTAAGGAGCGTCTTAAAAGGAGGAGAGAGCGCGGTCGAGAGCTGGAGAGGATTAGGGAGGGAATTCCAGAGCTTAGGGTCCCAGGCAGCTGAAGGCACGGCCGCCAATGGTGGAGCGATTAAAATCGGGGAATGCTCAAGAGGCCAGAATTGGAGGAGGGCAGAGATCTCGGCCGGTTGTAGGGCTGGAGGAGGTTACAGAGATAAGGAGGGGGGCGAGGCCACGGAGGGACTTGAAAACCTCGGATGAGGATTTTAAAATTGAGGCGGTTGTTGGACCGGGAGCCAATGTCAGTCAGCGAGCACAGGGGTGATGGGGGAACGAGATTTCGAGCGAGTTAAGATACAATATCAGATCAGATAGAAGTTAAATCCAATAGGGAATGCAAGAGGAACTTCTTTACCGAGAGAGTGCTTAGAATGTGGAGCTCGCTACCACAGGGAGCGGTTGAGGCGAATATCATAGATGCATTTAAGGGGAAGCTGGATAAGCACATGAGGGAGAAAGCGATAGAAGGTTTTGCTGATAGGGGTGGGAGGGGGCTGGTGTGGAGCATAAACACCAGCCTGGACCAGTTGGGTCGCATGGCCTGTTTCTGTGCTGTAAATTCTGTGTAAGTCAATGCAAGTGGGACAGCGAAGGACCGAGGAGGATGCCATTGTGCGGACTGTCCACCAGAGTGCGCTCGGCCCTTCAGTCCACTGCTCAGACCGGGGGTGAGTGTGAACATGTTGCCCTTGCTCACAGCTGGGCAGAGTCTGAAGTGACTTTATTACAATCAATTTTTTTTCAGGTGGTTCGGTCTGTTTCAGTGCTTTAAGAATCAGAGTCCACCCAGCGGGCCAGATTTTCTCCGATCCCCGTTAATTATTTATTTATTTTTTTGGAGCATGTTTTCCTATTTTTAATTTCCCCACCCCTCAGTTTGTTCCCCTCCTCCCCCTGACTCCAGTTCCACAGC
The DNA here is from genome assembly GCA_030390025.1 of Squalus acanthias. Lineage (NCBI taxonomy): Eukaryota > Metazoa > Chordata > Chondrichthyes > Squaliformes > Squalidae > Squalus > Squalus acanthias. Next base: position 19,304,736 of record CM059449.1, read on the forward strand.
CTCCAAATGCTTCATCCTCGCACCTGTCAACCCGTACGGTGAGTTTGGCATCATATTCGACGACAGCAAAACCAACGCAATTGGGCTCCTCCAATTCTGGCCTCTTGCGCTTCCCCGATTTCCGTCGCCCCACCATTGGCGGCCGTGCCTTCAGCTGCCTAGGCCCGAAACTCTGGAATTCCCTCCCTAAACCTCGCCGCCTCTCGACCTCTCTTTCCTCCTTGAAGACGGTCCTTAAAACCTACCTCTTTGACCAAGCTTTTGGTCATAAGAACATAAGAAATAGGAGCAGGAGTCGGTCATACGGCCCCTCGAGCCTGCTCCGCCATTCAATAAGATCATGGCTGATCTTCTACCTCATCACTTTCCTGCACTGTCCCCATATCCCTTGATTCCCTTAACATCCAAAAATCTATCGACCTCAGCCTTGAATATACTCAACGACTGAGCCTCCACAGCCCTCTGGGGCAGAGAATTCCAAAGATTCACCACCCTCTGAGCGAAGAAATTTCTCCTCATCTCAGTCCTAAATGGCCGACCCCTTATTCTGAGACTGTGACCCCTGGTTCTAGACTCCCCAGCCAGGGGGAAACATCCTCCCTGCATCTACCCTGTCAAGCCCTGTAAGAATTTTGTATGTTTCAATGAGATCACCTCTCATTCTTCTAAACTCGAGAGAATATAGGCCTAGTCTACTCAATCTCTCCTCATAGGACAATCCCCCCCACCCCCGCCATCCTAGGAACCAGTCTGGTGAACCTTTGTTGCACTCCATCTATGGCAAGTGTATCCTTCCTTAGGTAAATGTGAGAAGTCGCACAACACCAGGTTATAGTCCAACAGCTTTATTTGAAATCACAAGCTTTCGGAGCGCTGCTCCTTCGTCAGGTGAAGTGAAGAGATGCATACAGGCACAGCATATATAGTCAGAGAACAATGCCAGATGATTACAGTTAATCTTTCCAACTGCCCTTTATCACACCTCGGCAGAGAGATAATCACGGCAATCAAAGGTATGGATGGTGTCCAAACAGGTCAGTCAGGTAAGAAGACCAAAACTGTACACAATACTCCAGGTGTGGTCTCACCAGGGCCCTGGTCATCTGCCCGAATATCTCCTTATGTGGCTCAGTGTCAAATTTTGCCTGATAACCGCTTCTGTGAAGCACCGTGGGATGTTTTGCTACAGCAAAGGCGCTATATAAATGCAAGCTGGGTTGTTATTGTTGTTGATCACACACAGGCAATTCCCAATAAGCGGGTTGGGGGGGGGCGCGGCGGGCAGGGGTCACTCAATGATCGTCAGGAGCGGGAGTTCTGGCTGTGTTTATTTCCCCCCCCCCCCCGCCTCCCGAGCTCAGTGACACTGAGCCGACGTTCCAATCTCCGACTGCAGGATCAGGAGCACCCATTGTCCTTTTTTGGGAGAGGGACGGATGTACCGGCTGATCTATCAGCCGTGGCTCAGTCGGTAGCCACTCTCGCCTCTGAGTCAGAAAGGTGGTGGGGCTCCAAGTCCCACTCCAGAGAATTGAGCACAATATCTAGGCTGACGCTCCCGGCGCGGTGCTGAGGGAGTGCTGCACTGTCGGAGGTGCCGTCTTTCGGGTGAGACGTTAAACCGAGGCCCCCGTCTGCTCTCTCGAGTGGACGTAAAAGATCCTGTGGCCACTATTTCGAAGAAGAGCAGTGGCGGGGGGCGGGTGGAAGTTCTCCCTGGTGTCCTGGGCCAATAATTACCCCTCAACCAAGGTCACTAAAAACAGATGATCTGGTCATTTATCTTCTTGCTGTTTGTGGGATCTTGCTGTGCGCAGACTGGCTGCCGCGTTTCCTACATTACAACAGCGACTACACTTCAAAAAAAGTACTTTGTTGGCTGTAAGGCCCTTTGGGGCATCCTGGGGTCGTGAACGGCGTTACAAAAATGCAAATTCCTTCTTTTTTTGTCCTTTGAACATGAGGGCGCCAAAAGCTGGAAGCAATACGACATCATTTCAGAGGAGCAAACCACAAAAAGTGGCGACTCCACGGCAACTTTTTCCACAGCAGCTGCTTCCACCCCAAAAGAATGTGAAAAAAACAAGCCATTAGGATGCAAGTCGCTGCAGATCGAATCAGCACATTCCCGTCCAATGCACTGAGAGATCTGCTGGCACACGGTGAGATAAAGGGAATGATTGCCAGATGGGCCTTTTGATCAAAATCAGCCACGCTTAACTCAGTTCAGCCTGAAATATCTGCGATGAACCGCTCTCTTCACTTCAGTACCAGGTAAACAATCCCCTTGCAACAGCTAGCTCCTTCTGAGGCCCCGACTGATCAGAACTTGGCCAATGCACAAAGGAGCCCTTCAATACTTGAGAGAGTGATGGTGCCCCCAAGGCCTGGTTCCAAGAAACATTGGCCGGCGGCCAACTCCGGATGGATATGAGATGTGCAGGCTCGGTATTGGGCCTGCTGCTTAAGGGAAAGTTGATCTCACCCTGAGCGCATTTGCTCAATCAAACTGCTGAGTGATGTCTTGAAACCAAAACTGGGAAACAGCTTTGCACTGCACGCCTCTTGGACTCAAACCAAGCCAATTCGCTGAATTTATCAACAGGTGGTAATTCTTGCTGTAAGCTGATGATGAAATCTTGGATACTTCCACTTTCTTTCCCAACAGTCTTTCCATGCTTGCTCTGTTACTGGATTGGGTCAGACACTGTCCTTTCCTCCTCTGGGACTGGGTGGTGCAGTGGGTCAGACTCTGTCCTTTCACCCTCTGGGACTGGATGGTGCAGTGGGTCAGACACTGTCCTTTCCCCCTCTGGGACTGGGTGGTGCAGTGGGTCAGACACTGTCCTTTCCTCCTCTGGGACTGGGTGGTGCGGTGGGTCAGACACTGTCATTTCCCCCTCTGGGACTGGGTGGTTCAGTGTGTCAGACACTGTCCTTTCCTCCTCTGGGACTGGGTGGTGCAGTGGGTCAAACAATGTCCTTTCACCCTCTGGGACTCGGTGGTGCGGTGGGTCAGACACTGTCCTTTCACCCTCTGGGACTGTGTGGTGCAGTGGGTCAGACACTGTCCTTTCCCCCTCTGGGACTGGGTGTTGCAGTGGGTCAGACTCTGTCCTTTCACCCTCTGGGACTGGATGGTGCAGTGGGTCAGACACTGTCCTTTCCCCCTCTGGGACTGGGTGGTGCAGTGGGTCAGACACTGTCCTTTCCTCCTCTGGGACTGGGTGGTGCGGTGGGTCAGACACTGTCATTTCCCCCTCTGGGACTGGGTGGTTCAGTGTGTCAGACACTGTCCTTTCCTCCTCTGGGACTGGGTGGTGCAGTGGGTCAAACAATGTCCTTTCACCCTCTGGGACTCGGTGGTGCGGTGGGTCAGACACTGTCCTTTCACCCTCTGGGACTGTGTGGTGCAGTGGGTCAGACACTGTCCTTTCCCCCTCTGGGACTGGGTGTTGCAGTGGGTCAGACTCTGTCCTTTCACCCTCTGGGACTGGATGGTGCAGTGGGTCAGACACTGTCCTTTCCCCCTCTGGGACTGGGTGGTGCAGTGGGTCAGACACTGTCCTTTCCTCCTCTGGGACTGGGTGGTGCGGTGGGTCAGACACTGTCATTTCCCCCTCTGGGACTGGGTGGTTCAGTGTGTCAGACACTGTCCTTTCCTCCTCTGGGACTGGGTGGTGCAGTGGGTCAAACACTGTCCTTTCACCCTCTGGGACTGGGTGGTGCAGTGGGTCAGAAACTGTCCTTTCCCCCTCTGGGACTGGGCGGTGCAGTGGGTCAGACACTGTCCTTTCCCCCTCTGGGACTGGGTGTTGCAGTGGGTCAGACTCTGTCCTTTCCCCCTCTGGGACTGGGTGTTGCAGTGGGTCAGACACTGTCCTTTCCCCCTCTGGGACTGGGTGGTGCAGTGGGTCAGACTCTGTCCTTTCACCCTCTGGGACTGGGTGATGCAGTGGGTCAGACACTGTCCTTTCCCCCTCTGGGACTGGGTGGTGCAGTGGGTCAGACACTGTCCTTTCCCCCTCTGGGACTGGGTGGTGTGGTGGGTCAGACACTGTCCTTTCCTCCTCTGGGACTGGGTGGTGCGGTGGGTCAGACACTGTCCTTTCCCCCTCTGGGACTGGGTGATGCAGTGGGTCAGACACTGTCCTTTCCCCCTCTGGGACTGGGTGGTGCTGTGGGTCAGACACTGTCCTTTCCCCCTCTGGGACTGGGTGGTGCAGTGGGTCAGACACTGTCCTTTCCCCCTCTGGGACTGGGTGGGGCAGTGGGCCAGACACTGTCCTTTCCCCCTCTGGGACTGGGTAGTCCAGTGGGTCAGACACTGTCCTTTCCCCCTCTGGGACTGGGTGGTGCGGTGGGTCAGACACTGTCCTTTCCCCCTCTGGGACTGGGTGGTTCAGTGTGTCAGACACTGTCCTTTCCCCCTCTGGGACTGGGTGGTGCAGTGGGTCAGTCACTGTCCTTTCCCCCTCTGGGACTGGGTGGTGCAGTGGGTCAGACACTGTCCTTTCCTCCTCTGGGACTGGGTGGTGCAGTGGGTCAGACACTGTCCTTTCCCCCTCTGGGACTGGGTGGTGCAGTGGGTCAGACACTGTCCTTTCCCCCTCTGGGACTGGGTGGTGCAGTGGGTCAGAAACTGTCCTTTCCCCCTCTGGGACTGGGCGGTGCAGTGGGTCAGACACTGTCCTTTCCCCCTCTGGGACTGGGTGTTGCAGTGGGTCAGACTCTGTCCTTTCCCCCTCTGGGACTGGGTGTTGCAGTGGGTCAGACACTGTCCTTTCCCCCTCTGGGACTGGGTGGTGCGGTGGGTCAGACACTGTCCTTTCCCCCTCTGGGACTGGGTGGTTCAGTGTGTCAGACACTGTCCTTTCCTCCTCTGGGACTGGGTGGTGCAGTGGGTCAGACACTGTCCTTTCCCCCTCTGGGACTGGGTGGTGCAGTGGGTCAGACACTGTCCTTTCCCTCTCTGGGACTGGGTGGTGCAGTGGGTCAGACACTGTCCTTTCACCCTCTGGGACTGGGTGGTGCAGTGGGTCAGAAACTGTCCTTTCCCCCTCTGGGACTGGGCGGTGCAGTGGGTCAGACACTGTCCTTTCCCCCTCTGGGACTGGGTGTTGCAGTGGGTCAGACTCTGTCCTTTCCCCCTCTGGGACTGGGTGTTGCAGTGGGTCAGACACTGTCCTTTCCCCCTCTGGGACTGGGTGGTGCAGTGGGTCAGACTCTGTCCTTTCACCCTCTGGGACTGGGTGATGCAGTGGGTCAGACACTGTCCTTTCCCCCTCTGGGACTGGGTGGTGCAGTGGGTCAGACACTGTCCTTTCCTCCTCTGGGACTGGGTGGTGCGGTGGGTCAGACACTGTCCTTTCCCCCTCTGGGACTGGGTGGTTCAGTGTGTCAGACACTGTCCTTTCACCCTCTGGGACTGGGTGGTGCAGTGGGTCAGACACTGTCCTTTCCTCCTCTGGGACTGGGTGGTGCTGTGGGTCAGACACTGTCCTTTCCCCCTCTGGGACTGGGTGGTGCGGTGGGTCAGACACTGTCCTTTCCCCCTCTGGGACTGAGTGGTGCAGTGGGTCAGACACTGTCCTTTCCCCCTCTGGGACTGGGCGGTGCAGTGAGTCAGACACTGTCCTTTCTCCCTCTGGGACTGGGTGGTGCAGTGGGTCAGACACTGTCCTTTCCCCCTCTGGGACTGGGTGGGGCAGTGGGTCAGACACTGTCCTTTCCCCCTCTGGGACTGGGTAGTCCAGTGGGTCAGACACTGTCCTTTCCCCCTCTGGGACTGGGTGGTGCGGTGGGTCAGACACTGTCCTTTCCCCCTCTGGGACTGAGTGGTGCAGTGGGTCAGACACTGTCCTTTCCCCCTCTGGGACTGGGCGGTGCAGTGAGTCAGACACTGTCCTTTCTCCCTCTGGGACTGGGTGGTGCAGTGGGTCAGACACTGTCCTTTCCCCCTCTGGGACTTGGTGGGGCAGTGGGTCAGACTCTGTCCTTTCCCCCTCTGGGACTGGGTGGTGCAGTGGGTCACATACTGTTCCAAATTTTGGATCTTCCTCATTGTCCAGCACTGGTCATCACTATAAGCCTTTCTTCCCAAAAACTAATGAAACTAGCGGTCATAATAATCCAATTGGGAACTCAGGAGAAGCGTCTTTACTCAGAGAGCGGTTAGATTGTGGATCTCACTACCACAAGGAGTAGTTGAGGTGAATAGTAACGTGCATTTAAGGGGAAGCTAGATAAGTACATGAGAGAGAAAGGAATAGGAAAGAGAGAAAGGAATTATTCTGATAAGGCTGAGATGAAGAGGGATGGGAGGAGGCTCATGTGGAGCATAAACACCGGCACGGACCAGTTGGGTGGAACAGCCTGTTCCAGTGCTGTAAATACTACCTATTTCTATAAATGGAAGAAAATCCGACAATTAGGGGTTCTATTAGGGGCATGCAAACCTCCAACCCCCACACCCCAGATTTTCCTTTCTGTGTTCCTCCCAGGTGATGCCTAATGCTGAGGCCTCAAAGACAAAAATCTACCCATGTGTCTTTTTGCACCTGCCCTCACACTCACTTTGAAGAGAGGCCTTTGTTGTGGATGGTGCGCATCAGAGAATGGGAGCTCTAACACTGAAGTCCTGTCTCCAACCTTCACTCCAGAGTGTTGAGCACAAAATCCAGGCTGACACTCCCATAGCAGTACTGAGGGAGCGCTGCACGGTCGGAGGTGCCGTCTTTCGGACAAGACGTTAAACTGAGGCCCGTCTCCCCTCTCAGGGCCTTGGTGAGACCACACCTTGAGTACTGTGTGCAGTTTTGGTCGCCTTATCTGAGGAAGGATGTTCTTGCCATGGAAGGAGTTCAGCGAAGATTCACAAGGCTGATACCTGGGATGGCAGGAATGACATATGAGGAGAGATTGGGTCGATTGGGCTTATACTCGCTGGAGTATAGAAGAATGAGAGGGGATCTCATCGAAACATATAAAATTCTGACAGGTCTGGACAAACTAGATGCAGGAAGAATGTTCCCGATGGGCGGAGAGTCCAGAACCAGGGGTCATAATCTAAGGATAAGGGGCAAGCCATTTAGGACAGAAATGAGGAAGAATTTCTTCACCCAGAGAGTGGTGAACCTGTGGAATTCTCTACCACAGAAGGTAGTTGAGGCCAAGTCATTAAATATATTCAAGAATGAGTTAGATATATTTCTTAAAGCTAAAAGGATCAAGGGATATGGGGAGAAGGCAGGGACAGGGTACTGAATTTGGATGATCAGCCACGATCTCATCGAATGGTGGAGCAGGCTCGAGGGGCCGAATGGCCTACTCCTGCTCCTATCTTCTATGTTTCTATGACCCTGCAGCCACTATTTCGAGGAAGAGCAGGGGGAGTTCTGGCCAATATTTATCCATCAACCAGCATCACTAAAACTGATTATGTGGTAATTGGCTCGTTGCTGTTTGTGGGAGCTTGCTGTGAAAGAAAGAAAGACTTGCATTTATATAGCGCCTTTCATGACCACCGGACATCTCAAAGTGTTTTACAGTCAAAGTACTTTTTGAAGTGTAGTCACTGTTGAAATGTAGGAAACGCAGTAGCCAATCTGCACACAGCAAGGTCCCACAAACAGCAATGTGATAATGGCCAGATAATCTGTTTTAGTGATGTTGGTTGAGGGATACATATTGGCCCAGGACACCAGGGATAACTCCCCTGCTTTCCTTCAAAATAGTGCCCATGGGATCTTTTACATCCACCTGAGAGAGCAGACGAGGCCCCGGTTTAACACCTCTGACAGTGCAGCGCTCCCTCAGTACTGCACTGGAGTGTCAGCCTAGCTTTATGTGCTCAAGTCTCAGGAGTGGGACTTGAACCCACGACCTTCTGACTCAGAGGCGAAGGGTGCTACCAACTGAGCAGCTGGCTGACACTCTGCAAATTGTGCGCAAATTGACTGCAGCGTTTCCTACATTACCACAGTGACCTTATCTAAGGAAGGATATACTTGCCTTGGAGGCGGTGCAACAAAGGTTCACTTGATTGATTCCTGGGATGAGAGGGCTGTCGTATGATGAGAGATTGTGCAGAATGGGCCTATACTCTCTGGAGTTTAGAAGAATGAGAGGTGATCTCATTGAAAGATACAAGATTCTGAGGGGATTGACAGGGTCGATGCTGAGAGGTTGTTTCCCCGTGGCTGGAGTGTCTAGAACTAGGGGGCATAGTCTTGGGATAAGGGGTAGGCCATTTAAGACTGAGATGAGGAGGAATTTCTTCACTCAGAGGGTTGTGAATCTTTGGATTTCTCTGCCCCAGAGAGGCTGTGCATGCTGAGTCTTTGAGTATATTCAAGGCTGAGATCGATAGATTTTTGGACTCTAGGGGAATCAAGGGATATGGCGAGTCGGGCGGGAAAGTGGAGTTGAGGTCGATGATCAGCCATGATCTTATTGAATGGCGGAGCAGGCTCGAGGGGCCGTATGGCCTACTCCTGCTCCTATTTCTTATGTTCTTATGACCGCACGTCAAAAAGTACTTCATTGGCTGTAACGTGCCTTGGGCCATCCTGAGGTTGTGAAAGACGCTATGTAAATGAGTGAGCGTTAAGTCCTTTTTCTTGCTTGAGCGTGTCTTCCTTGCTAGGAGTGTGGGATTACCGTTTGTGCACATTAGTTCAAAGCCAATGTCAACCAGCAGTAGCTGAAGCAATGTTACCTATATTCGGCTGCAGGAAGTCAATGAACAGCCCGTTGATAGATTAGCGCAATATCTCCAACTGCTCCTGTGCTTCCAGTAAACATCTTCAGTTGTGTTGGCGAAGCTAGGGTCGTTCTCCTTGGAGCAAAGAAGGTTAAGGGGAGATTTGATTGAGGTGTTCAAAATCATGAAGGGTTTTGATGGAGTAAATAAGGAGAAACTGTTTCCACTGGCAGGAGGGTCGGTAGCCAGAGCTGGCACAGATTTAAGATAATTGGAAAAAGAACCAGAGGCGACATGAGGAGACTTTTTTTTTAAACTCAGCGAGTTGTTGTGATTTGGAATGCGCTGCCTGAAAGGGCGGTGGAAGCAGATTCAATAGTTACTTTCAAATGTGAGAAGTCGCACAACACCAGGTTATAGTCCAACAGCTTTATTTGAAATCACAAGCTTTCGGAGCGCTGCTCCTTTGTCAGGTGAAGTGAAGAGATGCATATAGGCACAGCATATATAGTCAGAGATGGTGTAATGTTTTCCTGACTGACCTGTTTGGACACCTTCCACACCTTTGATTGCCGTGATTATCTCTCTGCCGAGGTGTGATAAAGGGCAGTTAGAAAGATTAACTGTAGTCGTCTGGCAGTGTTCTCTGACTATATATGTTGTGCCTATATGCATCTCTTCACTTCACCTGACGAAGGAGCAGCGCTCCGAAAGCTTGTGATTTCAAATAAAGCTGTTGGACTATAACCTGGTGTTGCGCGACTTCTCACATTTGTCCACCCCAGTCCAACACCGGCATCTCCGCATCATGGCTACTTTCAAAAGGGAATTGGATAAATACTTCAATGGGAAAAAATTTGCCGGGCTATGGGGAAAGGGCAGGGGAAGTGGGATTAATTGGATCGGTCTTTCAAGGAGCCGGCACGGGCTCGATGGGCTGAATGGCCTCCTTCTGTGCTGTACGATCTGGTCAAATTGAGGAACCAGTTAACCCAACGGCCCAGTTATGTGAAGCCACTGCTAGGCGCAGTGGCATGGTCTTCAACACTCGGAGGCCTACGGTGCCACCCTGGTCTGTGACGACGTTAGTTGACCTCAATTGGGAGTCGACCTTGACACAATAATGTAAAAGGGGCGATGGCAAGCAGGCAACCCGTTTCGCATCTCTCCCCATTTTTCTTTCTATTGAGTTCCAAGGGTGCTAGCGTTAGTAAGGTGCACACTTCCCTCCCCAACCCCGCCAGCCTCTTTCCTTGCCTTCCTTTCCCTGAATTTTCAGGCTCTTGCGGGTGCACTGTTCGACTGGCCAAACCCTTCACACCACACCCAAGTGGTCCACAGACTGGTACGAATGTGGAGCTCGCTGCCACAAGGAGTAGCTGAGGCGAATGGCATCGATGCATTCAAGGGGAAGCCGGATAAGTAGATGAGGGAGAAAGGAATAAGAATATAAGAAATAGGAGCAGGAATAGGGAATTAAGGGTTATGGGGAGCGGGCAGGGAAGTGGACGTGAGTCTAGGTTCGGATCAGCCATGATCCTATTGAACGGCGGAGCAGGCCCGAGGGGTCGTACGGCCGACTCCTGCTCCTACTTCTTATGTTCTTATTATGAATAGGGCTTAGGGCCCCTTGAGCCTGCTCCCCCATAAATCTGAGAAGTCGCACAACACCAGGTTATAGTCCAACAGTTTTATTTGAAATCACAAGCTTTCGGAGCACTGCTGCCCCTTCGTCAGGTGAAGTGAAGGAATATAACCTGGTGTTGTGCGACTTCTCACTTTTGTCCACTCGAGTCCAACACCGGCATCTCCGCATCATGCCCCATAAATCTGGAATTGAAAAGCTAGTATCAGTAATGGTGACCATGAAACTACCAGGTTGTCCTTAAAAACCCATCTGATTCACTAATGTCCCTTTAGGGAAGAAAATCTGCCGTCCTTACCCGGTCTGGCCGATATGTGACTCCAGATCCACAGCAATGTGGTTGACTCTTAAACTGCTCCTCTGAAGTGGCCACTCAGTTGCAACAAACCGCTACAAAGAAGTCTACGAACTCCCTCCCGAACAGCACTGCGGGTGTATCTTCACCACACGGACTGCAGCGGTTCAAGGCGGCGGCGGCTCACCACCACCTTCTCAAGATTCTCAATTAGGGATGGGCCATAAATGTTGGCCTTGGCAGCGATGCCCACATCTCGTGAACAAATAAAAAATGAGAACATGGCTGACCTTCGACCTCAACCCCACTTTCCCGCCCTATCCCCATATCCCTCGATTCCCTTAGCGTCCAAAAATTGAAGGATATGCTGATAAGGTTAGATGTAGTAGGGCGGGAGGAGGCTCGTGTGGAGCATCAGCGACGGCACGGACCAGTTGCTGTAAATTCAATGTAATTCTATGTAGTTGGCCTCAGTATTCTTGAGTTAGGCAAGGGGGAAAATAAAATTACCGCTCTCCCGCTGGGAAGCACGATTGTGGAGAAGGATTCACATCCTTGCTTTCAAATCCCTCCATGGCCTCGCCCCCTTCTTATCTCTGTTACCTCCTCCAGCCCTCCGAGATATCTGCCCTCCTCTAACTCTGGCCTCTTGCACATCCCCGATTTTAATCGCTCCACCATTGGCGGCCGTGCCTTCAGCTGCCTGGGCCCTAAGCTCTGGAATTCCCTCCCTAAACCTCTCCGCCTCTCTCTCTCTCCTCCTTTAAGACGCTGCTTAAAACCCAACCTCTTTGACCAAGCTTTTGGGTCACCTGTCCTGGTATCTCCTTATGCGGCTCGGTGTCAAATTTTGATTGACAGTCGCTCCTGTGAAGCGCCTTGGGACGTTTTACTATGTTAACAGCGCTATATAAATGCAAGTTGTTGTCGTTGATGTCTCGTTTTCCACTCCCCCCCTTCTCCCTAATGGAAAATAAGAGCTCATCCCTCAGCTCCAATGTCAGAAACTTCAGGGGCAAGGAGCTGAGAGAAAGAAGTTAGTGGGTGGGGGGGGGGGGGAGCTGGAGGGAGGGAAGTGCGTATCTCAGTCACCCGGTTTAAAAAAAGGGAAATTGCACGAAATAGCAAGGGGAAGAGGTAAACCCTGCAGTGGGCCTTCCCTGTTCCAGTAAACGACTTCCTGAAAAAAGCAGCGAGCGACTTTGTGCCAAAGCAACTGTGGGCAAGTGCTCGATGCAAGTCTGCACAGCGTCAGGAACGACACAAGCCCTGGCTTGTCGGGGCCAGGCACCAGAGAGAGCTCAGAACAGTAGCTCGACGGGCAAGGCATTCCCAGGAACAAAGAGGCACCGTTTGGGAGCACAAGCTTTGCATCTGGGCTGCAGCACGAGGCGGCTATGTCGGAGGCCGTCGGCACAGCATGTCAAGGTGAGAGCCTTAAAGAAAGACTTGCGTTTAGACCAGCACCTTTCACGGCCGCCGGACATCCCAGAGCGCTCGACAGCCCCAATCAGACACTTTTTCCGAGTGTCGTGTCGCTGTTGCAGTGCAGGAAAACCGGCAGCCAATTTGCACACAGCAAGCTCCCACAAACAGCAGTGTGATAATGACCAGATAATCTGTTTTTGGTGATGTTGGTTGAGGGGATAAAAAGAAAGAAAGACTTGCATTTATACGGCGCCTTTCACGACCACCGCACCTCTCAACGCGCTTTACAGCCAATGAAGTAATTTTTTTGAAGTGTAGTCACTGTTGTAATGTGGGGAAACGCAGCAGCCAATTTGCGCACAGCAAGCTCCCACAAACAGCAATGTGCTAATGACCAGACCGTCTGTTTTTGTTATGTTGGTTGACGCATAAATATTGGCCAGGAAATAGTGGCCGTGGGATCTTTTACATCCACCTGAGAGAGCAGACAAGGCCGTGGTTTAACATCTCATCCGAAAGACGGCACCTCCGACAGTACAGCGCCCCCTCAGCACTGCACTGGAGTGTCAACCTAGCTGTTTGTGTTCAAGTCCCTGGAGTGGGACTTGAACCCACAACCTTCCTGACTCAGAGGCGAGAGTGTGCTGCCCACTGAGCCACAGCTGACACATAAAAGTCAGCCCAGGACACCAGAGAGAATTCCCCTCTGCTCTTCTGTTGAAATAGTGGCCATGGGATCTTTTATACCCACCATAAGAGGGCAGACAGAGGCCTCAGCTTAACATCTCACCTGCAAGATGGCACACTCTAGCAGTGCAGCACTCCCTCAGTACTAGCGCTAGAGTGTTGGCCTGGATTTTGTGTTCAAGTCTCTGGACTGAGGATTACGAACCCACAACCTTCTGGCCCAAGAGGCGAGAGTGGGCTCCCCACTGAGCCACGGCTAACCACCTCGACTGCCAGCTGTATGCTGGCTGTTGTAATTGTCGGATGTCCGCTTGCCTATTGAGTCTGGGACCGGCCAGCTTTCTGGCACTAAAATCCCCAGGCTCGGGAGGTCGGAACATAGAACGCAATCGGGTGGGGGAGGAGGGGGAATGGAATGTGGTGCAAGACCTGGCTCCTGCAAATCTCCAGGCCTTTTTTTTTTATCGCTGGGAAATTCTCATGTCACTGAATCAGAATGATACCAGAGCTTCCAGGGTTAAAATATGAGGACAGGTTGATAAAAGTAGGCAAGTCTTGCTACAACTGTACAGGGCGTTGGTGAAACCAACACCTGGAGTACTGCGTGCAGTTTTGGTCTCCTTATTTAAGGAGGGATGTGCTTGCATTGGAGGCAGTTCAGAGAAGGTTCACACGGTTGATTCCTGAGATGAAGGGGTTGTCCAATGAGGAAAAGATTGAGCAGGTTGGGCCTATACTCATTGGCGTTTAGAAGAATGAGAGGGGATCTTATTGAAACATATAAGATTCTGAGGGGGCTCGACAAGGTAGATGCTGAGAGGATGTTTCCCCTCGTGGGGGAATCTAGAACTAGGGGGCATAGTTTCAGAATAAGGGGGCACCCATTTAAGACGGAGATGAGGAGGAATTTCTTCTCTCAGAGGGTCGTGAATCTTTGGAATTCTCTGCTCCAGAGAGCTGTGGAGGCGGAGTCAGTGAATATATTCAAGGCTGAGATAGACAGATATTTGAAAGGTGAGGGAGTCAAGGGTTATGGGGAACGGGTAGGAAAGTGGCGTTGAGGCCAAGATCAGATCAGCCATGATCTTATTGAGTGGCGGAGCAGGCTCGAGGGGCCAAATGGCCGACTCCTGCTCCTATTTCTTCTCTTCTTAAACTCCCTTGAGTTTAGAAGATTGAAGGATGGTCTGATCAAGGGTAGATACGGAGAAACTATTTCTTCTGGTTGGTGCGGGGGGGGGGGGGGGGTGGTCAGGAACGAGGGGGGAAATAATCTTAAAATTAGAGCCAGGCCATTTCAATGGCCGTTCATGGGTGATGTCAGGAAGCATTTTTTCACAGAAAGGGTAGTAGCAATCTGGGACTCTCTGCCCGCCCCCGCCCCCGCCCCCAAAAAAGGCTGTGGATGCTGGGGGTCAATTGGAGCTTTCAAGACTGAGACCGATGATTGTTGTTCGATAAGGGTATAAAGGGATATGGAGTGAAGGCGAGTTCAGGCAGATGAGGCATGATCAGATTGAATTGCGGAACAGGGCCGAGGGGCTGAATGGCCTCCTCCTGCTCCTAATGTTCCTATGAAAGAAGAGGGACTAGCGGGACGATGACCCCTTCGCCAGAGGTCCCACCGGTTTCACTTTTTACCAGGGCCAAGTATCACGAAGCAGGTGTTGTTGCTGCAAATAATGTGGTTGCGGAGATCGAATGCCAGGTTGCCAGCGGATCATAGAGAGTGAACGACCCCCGTTAGGAAAGTGTCCGCAAAGAAATTCCCTCCATTTCAACAAGAAAGTATGGTTGAAACAGCGATCACCCACTTCCCTCCCCAACCTTTCTGCCCTGCAATTCCTAGCCCTCCCTAGACTAATACCCAGGGATTGCCATGCATGGAGCGGGCACCTGCCCCCTTTATGCAACTGACCCGACCATGGGATTTGTGGGGGGGTGTGGGCGGCGGTGTAAGGGAAGGGGCAAGAATGGCAACCAGAAGTCCCACTCCCCCCCTGTGCTTCTGGTGGCAGAGGGGGGACCTCGGGAAATTCCGGCTCAGGCAAGCAAGCAATTGGGAAGGCAAATGGTGGGTTAGCCTTTATTGCAAGGGGGTTGGAGTACAAGAGTAAGGAAGTCTTGCTGCAATTATCTCAGGCTTTGGTGAGACCAGACCTGGAGTACTGTGCACAGTTTTGGTCTCCCTATCTAAGGATGGATATACTTGCCTTTGAGAGGGTGCAACGAAGGTTCACCAGACTGATTCCTGGAATGAAAGGGCTGTCCTATGAGGAGAGATTGGGTAGAATGGGCCTATACTCTCTGGAGTTTAGAAGAATGAGAGGTGATCTCATTGAAACGTATAAAATTCTTAGAAGGCTTGACAGGGTAGATACTGAGAGGCGGTTTTCTCCCTGGCTGGTGAATCTAGAACTAAGGGTCATAGTCTCAGGATAAGGGGTCGGCCATTTAGGACTGGGTTGAGGAGAAATTGCTTCACTCAGAGGGTTGTGAATCTTTGAAATTCTCTACCCCAGAGGGCTGTAGAAGCTCAGTCGTTGAGTGTATTCAAGGCTGAGATCGATAGATTTTTGGACTCTGGGGGAATCAAGGGATGTGGGGATCGGATGGGAAAGTGGGGTTGAGGTAGAAGATCAGCCATGATCTTATTGAATGGCGGAGCAGGCTTGAGGGGCCTATGGCCTACTCCAGCTCCTAATTCTTATGTTCTTGTATCCCTTATCTTTATCTGTCCATCCCATTAACCTGTCCTCGTTGAAGCTTTCTTCATTCCTCCTCTTTATTTCCCCCTGCCCCTTTCTCTATCCCCCCCTTCCTCCCTCCCCCCCCTACCCTCCGATCTAGACTCAAAACAAGACATCTCGGTCTTTTTCTCACCATCAGGAGAGCATCCTAAAATGGAGGCGCCGGAGGTGAAAAAGACCCCCAAATGTCGGCTGGCCCACACAACGATGAAGATACGGCTGGCCAACCGGATGTTGCGAGGCAAGCGCCTCTTGAAGACGCCGTCCGAACTCTCGCTGAAAGGTCACGCCGAGGGCGCCAACCGCCGCCACCCCTTTACGAGGAAAGGCAGCAAGCTGCGCATCAAAAAGAAACCCCTGCAACACCGCAACAAGAAGTGGTGGTCCGTCATCACCAAACGAAAAGCCCCGTGTCTTCTGTACCTGCTCTGCCTGATTGTGGGCGTGCAGATGTACAATGCCTACGAAAATCTGGATGACAATCTCGCAATCTACGACATCGACCAACTTGAGAAGACTCTGCACCAGAACCTGCTTGGCCAGACGCTGGCCCTTAATAAGCTTACCAAGCTCATGAGGGGTTACTTTGGCACTTACGTTCACACGAAGCCCCTCTTCTTGTCCATCAACGGCCCCGCAGGAGTTGGCAAGAGCCATTTGGGAAGACTGATTGCCAAGCACTTTAAGTTTGAACTCGGACCGCACCTCGTCCTCCAACACTCCATGAAATACCATAACCTGATGGACCACTGCGACCACCGCTCCCAGCACCAGTTGGCCGCCCGGATGTCGGCCGTCTTTTCCAGCGCGCTCCAAGCCGAGCGGATCCCGGTCCTCCTCTTCGACGAGATGGAGCTGGCGCCGGCGGAGCTGCTGAGCTTCATCGGGCAGCTCCTGCGCTCCAACCACACCAGCGCCGTCTACATCTTCATCAGCAACGTCGGGCAGGACGCCATCACGCGCGCCATCCGTCGCCGCGTCACCCGCAAAGAGACGGGCCGCGTCGAGAGGCTCAGCCTGGAGCTCGCGCGTCAGTTTGCGCGCCGGCACCCGGTGTGGCGGGCGCCGGAGATCATCCCGCTCTTCCCCCTCGACTGGGCTCACGTGGTCCAGTGCTTCCACGAGGTGATGGACCGAGAAGGCTTCTATCCCCACGACCCCCGCGCCGAGGCGATGGCCAGCACCTTCAACTACTACAGAGCCAGGCAGAAGTTCTACTCACAGCACGGCTGCAAAGACGTCACAGTGATGGTGAAAAAACTCAATGGGCAAAAGCGTGCGGCGGACTCGGGAAGGAAAGTGGTCATTCGACGCCACAAGCAAGCCCTCGGAATTGATTCATGTGAAATATTTTCCATATTCAAACATTCCTTAATGAATTACTGAAATCCAACTGGTAACTAGGCAAGTGCGGCGGAGGACAAGCCAATGTGAGCATGGAATAATATTGTCTCTTTTGATTTTTCTAGCTTCTTGTTCCTTCATTTTCTCCTCCATTAGGACATCCACAGCCAGTCTACGGTTCAAATGACCACTGGCTCCAAAGTCCCAGCCCAACACACACTCCAGAGTTGATGCCAGAAAGGAAACAAGAGCAATTAGGATGATACTACCATTTCACCAATTGTTAAGAGGGCATTATCTAAATCCCCAGTCCACCCAGTCCCAGAGGGTGAAAGGACAGTGTCTGACCCACTGCATCACCCAGTCCCAGAGGGGGAAAGGACAGTGTCTGACCCACTGCTCCACCCAGTCCCAGAGGGGGAAAGGACAGTGTCTGACCCACTGCTCCACCCAGTCCCAGAGGGGGAAAGGACAGTGTCTGACCCACCGCACCACCCAGTCCCAGAGGGGGAAAGGACAGTGTCTGACCCACTGCTCCACCCAGTCCCAGAGGGGGAAAGGACAGTGTCTGACCCACTGCACCACCCAGTCCCAGAGGGGGAAAGGACAGTGTCTGACCCACTGCACCACCCAGTCCCAGAGGGGGAAAGGACAGTGTCTGACCCACTGCACCACCCAGTCCCAGAGGGGGAAAGGACAGTGTCTGACCCACTGCACCACCCAGTCCCAGAGGGGGAAAGGACAGTGTCTGACCCACTGCACCGCCCAGTCCCAGAGGGGGAAAGGACAGTGTCTGACCCACTGCACCGCCCAGTCCCAGAGGGGGAAAGGACAGTGTGTGACCCACTGCACCGCCCAGTCCCAGAGGGGGAAAGGACAGTGTCTGACCCACTGCACCGCCCAGTCCCAGAGGGGGAAAGGACAGTGTCTGACCCACTGCACCGCCCAGTCCCAGAGGGTGAAAGGACAGTGTCTGACCCACTGCACCACCCAGTCCCAGAGGGGGAAAGGACAGTGTCTGACCCACTGCACAACCCAGTCCCAGAGGGGGAAAGGACAGCGTCTGACACACTGCACCACCCAGTCCCAGAGGGGGAAAGGACAGCGTCTGACCCACTGCACCGCCCAGTCCCAGAGGGGGAAAGGACAGTGTCTGACCCACTGCACCGCCCAGTCCCAGAGGGGGAAAGGACAGTGTCTGACCCACTGCACCGCCCAGTCCCAGAGGGGGAAAGGTCAGTGTCTGACCCACTGCACCGCCCAGTCCCAGAGGGGGAAAGGACAGCGTCTGACACACTGCACCGCCCAGTCCCAGAGGGGGAAAGGACGGCGTCTGACCCACTGCACCGCCCAGTCCCAGAGAGGGGAAAGGACGGCGTCTGACCCACTGCACCACCCAGTCCCAGAGAGGGGAAAGGACGGCGTCTGACCCACTGCACCACCCAGTCCCAGAGGGGGGAAAAGACAGCGTCTGACCCACTGTACTAATACATTAATAAAGTGGATGTTTCCAGATTCCGCATCTTTTACTGATGTTTTGTATTTTCTGGTTGGTGGAATAGTGTGACGGCAGATGTAGCATTACACGAGCTGTTTTCACAATGGACCACATTGCTTCAGCGTGAATGTTGGGCGAAACCAGGTTTGAACGCGCCCCCCCCCCCCCCACCGCCGGTGAATAACTTGCGCACGATGACTGTCCAGGCTCATGTGGGAGGAGTGGGCACTTGGGTGAGATTAACACTGGGGGGTTGGGTGGGGGCAATTAGTGCCCGTGCAGGCATACCCCCGGCATGAGCCTTTGCCGTACCGCAGGGATCCCGCCAGCGGTCTGCACCGATGCCAGACCAGGCGCCACCGCGCCTGTCTCTTCTTGCAGCACGTAAGTCGGTACGCAACGCCAACTGTGCCAGAAGGTTGCACCCAGGGACCTGCTCGGCTCGTGATCTGCTCTGCTACATATCTACGAGATCGATCGGGGGGGCGGCGGGGGGGGGGGGAGGGGGAGAAAGCCTGGTTTCCGTACGACGTCCGTAACAAAGACACTGGTGAAAATGTATTTATTCATTCTTGGGATGTGGGCGTCGCTGGCAAGGCCAGTATTTATTGCCCATCCCTAATTGCCCTCGAGAAGGTGGTGGTGAGCCGTCTTCTTGAACCGCTGCAGTCCGTGTGGTGAAGGTGCTCCCATAGTGCTGTTAGGTCGGGAGATCCAGGATTTTGACCCAGCGACCATGAAGGAACAGGCAAATTAAGTCTGCGTCGGGATGGTGTGTGACTTGGAGGGGAACTTGGAGGTGGTGGTGTTCCATGCGCCTGCTGCCCTTGTCCTTCTAGGTGGAAGAGGTCGCGGGTTTGGGAGGTGCTGCCGAAGAAGCCTTGGCGAGTTGCTGCAGTGCATCTTGTAGATGGTACACACTGCAGCCACGGTGCGCCGGTGGTGGAGGGAGTGAATGTTTAAGGTGGTGGATGGGGTGCCCATTAAAGCGGGCTGCTTTGTCCTGGATTAGTGAGGAGGAAATGAGCCGGGCGGGGAGGGGCGGGTGGCGGAGTGAATTCCTGCTCCTGATAGTTATATATTGTCCCTCCTCCCCTGGAAAGTGGGCAGTTATGCGGATATGGCTGGGATACCACTGCCTGGTTCAATAACTGACATGTCCGGCCAATAATTTGCCGTCAATGCCCGGAGCCCGTCGATGAGACTTTTTTTCAGCGCAGGCTTTCAATCCATTTATTTTAAATGAGCAAACCCTTCTGAATGGAGAAATGCCACATAAGGTTCAGTACGGTGCCCTCATTAACTGGCACTGAAGCATCGTGTTAGGGCTGACTTTTCTTATTTTTATTTATTCGTTCACGGGATGTGGGCGTCGCTGGCAAGGCCAGCATTTATTGCCCATCCCTAACTGAGAACCTTGGAGAAGGTGGTGGTGAACCGCCTTATACCAACTGAGAGGCTTGCTAGGCCATTTTAGAGGGGCAGTTAAGAGTCAACCAACATTGCTGTGGGTCTGGAGTCACATATAGGCCAGACCGGGTGAGGACGGTAGATTTCCTTCCCTAAAAGGACATCAGATGGGTTTATACGACAATCCGGTAGCATTCATGGATCACCACCTTTATTGGTACTAGTTTTTAATTCCAGATTTTTATTTTAAATGAATTGAATTTAAAATCCCCAGCTGCCTGTGGTGGGATTTGAACTCGCGTCTCTGGATCATGACTAGTTCAGTCACATAACCACTATGCTACCGTACCCTGCTTTGCAGAGTTTGAAGCATTGTTGACAGAAAAGCAGCAGATTTCCTTCCCTCAAAAAAAGGACATCAGTGAATCAGATGGGCTTTTATGACCATCCGGTAGTTTCATGGTCACCATTACTGATGCTAGCCTTTCTGCTGCAGATTTTTTATTTAATTAACTGAATTTAAATTCCCCAGCTGCCGTGATGGGATTTCGAACTCATGTTCCCCAGATTTCTCATTATTCCAGGCCTCTGGCTTACTAGTCCAGTAACATACCCTACGCTGCCGTACCCGTAGAGGGAGGCTCCAATCTCACTGGAAACTGCTGCGCATGGTGAAGAAAGACAGACTTGCATTCACACAGCGGCTTTCACGACCACCGGACGTCTCAAAGCGCTTTACAGCCAATGAAGTACTTTTTTTTTGGAGTGTTGTAATGTGGGAAACGTGGCAGCCAATTTTGCGCACAGCAATATGATGATGACCAGATCATCTGTTTTTGTTGAGGGATAAATATTGGCCAGGACACCAGGGATAACTCCCCTGCTCTTCTTCGAAATAGTGCCACGGGATCTTTTGCATCCACCCGAGAGAGCAGACGGGGCTAACGGTTTAACGTCTCATCTGAAAGACGGCACCTCCAGACAGTGCAGCGCTCCCTCAGTACCAGCCTGGAGTGTCAGCCTAGCTTTATGTGTTGAAGTCCCAGGAGCGGGACTTGAACCTACAACCTTCATGACTCAGAGGCGAGTGTGCTACCAACTGAGCCACAGCTGACACTAGGTAAATGTGATATTGTTCTCACCTGACAATCCTGCTCTGTCACATACCACAGATGTCACACCCAGGTCCCCCAAGGCACAGGAAACTGTGGAGACAGAGTGACCCAAAAATAGCTTCGATGCAGATCTGATTCAACATTTAACATGGAGAGAGTGCATGATACAGGTTAGAAGATTGCGCAGGTAGATAGATATCTGGTGAAATTTGAGGTGATAGATTTTGGGATGACAGAATAGCCGGGAGTATAACAGTAGTACTCCCTTGTGATCTGAACCGTATGTGTGTGTCTTTTGGACTTTGTCTTCACTCGGTGAGACAAGGTCTGATACAGTAAGGTGAACATATAAAGTGGCACTTCATTCAAACAGTACAACTTATTGTTCTGTAATGACAGAAAATAAGAGACAGCCAATTTGCACACAGCAAGCTCCCACAAACAGCATTGTGATAATGACTCGATACTCTGTTTTAGTGATGTTGGTTGAGGGATAAATATTGGCCCAGGACACTGGGGATAACTCCTCTGCTCTTCTTCGAAATAGTGCCCGTGGGATCTTTTACGTCCACCTGAGAGGGCAGACGGTGCCTCGGTTTAACGTCTCATCCGAAGGACGGCACCTCCGACAGTGCAGCGCTCCCTCAGCTCTGCACTGGAAGTGTCAGCCCAGATTTTATGCTCAAGTGTCCTGGAGTGGGGACTTTGAAACCACAACCTTCTGGTTCAGAGACAAGAGTGCTGCCCACTGAGCCACACGGCTGACACTCCAGCCACGCCTCAAACGCGCCACCCTGCCCACATCAGTAGGTTGTCTTACAAGATCATTTCTGACTATTCTCCCCTACATTCCAACTTTCCGAGAGCCTATTATTGATTGATTGTCCCGCAGTAATCGGTTTCGAACCACACCCCCATGTCCTGACTGCTCATGTCTGCATATCTTAACTCCGGCCAAGAGAGCATTGATATAGTCGAGTCTGGAGGTGACGAAAGGCGCGGTCGAGTGTTATGGAGGTGGAAGTGAGGGGGGGAGGGGGGGGTCTTTGCAACGGAGAGGACATGGGGTTAGAAGCTCAGCTCAAGGCCGAGTAGGATTTTTAGGTTGTGAATAGTCTCGAGATAGTGGTCGGACAGGGCGATGGAATCAATGGCCAGGGTATTGAGTTGGGGACCAAACCTGAAGGCTCATGTGTAACTGGAGAAATTGCGACTGGATGTTGAGGAAAAACAGTCCGATAGCACAGAGGCGGTGGAAGGGGGTCAGAGAGGTGGAGGAGAGCTAGAGCTGGGAGTTCATCAGCGAACACGTGAAAGGTGATCCCTTTGTCGGAGGGCGAGGTTGCCATGGAGACAGCATGTAGCTAAGGAAGTGGAAGGGGCCAAGGACAGAACCTCGCCCGGGGGGGCGGGGATTCCAGAGGCAATGGTGTGAGCGGTGGAAAGAGAAACCTTCGCTGGAGAAGCTCTGGCTATGGTTGGACAGGTAAGTGTGGTATCAAGGGTGTGTCCAGTGAGGTGGACAACCGAGGAGAGGCTGCGGAAGAGGATGGCGTGGCCCACTGTGTCTGAGGCTACAGAGAGGTCAAGGAGGACGAGCGCTGTCGCAGTCACAGAGGATGTTACTCATCACTTTGGTTAGAGTCTTTCGGCCATGTGGCAGAAGCGGAAACCTGTTTGGAGAGATTCAAACGCGGTGGAGTTGTGGGAAAGACGGACACAGGTTTGGGAGGCAGCAACGTGTTCAAGGACTTTGGACGGGAAAAAAGAACGACTTGGATTTATGTAGCGCCTTTCACAATTACCGGACATCTCAAAGACGCTTTACAGCCAATGAAGTACTTTTGAAGTGTAGTCACTGTTGTAACGTGGGAAACGCAGCAGCCAATTTGCGCACAGCAAGCTCCCACAAACAGCAATGTGATAATGACCAGATAATCTGGTTTTGTTATGATAGTTGAGGGATAAATATTGGCCAGGACACCGGGGATAACTCCCCTGCTCCTCTTCGAAATAGTGCCATTGGATCTTTTATGTCCACTTGGGAGAGAGACGGTTTAACGTCTCATCTGAAAGACGGCACCTCCAACAGTGCAGCACTCCCTCGGCACTGCAGTGTCAGCCTAGATTTTTGTGCTCAAGTCCCTGGAGTGGGGACTTGAAACCACAACCTTCATGACTCAGAGGTGAGAGTGCTGCCCACTGAGCCACAGGCTGACACAACTCAGGAAAGAGAGATTGGAGATGGGGCAGTACTTTGCAAGAGCAGAAGGGTCGATAGCGAATCTTTTGAGGAGGGCCGATGATGCCACTTTTTAAAGGGAGGGGGCATTACCCGAGGAGAGGGAACTATTTACAATGTCGGCCAGCTCGGAGTCCTGAAGGGAAATTGGGGGAATCAGCCGTTTAGTGGGAATGAGGTCCAGGGAGCGGGAGGTGGGTCTCGTGGGAAAGATGGTCTTGGAGAGGACCTGGGGGGGCAAAGAGGAGAGTAACTCGGAGGAAGACATGGGTCAGAGCTAGGGAGGGGGGTGGGGTGGGTGGGAGAGGGGGCAGCCTGGGGGACCTTGGTGGGCTTGGAGGGGGTGGGGGGGAAGTAGAAGAGGCAGCTGAATGGGCCTCTGTGACCAGGACATCTGTGAGCTGTTGGAGATGAGGGGTTTCGGCTGCCCGTCGGGCAAAGTCTGACAAGCTTCCCAGCCAAGCTATCACCAAATATTTGAAGGACTATTTGACATCGCTTAAGATGCAGTCACGTTCCTGCTCCAAGCAAGTTGTGAAGAGGACACAAAGAATCTGCAAAGGGATATAGACAGACTAAGTGAGTGGGCAAACATTTGGCAGATGGAGTATAATATGGGAAAGTGTGAGGTGATCCACTTTGGTAAGAAAAAGCAAAATATTATTTAAATGGAGAGAGACGATAGAATGCTGCGGTACAGAAGGATCTGGGGGTCCTTGTATGCAGGTACAGCAAGTAATTAGGAAGGCAAATGGAATGTTGGCCTTTATTGCTAGGGGCATGGAGTATAAAAGTAGAGAAGTCCTGTTACAACTGTATAGGGTATTGGTGAGACCACACCTGGAGTACTGCGTACAGTTTTGGTCTCCTTATTTAAGGAAGGATATACTTGCATTGGAGGCAGTTCAGCGACGATTCACACGGTTGATTCCTGAGATGAGGGGGTTGTCTTATGAAGAAAGGTCAAGCTGGTTGGGCCTATACTCATTGGTGTTTAGAAGAATGAGAGGTGATCTTATTGAAACATAAGATACTGAGGGGGCTCGACAGGGTAAATGCAGAGAAGGTGTTTCCCCTCATGGGGGAATCTAGAACTCGGGGGCATAGTTTCAGAATAAAGGGTCGCCCATTTAAAACTGAGATGAGGAGGAATTTCTTCTCTCAGAGGGTCGTAAATCTGTGGAATTCTCTGCCCCAGAGAGCTGTGGAGGCTGGGTCATTGAATACATTTAAGGTGGAGATAGACAGATTTTTGAATGATAAGGCAGTCAAGGGTTATGGGGCGCAGGCAGCGAAATGGAGTTGAGGCCAAGATCAGCTCAGCCATGATCTCATTAAATGGCGGAGCAGGTTCGAGGGGCTAAATGGCCTACTCCTGCTCCTATTTCTTATGTTCTTATGTCCACACTCAATGCCAGCGCAGATCTTTTGTGCCACGTAAGCGGTGCAACAGTCTGCGCTCAAATTAAAATATCGGCGAACTGACACCTATGCAAGGCAGCAACAGGTCGAGGGGGTTACCCTAACTCAACAAACTAGGAGCGTGGAGCTCGAGTGGGTAATCGATGTCGCCTGAAGCTGCTGAGGGCTAATCAGAGTAGCTCGGTGTTGAAACGCACCATGTGGTGCTGCGCCAGGTCTTGCAGACCAGAGAGGCCCAGACGCAATGAGGAATGGCCACTTGGCCCAGCGGTCATCTCCCATGGGACCATACCCCAGGAAGAGTCAGCGCTCTCAGGAGGGGGCGGAACTGACAAACCTTCCCCGCTCGCCACCCCCACTCCCCGCCGTGTCCGCAGTTGTTATTCTTCTGTCGGAGGGGCCGTCTTTCGGATGAGACATTAAACCCAGGCCCCGTCTGCCCTCTCAGGTGGACGTAAAAGATCTCATGGCCACTATTTCGAAGAAGAGCAGGGGAGTTCTCCCCGGTGTCCTGGCCAATATTTATCCCTCAACCAATATAACAAAAACAGATTATCTGGTTTATAATCACATTGCTGTTTGTGGGAGCTTGCTGTGCGCAAATTGGCTGCCGCGTTTCCCACATTACAACAGTGACTACACTCCAAAAAGTACTTCATTGGCTGTAAAGCGCTTTGGGATGTCCGGCGGTCGTGAAAGGCGCTCTATAAATGCAGGTCTTTCTTTCTTTCTTCTTTACAATATATGATCAAATTATGAGGGCAGGTTGAATAGAGTCGGCTTGTGTCCTCTCGGGTATAGTAGATTAAGGGGTGATCTAATTGAGGTTTTTAAGATGATTAAAGGAGTTGATAGGGTAGATCGAGAGAGAAACTAGTTCCTCTGGTGGGGGGAGTCCAGAACAAGGGGGCATAACCTTAAAATTAGAGCGAGGCCAATCAGAGGTGATGTCAGGAAGCACTTCTTCACACAAAGGGTAGTGGAAATCTGGAACTCTCTCCCCCAAAAAGCTGTTGAGGCTGGGAGGGTCAATTGAAAAATTCAGAACTGAGATTGATAGATTTTTTTTGCTCGGCAAGGGTATTACGGGTGAGGGAACCCAGGCAGGTAGATGGAGTTAGGTCATGGACCAGCCATGATCTCATTGAATGGTGGAACAGGCTGGGGGGGCCGAATGGCCTCCTCCTCTTCCTATTTTCCGATGTAAATCAATTGGTAGCTTGGCCAGTCGGGAGTTGCACAGTGAGAGCATGGAAGGGAAATTAAACCAGCCATGTATTGATAGAGCAGGTGACACAGGAGTAGACCATTATTTAACGGCTATAATTAGAGGCTGACCGGGGCATTGTGCAATCGTTTGGTGTCAGGTAAACTCCAGCTTACGTGGTAACGACAGAAACGAGAACAATTTTTGTTGCTCAACAAAAGGAAATTCAGTAAAATAAGTAGAAAATCCTTTAAGTACGGGGGATGTGAGATTAACAGGTACAATGGGCTGCTGATCCACTTGGCCAGTTTGACACCCAGGCGGCAAAATCTACACATGAGATTCTGTACTGCATCCACTGAAGCTCGAGAGGTGACTGTAACCTTTGGGCAGTGGTGGAGCCTAGGCGATATTGGATGGGCCGCCCATTATCCCAACGTTCCCTTCCATTGACGCCAATCGAGAGCGCTGTAGAACAGGCGGCGGTCCCATATCGCCCGTTTTCCAGCATCCATCGCCCAAAGTTAAGGTGTCCCCTTTCTAGGTTTGGTGACAAACGGATTAAGAGCCGTCCTTCTTTCTGCTCTCCCCCCTCCGAAGGGGAAGCCAGACACTCCCAACGTCGATTAAGCGCACACTGTCTCCCACTGAACAAAACGGAGATTACGAAAAGGGTCCGCGCTCCGGGAGCAGGCGACCAATGCACTCCCAGGGCCACCGAAAAAAAGAGAGACTTGCATTTATATAGCGCCTTTCACGACCTTTTTGGGGGAAGAGTTTTCCAGATTTCCACTATCCTTTGTGTGAAGAAGTACTTCCTGACATCACCTCTGATTGGCCTCGCTCTAATTTTAAGGTTATATCCCCTTGTTCTGGACTCCCCCCACCAGAGGAACTAGTTTCTCTCTCCATCTACCCTATCAACTCCTTTAATCATCTTAAACACCTCAATTAGATCACCCCTTTAATCTACTATACCCGAGAGGAAATAAGCCTTTACAGCCAATGAAGTACTCACAGAATCACAGAATCCCCACAGTGCAGATAGAGGCCATGTCAGCCCATCGAGCCTGCACCGACACATATCCCACCCTATCCCCGTAACCCCTCGTATTTAATCCCCCCTAACACTAAGGGTCAATTTATCATAGCCAAATCAACCTAACCCGCACATCTTTGGACTGTGGGAGGAAACCGGAGCACCCGGAGGAAACCCACGCAGACACGGGCAGAATGTGCAAACTCCACACAGACAGTCACCCGAGGCCGGATTCGAACCCGGGCCCCTGGCGCTGTGAGGTAACAGTGCTAGCCACTATGCCACCGTGCTGCCCCATATCTGGAGTGTAGTCACTGTTGTAATGTAGGAAACGCAGCAGCCAATTTGCGCACAGCAAGCTCCCACAGACAGCAATGTGATAATGACCAGATAATCTGTTTTTTTAGTGATGTTGACTGACGGATAAATATTGGCCCAGGACACCGGGGATAACTCCCCTTCCCTTCTTTAAAATAGTGCCATGGGATCTTTTCCGCTCACCTGCGAGAACAGACGGGGCCTGGGTTTAATGTTTCATCCGAAAGGCGGCACGGCCTGCAAGCTCTCCTTAAATTACCGCCATCCGGGAATCCTGATCATTCTTCCTTATCTGCTTGGATTGTCATTGTTCTCGCACTGTACCAGGTTGTAATGTGAATCGCAGATTTCCTGGAGTTGGGGCTCATTTTTATAAATCTCCTTTTACAATAATGCAACTCAATACCAGCTAATACATCATTGTTTCCAACTCAGGTGAATGGTCCGGGAAATAATGCCACAGACAAGCATAAATTAAATGAGCTGAACTCGAATTAATAATAAGCACGTTTGAATCTGTAATTCACCAATTTGTGCGCCTTTTATATTTGAATGCAAATTTATGGTGTCTAGGTCGAAGAGGTAGGCTTTAAGGAACACAGAAACAGGATCCTGTCGAGTCTGTTCTGCCATTCAATTAGATCATGTATCTTAGCAGCATCACCCGCCTTGCTTCTGTAACCCTTAATACCCTTGCCGAACAAAAACCTCAGTTTTGAAATCTTCAATTGACCCCTAGCCTCAACAGCATCATAAAGGAGGAGAGAGAGGCACAGATGCTTCTTTTTTATTCATTTATGGGATGTGGGCGATGCTGACAAGGCCAGCATTTATTGACCATTCTTAATTGCCCTCGAGAAGGTGGTGGTGAGCCGCCTTCTTGAACCGCTGCAGTCCGTGTGGTGAAGGTGCTCCCACAGTGCTGTTAGGGAGGGAGTTCCAGGGTTTTGACCCAGCGACGATGAAGGATCGGCGATATACTTCTAAGTCGGGATGTTGTGTTTGACTTGCAGGGGAACTTGGAGGTGGTGGTGTTCCCATGCGCCTGCTGCCCTTGTCCTTCTAGGTGGAAGAGGTCGCGGGTTTGGGAGGTGCTGCCGAAGAAGCCTTGGCGAGTTTCGGCAGTGCATCTTGTAGATGGTACACACTGCAGCCACGGTACGCTGGTGGTGGAGGGAGTGAATGTTTAAGGTGGTGGATGGGGTGCCAATCAAGCAGGCTGAATTGTCCTGGATTAGCGAGGAGGAAAATGTGCTGGGGTGGGGGAGGGGAGGAATTACTGCTCCTAATCGTTATCCATTGTACCTCCTCCCCTGGAAAGTGAGCATTTAAAGAGATGAATAGGGCGCTGCTCAAGTGAGCTGCTTTGTCCTGGATGGTGTCGAGCTTCTTGAGTGTTGTTGGAGCTGCACTCATCCAGGCAAGTGGAGAGTATTCCATCACACTCCTGACTCGCGCCTTGTAGATGGTGGAAAGGCTTTGGGGAGTCAGGAGGTGAGTCACTCACCGCAGAATACCTAGCCTCTGACCTGCTCTTGTTGTCACAGTATTTACGTGGCTGGTCCAGTTAAGTTTCTGATCAATGGTGATCCTCAGGATGTCGATAGTGGCGGATTCGGCGATGGTAATGCCGTTGAATGTCAAGGGGAGGTGGTTAGAGTCTCTCTTGTTGGAGATGGTCATTGCCTGGCACTTCTGTGGCGCCAATGTTACCTGCCACTTATCAGCCCAAGCCTGAATGCTGTCCAGGTCTTGCTGTGAATAGAACTGAACACTGTGCAGTCATCAGACGACATCTCCACTTCTGACCTTATGATTCAGCGAAGGTCATTGAGGAGGGAATTCCAGAGCTTCAGGCCTAGGCAGCTGTGGGGCGAAGGAAATCAGAGGGGGGGAGATTCCGTGCTGTATGCTTCTATGATTCACTATTTTATAATAATAGGAGCATTATGCCATGTAGAACACGGTGGCTCCAATATTCATCATATTCCATTGCAGCTATGCCACCAGCTGCCTCGGCCCCGAGCTCTGGAATTCCCTCCCTAAACGTCTCCAACTCTCTCTCTCACCTCCTTTAACTCCGTCCTTAAAACCTACCTCTTTGACCAAGCTTTTGGTCACTTGTCCTAATATCTCCATGCATGGTCTGGTCTCAAATTTCGTCTGATAATCGCTCCTGTGAAGCGCCTCGGGACGTTTGATTCCGGAGATGAGGGGGTTGACTTATGAGGAGAGGTTGAGTAGGTTGGGCCTCTACTCACTGGAATTCAGAAGAATGAGAGGCGATCTTATCGAAACATATAAGATTGTGAGGGGGCTCGATCGGGTGGAGGCGGGGAGAGATGTTTCCACTGATGGGTGAGACTAGAACTACGGGGCATAATCTTAGAATAAGGGGCTGCCGTTTCAAAACTGAGATGAGGAGAAACTTCTTCACTCAGAGGGTAGTAAATCTATGGAATTTGCTACCTCAGAGAGCTGTGGAAGCTGCGACATTAAATAAATTTAAAACGGAGATAGACAGTTTCCTAGCTGATAAGGGAATGAAGGGTTATGGGGAGCGGGCAGGGAAGTGGACGTGAGTCTAGGTTCGGATCAGCCATGATCCTATTGAATGGCGGAGCAGGCCCGAGGGGCCGTACGGCCTACTCCTGCTCCTACTTCTTATGTTCTTATGATTTATCCGTTGTGTCTACATTAATGGTGCGATATAAATGCTGGTGTTTGTTGTTGACCCAGATGTCCAAAACTAACCTACCCTGAAGAGGTCGCCTCCGACCCGCAAGGGTCCCGATTTGAGCCCCACTACGCCCGGCGCTCACCCGGGTGCGTCCTCGCGAGCTTGGGTCACAGCGGGTTGTTTCCCAGGCTGCTCAGAAGCTGCCGTTACCCGCTGCAGTCAACAGAGCTTCAATAGAGCCACTGTAAGATAATCGGGGCCTCCTCCCTTTCAGTGACATCAAGGGAGCAGCCTCAAGACATGGCAATCAGTCAAATCGTGCCTTGTTGAGGGGAAGGTTCTGACCTTGTAAAACAAAAACACATTGCATTCTATTGAGTCATTTTGTTGAATAAACAATAGAGGAGCACTTTGAATACAAAAATATTCTCCGCACCCTTTTGTAGAATCATAGAATGATACAGCACAGAAGGAGGCCATTCGGCCCATCTTGCCCGGGCCGGCTCTTTGAAAGAATTATCCAATTAGACCCACACCCACTGCTCTTTCCCCATTAGCCCTGCAAATTTCTCCTTTTCAAGTATCTATCCAATTCCGTTTTGAAAGTTACTACTGAATCTGCTTCCACCGCCCTTTCAGGCGACGCGTTCCAGATCACAACAACTCGCTGCGTAAAAAAAAATTCTCCTCTCCCCTCTGGTTCTTTTGCCAATTACCTTCAATCTGTCCCCTCTGGTTACCGACCCTTCTGCCAGTGGAAACAGTTTCTCCTTATTTACTCTATCAAAACCCCTCATGATTTTGAACACCTCTATTAAATCTCCTCTTAACCTTCTCAGCTCGAAGGAGAACAATCCCAGCTTTGCCAGTCTCTCCACATCGCTGAAGTCCTTCCTCCCGGGTATCATTCGAGTAAATCTCCTCTGCACCCCTCTCTCCAAGGCCTGGTCATCTTTCCTAATGTGTGGGACCCAGAATTGGACACAATACCCCAGCTGGGGCCTAGCCAGTGTTTGATAAAGGTTGAGCATAACTTCCTTGCTTTTATATATCACGCCTTTAACATAGTAAAACATCCCACGATGCTTCACAGGAGCGTAATCCAGCAAAATTCGACACCGAGCCACATCAGGAGATATTAGGACAAGTGACCAAAAGCTTGGTCAAAGAGGTAGGTTTTAAGGAGCGTCTTAAAAGGAGGTGAGAGAGAGGCGGCGAGGTTTAGGGAGGGAATTCCAGAGCTCAGGCCCGAGGCAGCTGAAGCCCCGGTCGCCAATGGTGGAGCGATTAAAATCGGGGGTGTGCAAGAGGCCAGAATCGGAGGAGCGGGGAGATCTCGGAGGGTCGCGGGCAATGCTCCCTTTAAGCTGCGCGGCCGTGCGTTTGCGCAGCAGCTCCAGGGAACCCGCGCAGCCGGCTCTTCAATGTAAAATACAGCGCCTGCGCCTGCGCCTGCGCGGTATTTTGAACGGCTCACGCAGCCCCTTAAAGGAGCTGTGCAGGGCCAAAAAAAAAATGACAGGGAACATTGGTTGTGGGGCTGGAGGAGGTTACAGAGGTAGGGAGGGGGGGCGAGGCCATGGAGGGATTTGAACACAAGGATGAGAATTTTTAAATTTTTTTAAAAGAGCACTCAAAGACAGACTTGCATTTATATAGCGCCTTTCACGACCTCAGGACACCCCAAAGCACTTTAGCCACGGAAATACTTTTGAAGTGTAGTCACTGTTGCAAAACGCGGCAGCTAATTTTGCGCACAGCAAGCTCCCACAATGTGATAATGACCAGATAATCTGGGGTTTTTTTAGTGACGTTGGGGGTGATTTTGCCAATGGGGAGCTTTTGGAGGCAGGACTCCCACTTGTCGGGCTTTAAGAACATAAGAACATAAAAAATAGGAGCAGGAGTAGGCCAATCGGCCCCTCGAGCCTGCTCCGCCATTCAATAAGATCATGGCTGATCTGATCCTAACCGCCAATCTACTATCACAGAACCATCTCCTGCATCTAACAGAATTGCACACACGAAATAGGAGCAGAATCAGGCTACACGGTCCCTGGGCCCGCTCCACTACCCACAGGGCCATGACCGATCCGAACCTAGACTCCTGTCCAAATTCCTGCCCGCTCCCCGTAACCCTTAATGCCCTTTACTTCTTGGAAACTGTCTATTTCTGTTTTAAATTTATTTAATGATGTAGCTTCTACAGCTTTTTGTGGCAGCATATTCCATGGACCTACCACCCTCTGAGTGAAGTAGTTCCTCCTCATCTCAGTTTTGAAAGAGCAGCCCCTTATTCTAAGACTATGTCCCCTAGTTCTAGTCTCACCCGTCATCGGGAACATCCTCCCGGCATCCACCCGATCCAAACCCTTCACAATCTTATATGTTTCAATAAGATCGCCTCTCATTCTTCTGAACTCCAATGAGTAGAGTCCCAATCTACCCAACCTCTCCTCATATGACCACCCCCTCATCCCCGGGATTAACCGAGTGAACCTTTTTTGCACTGCCTCGAGAGCCTCCATCGACTTCTGGCCAACCCACGCTATTTTCCCTTGATTGACCTTGTTAAGTCCCGCCCAGCGGGCTTAGCAGGCCAGTTAAGGGGATGCCGGTTGCAGAGAATGTCAACGTATGACATTTCATCTGTCAAAACCTTTTGACAGATGAATGGTCATCATTTGACAGCTCTGTGAGGCTGTCAAACACTGACATTCTCTGTAGTTTGAGGAGGTCTTGATTCAAGACTCATCAAACCTCTTTCTTTTGCAGAAATTAGATGGTTGTTGCATTGGAGAATGCAACGGCCATCTGTCATCTCTGCCGCGGAGGTGTGAGACTCTCCGCATCCCCACCAACTGAAGCCTGCAGGAAGAAACAAAGGTAAGTAAACTTTTTCTAACACTTTCCACTTACCTCAGATACTCACCTCTCCACACTTGCACCCATCACTCACCTTCACAGCGCAGCTTTGCACCCCCTCCGACCCCTGCAGACCCACCAATCGCCTCGGTGACCCTGGCGGGGTTCGGAGCCTTCGGGAAGTCCGCACTTGTGTGGGTAAAATGGTGATAAGCCTATTTTCTGCCTGTTAACTACCTGTTAACAGGCAGTTAAGTGGCTGTAATCCCTTCCCGCCTCCAAGGAGACGGGACCCGGCGCGGGACAGCTACCCGCCTCCTGGCAAGATGGCACGGAGGCGGGTTGGGCACCCGCCCCCAGATTCTGCCATTTTCCCAGGCAGTCCCGCCTCCCCAGGGCTGGCAACATCACACCCCATGTTTGAGGGACAAATTTTGGCCAGAACATTGAAAGACATTGCTGGCTATGGATCAGTACAATCAGTAATTATCCTATAAAAGTAGTCTGTTCGACCAAATGGGAGTAACTTTAACTTGAGGTGATGGTGTAAAGCGAATGTTATACACTATCCCTGATTTTCCCTTTGATTGACTTCAATGGAAAGTAAAATCAGGCGTGGTGTACAATGGGCAGTGACTCAACATAATGATACCAGAACCGAGAGGTTGTACCAATCAGGACTGAGTGAACAGGCTGGGGCTCATTTCTCTAGAAAAGAGAAGACTGAGGGGTGACCTGATAGAGGTCTTTAAGATTCTGAAAGGGTTCGATAGGGTAGACGTAGAGAAGATGTTTCCACTTGTGGGGGGAGACCAGGACTAAGGGCCATAAATATAAGCTAGTCACTAATAAATCCAATAGGGAATTCAGGAGAAACTTCTTTACCCAGAGAGTGGTGAGAATGTGGAACCACAAGGAGTGGTTGAGGCGAATAGCATTTAAGGGGAAGCTGGATAAACACATGAGGGAGAAAGGAATTGAAGGATGCGAGATGAAGTGGGGTGGGAGGAGCTCATGTGGAGCATAAACACCGGCATGGACCGGTTGGGCCGAATGGCCTGTTTCTGTGCTGTAAATTCCATGTAATACTTTGCAAAATCACTCCCGATGTGCTCCATCGAGTTACATAGAAACATAGAAACATAGAATCTAGGAGCAGGAGTAGGCCATTCGGCCCGCTCCACCATGCAATACGATCATGGCTGATCATCCAAATCCAGTACCCTGTCCCTGCTTTAATCCCCACAGTACACATATCCCACCCTACCCCCGTAACCCCACGTATTTAATTCCCCCTGACATATCCCATCCTATCCCCATAACCCCACATATTTAATCCCCCCCTAACACTAAGGGTCAATTTATCATAGCCAAATCAACCTAACCCGCACATTTTTGGAGTTAGTTGTACAACCCGTGTAAGGATGTTACCCTGCGATGGAAAGTGTTTCACTTCCTTGTGTTTCTTTGCCCTGTCGGCAGAGGATCGCAGATTCCAGGATGGAAACTCATGGGATCAGCTGGCCTCTCAGCATCTCACTGACTCACACCTCGGGGGCAAAATTCGGTTGCTTTGCGCCTCCCGTTAGCTCCCCACAATGGGGCGCAAAGCAACTAGCGCCCGGGCGTGGCGCCGCTCCGCTAACGCTCCGCTAACGCTCCGCTAACGCTTCCCGTGAAATTCAGCGGAAGGTTAGCGGTAGCCAGTCGCGCCCCGCTGCGCCTCCGGTGATGACGTCATCGGCGTGCGCAGCGCCCCGCTCACACCCCGGCCGCAAACTTGGCTTGCCGGACGCTATCTCCTGACAGGGTCGGGGAGGGGGGGGGGGGGGGGGGCGGGGGGTTCTTGTGGCCAGGGCGGCGATAATTAAAGGGCAGGTGCCGGGCGGCCATTTTATTGGGGGGCCGCCTGCCAGCACCTGCCCCCTCTGGCCTCCTCCCGCGGGGTGCCGGCCGTGATCCGTCAGCCCCGATCTCCTCGAGTGCCGGGCTCTTTTGCCGGCTCCCCAGTGGTCCAGCCGGGCCCCGATGCGCACTGCGCTAGGCCCCTCCCCTTTAATCAGGGGAGGGAGGCCTGCAGTACCGCGGCTCTCCACACCAGCGCGTGTGGCGCTGCTGCACGTAGTCCCGCCATATTCAATGGGAGC
Source organism: Squalus acanthias (assembly GCA_030390025.1). NCBI lineage: Eukaryota > Metazoa > Chordata > Chondrichthyes > Squaliformes > Squalidae > Squalus > Squalus acanthias. The sequence goes on from CM059449.1 coordinate 19,339,532, forward strand.
CCCAAGAGAGAGGGGGAGCGCTTCCAGTAGCGCCCTGCCTCCTGCTTGGGGCGCTACCTTTGAATTTCGGGCGCGGGGGCGCTAACTCTTTCGGGGCGCTAAAAGTAGCGCCCGGGCGAAGTTATCGCCCCAAAGGGGGCGCGAGCCAATTTCCCCCCCACCCCCCCTTTTAAGATCTGCACCAACATCTCAACTTAACTTGATTGGAGAATAAACAGGAATCTTGTGACAGCCACAAGCAGGATTCAGAGCCGCTTGACCAAGGAAAAGGAGGACGCCAGTTGCCCGCGCAGCCGTACCCCAACCAGGTGTCACTGGGCATGATATTCCGTGACATTTCTCCACCCCCCAACTTTCCATCACCGCCCTGCTTACCCCCACCCCCCCCCACCCCCCCCCGGCCAACAGATGGGACCTCGCAGCAGTGGAGGCTCATGGGGGGGAAAAAGCTCGGGCACATTACACGCGATTTTCTGCCCGTTGGCGTTAACAGGCGGAAGATCTGCGGGCAATGCCAACCACGAGTCTTCGAATTGCCTTCTGCTGCCTGCCAGGCCCTGGCCATAGCCCGGGGGATGGTGGGGGGGGCCATCCTCAGACTCTGCCCACAATCTTCAGGAGGGGGAGAATGAAGTAAAGAAATGAGGTATGACCCACAGTTCAGGAAAGTACTCTGACAGAAACCTGCTCAGAGCCCTTGGGAAAAAACGGCCCTCATCCATCAGCCCCTGTGCTCGCTGATCTACAATGGCTCCCTGGTCCGGCAACGCCTCGATTTTACAATTCTCATCCTTGTGTTGAAATCCCTCCATGGCCTCGCCCCCTTCCCTATCTCTGTAACCCTCCAGCCCCACAACCCTCTGAGATCTCCCCGCTCCTCCAATTCTGGCCTCGTGCACATCCCCGATGTTGATCGCCCCACCATTGGTGGCAGTGCCTTCAGCTGCCTGGGCCCTAAGCTCTGGAATTCCCTCCCTAAACCTCTCCGCCTCTCTCTCTCCTCCTTTAAGGCGCTCCTTAAGACCTACCTCTTTGGGCAAACTTTAGGTCGCCTGTCCTAATATCTCAATGTGGCTCGGTGTCAAATTGTGTTGGCAAACGCTCCTGTGAAGTGCTTTGGAGCGTTTTACTACGTTAAGGGCACTATTTAAAGGTTTTGTGGCAGCTTTGCTGTGCGCAAATTGTCTGCCGCATTTCCTACATTACAACAGTGACTACACTTCCAAAAGTGCTTAATTGGCTGTAAAGCGCTTTGGGACATCCTGAGGTTGTGAAAGGAGCTATAAGATGGTGTTCGCTGGTGGCATCCAATACACTGTTGATGGTGTCCATTGTGAACACAGGACCAGTGTTGTGATGGATGAAACATAGAAAAATAGGAGGAGTAGGCCATTCGGCCCTTCGAGCCTGCTCCGCCACTCAATACGATCATGGCAGATCCTCTATCTCAATACCATATTCCCGCTCTCTCCCCATACCCCTTGATGCCTTTTGTGTCTAGAAATCTATCTATCTCCTTCTTAAATATATTCAGTGACTTGGCCTCCACAGCCTTCTGTGGTAGAGAATTCCACAGGTTCACCACCCTCTGAGTGAAGAGATTTCTCCTCATCTCAGTCCTAACTGTCCTACCCCGTATCCTGAGACTGTGACCCCTCGTTCTAGACCCCCCCCAGCCAGGGGAAACATCCTCCCTGCATCCAGTCTGTCCAGCCCTGTCAGAATGTTATACGTTTCAATGAGATCCCCTCTCATTCTTCTAAACTCGAGTGAATACAGGCCTAGTCGACCCAATCTCTCCTCATCCGACAGTCCTGCCATCCCAGGAATCAGTCTGGCGAACCTTCGCTGCACTCCCTCTATGGCAAGTATATCCTTTCGTAGGGAAGGAGACCAAAACTGCACACAGTGCTCCAGGTGTGGTCCCACCAAGGCCCTGTACAAGTGTAGTAAGACATCCTTGCTGCTGTACTCAAATCAAGCACAGGACTCTCTGAAAAGCTAATGCAACCCGATCTGTAAAAGCGCAGTCACCCGAGGCTGGTTGGCACAGATTCAATCTTTTTAGGTTTAGCGTCTCCTGCCCTGTCGAAGTTTATACAGCTACTATTTAATGCTGAAAAGAATTTGAATGTTGTGGGCTCATTTCACGCTCTTCCCAGCAAAGCCAACATGCCTCTGCACGTGCTGGTGGGACGCGCCCGTGTTGAAATTCAAGTCAGCTTCGGCGTATACTGACTGAATCAACTACCCTCGTGGCAGAGTCATATTTTCCTTCAGGTTCCGCGCTGCCGTCACAAGGTGATCTGGACCACGCAGCCTGAAGGGTCGGTGGAAGCTGATTCAGTGGCAAATTTCAAAAGAGATTTGGACACATACTTCAAAAGGGGAGAAGATTGGCTGGGCTACGGGGGGAAAAAGAGCAGCGGGGGGCGGGGTGGAGTGGGACGAATTGGACAGCTCTTTCAAAGGGCTGGCGCGGGCACGACGGGCCGAGTGGCCCTGCTTCCGCGCTGTAACGATTCTATGATTCTCCGAGGTTTCCATAACTTAGCCTGGCCCGCCTCTCTTCAATCCCGATGTGGATTGTGCAACTTTGTGCCAGAAGGAAGGGCTTCCCTTTTTCCAGGGAAAGGCACGGGCCTGAGCTTGTCAACCGTTTGAGAATTTTTCTCAGGAAGAGGAGGGGGGCGGGGGGGGGGGGGGGGGGGGGGTGAACTGCAAACCTCTGTGGAAAACATGCCTCAGTTAAGGTTACGGTTCAGTGGAATTCCCAGGAAAAGGTCGGCAGCGTGTTTCCTATACTCTCTGGAGTTTAGAAGAATGAGAGGTGATCTCATTGAAACGCACAAGATTCTGAGGGGGGATTGACAGGGTCGATGCTGAGAGATTGTTTCCCCTGGCTGGGGAATCTAGAACCAGGGGGGGCACAGTCTCAGGATAAGGGGTCGGCCATTTAGGACTGAGATGAGGAGGAATTTCTTCACTCGGAGGGTGGTGAATCTTGGGAATTCTCTGCCCCAGAGGGCTGTGGAGGCTCAGTCGTCGAGTATAGTCAAGGCCGAGATCAATAGATTTTTGGACTCAGGGGGAATCAAGGGATGTGGGGGGGGGAGGTGGGGGGGGCAGGAAAGTGGGGTTGAGGCGGAAGATCAGCCGTGATCTTATTAAATGGCAGAGCAGGCTCGAGGGGCCGAATGGCCGACTGCTGCTCCTAATTCTGATGTTAAGACAAAACGCCGAGCTGGAATTTCAGCTTGCGGTGAACTTACCCAGCAAAACGATGGTCATGTAAAAAGAAAATAAGGTGAAAGGTCAAGGGCCATAGTGCAGGACACCCTCAAGGCTGAAAAGAGTAACAACAGAGAAGACCAGCTGAAGGCAAGAAGCAATAAATAGATGATGCCAAACTAGGATTTTAACAGCTAGCAGATTTCAGGCAGAAGGGAAGGCCACTGTTTTGGGCAACACGGTGGCATAGTGGTTAGCACTGGTGCCTCACAGCGCCAGGGGACCAGGGTTCGAATCTGGCCTCGGGTGACCGTCTGTGTGGAGTTTGCACATTCTCCCCGTGTCTGTGTGGGTTTCCTCCGGGTGCTCCGGTTTCTTCCCACAGTCCAAAAATGTGCGGGTTAGGTTGATTTGGCTATGATAAATTGACCCTTAGTGTTGGGGGGGGTTAAATATGTGGGGTTACGGGGATAGGATGGGATATGTTCGGGGGAATTAAATACGTGGGGTTATGGGGGTAGGGTGGGATATGTGTCGGTGCAGGCTCGATGGGGATTCTGTGTGAGAAAGCAGGGACAGGGTACTGGATTTGGATGATCAGCCATGATCGTATTGAATGGTGGAGTAGGCTCGAATGGCCTACTCCTGCTCCTAGTTTCTATGTTTCTATGTCCTGGGGGGTGGGGGGTGAAAATGCTTTTGTGTGGGACACAGCCCTGATTTCAACACGTTGAGATTGTAGGGAGGACAGAGGGCACCCGGGTTACAACCACACGAGATGACTCTCTCAAAGTCTCAGCAAGTTTATTGAAGGGGTAGCTGAGCCACGCGGGGCGAGTCATGTTGGATCCCCCAGTTAATGAAGAAGAAAAGTCCACAGGGAGCCCGGGCCTGATCGCAGTCCATTGACACCGCCCGCTGGAAAGTTTGTGTGTGTGTGTGTGGACACTGGGATATGATTGGGTTCTCTGCGATGCCCCACTCAAATCAATAACCAGCCGTCACTCACTCTTTAGGCTCTGACATGACGAACGGCCACTTGGAAGAGGAACCGTACCCCAGGGAGAAAATAAAAGAGTCCACCTCCCCGGAGAGGAAGAATAGAAAATTGGTGAAAAAGAGTAAACCCAGCGAGAGACACTTTGATGGACAGTGAGGATTGATCCAAGTTAAAGGCGAACTTTTCTGTCTGATAGCATGGAGGCGTTTAAAATTCAAGCTTGGCGTCGTCCAGCCACTGCAGAGAATTTTTGGAGCTCGGGCTTTGATGGAGCAGATAAGGGAGACTGGCAGGAGGGTCGGTAACCAGAGCCGGCACAGACTGAAGGTCATTAGCAAAAGAGAGGGGAGATGAAGAGATTGCATTTTTTAAACGCAGCCGGTTGTTGTGATCTGGAATGCGCCGCCTGAAGGGGCTGTGGCAGCGGATTCAGTAGTAACTTTCGAAAGGGAGTTGGATGCATACTTGAAAAGGAAAAATCTCCAGGGCTACGGGGAAAGAGCAGGGGTGGGGGGAGTGGGACTAATTGGACAGCTCTTTCAAAGAGCCCGCACAGGCGCGATGATGGCCCGAATGGCCTCCTTCTGTGCTGTAAGATTCCACATCCCCAGCTTGCAACCTTCCCACCTCTGAATTTGGATTCCTACTCGATCTCGGCTCTCGATGGTTAAGCGCTGATCCTTTAGTCAGTGCAGCTCCAGTTTGCAACTCCCTCACTAAACCGTTTCACTTGACAATCTCCGTCTCTTCTTTCAAGAAGCCTCTTCATCATTCTTGCCTCCTTATTCAGCTCTTCACATTATGAAGCACTCTGGGATATTCGCTTCTGTCGAACAGTCACCACCAAAATCTATTTTGGCACATTGAATTAAGATTTATAAACCGCAACTATGTATTGAGATCGGGATGGGATGACATACTCAGTGGACTTCCTGAAGCAAACCCCTCATTGCAGGTTACAATGCCCATTGCGTCGCTGGCAAGGCCGGCATTTATTGCCCATCCCTAGTTGCCCCTTGAGAAGGTTGGCGGTGAGCCGCCTTCTTGAACCGCTGCAGTCCGTGTGGTGAAGGTGCTCCCACAGCGCTGTTAGGGAGGGAGCTCCAGGATTTTGACCCAGCGACGATGAAGGATCGGCGATATATTTCCAAGTCAGGATGGTGTGTGTGGCTTGGAGGGGAACTTGGAGGTGGTGGTGTTCCCATGCCCCTGCTGCCCTTGTCCTTCGAGGTAGGGGAGGTCGCAGGTTGGGGAGGTGCTGCCGAAGAAGCTTCATGACTAAACACTTCCTCCCTCCCTCCCCGCAGCCATGGAATCTCCTGGGAGAGGCAAAATAACAGAGAAAAACCCAGGGCCAATAAGAGGAAAAAGTACCCTGGAAAATTCCTCTCTGACCAATTGAAACCAGTCCAGGAGATCATATGGACCAAGTGTTATCTATCAAGACACTTACCTTCTATATGCTGCGATCTCTGCCCCAGTCAAGAACCAGTCTAGCTCCCTATTGCAGGCATAAGCCTGATCGTTAACATGATGAGGACTTCTTAACGTTGCACCCACTATGCTATCTAAGCCTGTTTCCCGAGGGATATTTCATTGTGTACTTTCTATATAGGGGCTATGAGTATCCCTTTACGTCAAGAGAGAGCTGGACTTGTTCATATCAGGGGCGGGAGATTGCATCATATAGATACCAATGAATATAAGCCATGGCCTACGCGGTCTGCTTGACTAGTTTCAATTACCTAGAGGGATCATAAGAATTAGGAGCAGGAGTCGGCCATTCGGCCCCCCGAGCCTGCTCCGCCATTCAATAAGATCATGGCTGATCTTCCACCTCAACTCCACTTTCCTGCCCCATCCCCACATCCCTTGATTCCCTTAATAACCAAAACTCTATCGCTCTCTGTCTTGAATATACTCAACGACTGAGCCTCCACAGCCCTCTGGGGTAGAGAATTCCAAAGATTCACCACCCTCTGTGTGAAGAAATTTCTCCTCATCTCAGTCCTAAATTGGCTGCCGTGTTTCCCACATTGCAACAGTGACGACAGTCCAAAAGTACTTCATTGGCTGTAAAGCGTTTTGAGACGTCCGGTGGTCGTGAAAGTCGCTATATAAATGTAAGTCTTTCTTTCTTTTAAATGGATCGTAAAGGAATTGTCCAGATTTTTTTTCCCCCCTAATTGACCTGGGGTTTTTGATCTTTTTTTTGGGGGGCCTCTCACAGGAGACCACATGGCACCGAGGGTGTAGGGAATATCTTGGCCTGATGCATAAGGCATCACAATGACATGGGACATCCTAGATGGATCAGCTGGTCTTTCCAGTCTGAAGTTTTCAAATGTTTGTATGCGTTTGTTGCAGTTTGCCTGGTTTAAATAAACCGCTGAAATTAAGAGTTGCGTTTCCTTTGGCTTTTTATCTGTCATAACACCATCATAGAGTATGGCTGATAAATGGTATCATTCTGGCCCAACTGGTTATGAAGGAGGAGGCTCAGAAGAGCCACACCAGACAGGTTTATTGACATCATAAGAGATCACTCAGCACTCGCATTTACACTGCCACCTGTGTTTGTGAGCCACCCCTGGGCACATTCCAACAAACACTTGAGTTTCGATGAGGCGTCAAACCGAGTTCCCCGTCCGCCCTCTCAGGTGGAAGTAAAGGATCCCATGGCCACTATTTCACGAGTTCTCCCCGGGCGTCCTGGCCAACGTTTATCCCTCAACCGACATTTCTAAAAAAAAAAAACAGATTACTTGACCATTAGCACATTGTTGTTGTTTGTGGGATCTTGCTGTGCGCACATTGGCAGACGCCATTACAAACGTGACGACACTTCAAAAAAAAAGTCCTTCGTCGGCTGCAAAGCACTTTGGGATGAGGTCGTGAAAGGCGCTGTATAAATGCAATTTCTTTCTTACTCCGAGACTCTGGGGTAGATTTTTGATACCACCCGAACACAGGAAGGAAAACCTGGCTGGGAGGATCATGCCCCCCCCCCCGCCTCCTTTTACAGAATCCAACTGGATTTTTCTTCCATTCATTTCAATGGAAGGAAAATCTGGCCCCTTCTACGATTCTCTCCACCAGATTTTCCTTTCTGCGCTCCCAGCTGATGCTCAACACCCAGGCGGTAGAGATGAAAGTCTACCCTACGCATTGAACAGGCTGGGGCTCTTTTCTCTAGAAAAGAGAAGGCTGAGGGGGTGACCGGATAGAGGTCTTTGAGAATATGAAAGGGGTTTGATAGGGTCGACCTAGAGAAGATGTTTCCCACTTGGGTGGGAGGGGGGTGGGAGACTAAAACTAGGGGCCATAAATGTAAGATAGTCACTAATAAATCCAATAGGGAACTCGGGAGAAACTCCTTTACCCAGAGAGTGGTGAGAATGTGGAGCTCGCTACCAGAAGGTGTGGTCGAGGCGAATAGCACAGATGCATTTAAGGGGAAGCTGGAAAACACATGATGGAGAAAGGAATAGAAGGATATGTTGATAGGGTGAGATGAAGAAGGGTGGGAGGAGGCTCGTGTGGAGCATAAACCATATGGGAGCATGAACCAGTTGGGCCGAATGACCTGTTTCTGTCCTTCTACATAATTCTGTATGATTCCCTAAGGATGCTGTCGCACAACCACATTCCATCGCGGTCAAACCTGGGAAGCAATTGCAGGACAAGAACAGCCCTGCCGGTGGTTGTCAAAGTGACTGGTTGCCTTGAACTTTTATGCTATTGGGTCCTTTCAAGCAACAGCGGGAGATATTTGCCAATCAGTAATAGTACACAGTTCTATTTTCCAGGCCAGGGAGCCCTTGTTTTCCCGGGTCAGTCAGTCAGTTCATCCATTTCCACATGGAACCATGTGCAGCAACGGAGCTTTGTCCCAGCAAAAGGGCCTTTCTCGTGGAGCAGGAAGGAGAAGACAAGCAGCAGCAGCAACTGTTGGCCGCTTTGACTAAGAGCAAGATGACATATCTGCACAGCTAACTGGTCACTCAGCAAGAGTCTTAAGGCAGGCTCTAATAGACAGTGTATTCACTTAAATGCATGGAACCTCCAATGCACAATCTAGTTATCTGCACATGTACCCCATACCCCTGGCCAAATAATCAACCTTACATCAGAGCCCAGGAATACAACTGTATTCTCTCCCTAACTATCTTATTCTGATGCGGAGATGCCGGTGTTGGACTGGGGTGGACAAAAATGAGAAGTCGCACAACACCAGGTTATAGTCCAACAGTTTTATTTGAAATTACGAGCTTTCGGAGCGGCTGCTCCTTCGTCCATTCCCTCACTTCACCTGATGAAGGAGCAGCGCTCCGAAAGCTCGTAATTTCAAATAAAACTGTTGGACTATAACCTGGTGTTGTGCGACTTCTCATTTTTATCTTATTCTGCTTCATCCCAAATGTGAAGCCTCTCTCTAACACATTTGCATTCCAGTTAAGCCAAAATGTCCCCATCCATTCTGTCCAGTTATGGGCACCTTACTCCAGGAATGCCATGGTGAGAGCCAAAGAGAATCAGTACATGGAATGCACAGCACAGAAACAGGCCATTCGGCCCCACCGGTCCATGCCGATGTTTTTGTTCCACATGAGCCTCCTCCCACCCCTCTTCATCTAACCCCATCAACAACTTGTACTTGTACAGCGCCTTTAACGTAGTAAAACGTCCCAAGGCGCTTCACAGGAGTATTATAAGACAAAAAAGTTGACACCGAGCCACATAAGGAGAAATTGGGGGAGATGACCAAAAACTTGGTCAAAGAGGTAGGTTTTAAGGAGCGTCTTTAAGGAGGAAAAAGAGAGGTAGCGAGGCAGACAGGTTTAGGCAGGGAATTCCAGAGCTTAGGGCCTGGGCAACAGAAGGCACGGTCAGCAAAGGTTGAGCGATTATAATCATGGATGCTCAAGAGGGCAGAATTAGAGGAGCGCAGATATCTCGGGGGGGTTTGTGGGGCTGAAGGAGATTGCAGAGATCTTCTTCTTCTTCTTAGGCAGTCCCTCGGAACCGAGGATGACTTGCTTCCACATTAAAAATGAGTTCTCAGGTGACTGATGAGTCCAATGCGGGACCTACAGTCTCTGTCACAGGTGGGGCAGACGGTGGGTGGGGTGCTTGGGTTGACGTGTGCTCCTTGCGCTGCCTGCGCTTGGCTTCCGCTTGCTCCCGGCGAAGAGACTCGAGGTGTTCGGCGCCTTCCCGGATGCTTCTCCTCCACTTTGTGCGGTCTTGGGCCAGGGATTCCCAGGTGTCGGTGGGGATGTTACACTGTTTCAAGGAGGCTTTGAGGGTGTCCTTGAAGCATCTCCTCTGCCCACCTGGGGCTCTCTTGCCGTGCCGGAGCTCCGAGTAGAGCGCTTGTTTTGGGAGTCTCGTATCGGGCATGCAGACGATGTGACCCGTCCATCGGAGCTGATCGAGCGTGGTCAAAGCTTCGATGCTGGGGATGTTGGGAGCAGAGACAGGGAGGGGGGGCGAGGCCATGGAGGGATTGGAAAACAAGAATGAGAATTTTGAACTAACGATTTAAAAAGAGACAAAGTGGGGAAAAATACAAGGAAGTGGGGCTGGGGAAAATGTTTTTGCAGCTTGAGGTTGGCGTTGGGCAAGAAATGTGTTGACAGTTAGCTTTAGTTTCTGAATTCTTCAGTTCCAGGCTCTGTAATTTGAGAGTGAGAGAGAGAGAAAGATAAAAATCTCACTTAAGCTGTTTATTGTTGTTAAACGGTAAATTGAGACGAGGAACAATCTTGCCCTGACTTGTACGTGCCTTTGGCAGAGTGTCTGCACGGTCCTTGCCTCCCACAACGCCCCTTCTCTTTCTCTGAACAGTGGAAAAATAAAAGCAATTCTCTCCTAACAGAGGCGGGGCGTGAGGTGGTGAGGGCACGGTCGGCCAATCGTCGCAGTCAAGGTGGGAACCAGCTGGGGGTATTAATAAAGCTGCCTTCTCGGTGCATCCTTGAGAGTCGACCTGATTTCGTCTTCTTACCTTATTTTTCATCTTCCTGCGAGCTTCGTCTAATTCAGAAAGCCCGAGCACCATGTGTAAAGGCTGCTCTCACCCGGCCTGGAAGGCCACGGCCCGCAGCCCCCTGTTGCAGGCCTCAGGCCCGGCCGCCGCCCTGAGCAGGCGCAGGAGCACCGAGCCCGAGATCTTCACCTTCGACCCCATCCACGAGGTCAAACGCACCCCGGCAGCTAATCCGCGACTCCGAACCAAACGGCGGCCTGTCAAAGTCCTCTACCCAGCACAGGTGAGAAACCCTTCCTAAAACAACCTAACCTTTGGATACTAATACTAGGCAACTGGTTGAGGCTGCTGCAAAGATCAATAAGATTCTGGAGATACTCAGCAGGTCAGGCAGCATCTGTGAAGAGAGAGAGAGAGAGAAACAGAGTTAACGTTTCAGGTCGATGACCATGACAAAAATTTGTATTCCTTCACTTTACCTGACGAAGGAGCAGCGCTCCGAAAGCTGGTGATTTCAAATAAAACTGTTGGACTATAACCTGGTGTTGTGCGACTTCTCATTTTTGTCCACCCCAGTCCAACACCGGCATCTCCGCATCATGACCAAAATATGAAAGGGTCATCGACCTGAAACGTTAACTCTGTTTCTCTCTCTCTCTCTTCACAGATGCTGCCTGACCTGCTGAGTATCTCCAGCATTTTTTGTTTTTATTTCAGATTTCCAGCATCTGCAGTATTTTCTTTTTTGGTTAAATTTAAAGATTCTGGATAGGTCACCTGCCCCTTTCAGGCAGACGTGACGCCTTTTTTTTCCTTGCTCTTTTGGTGAGCAAATGGGCTGTAAAGAAACTTAAAAACCTAACAAATTAATTTTTTAAAAACATATCAAATTAAATTAAAATTATACTGGCCGGGGTGATGATGCACTCCAGTCCCCGCGGCGCCCACCGGTCTCGGAAGGCCTCAGGTGTGCCGGCGGACAACGCGTGCTCCATCTCCAGGGCCACCCGCCTTTTTTTCTTGTTGCCTGCTGCTGGTTTTAAATCGGGCCAAAGATATTAGTCAATACAGCCGTGTAGAAACAACCAGTCCATCGGGTTGCCGTTTAAGGTGGACTTTGCTTACAAACCAATTAAATGTTTCTTAACTGGGTGCAAAAATAGAACCCAATGATTTCAAGTCAGATAGCTGATTTCTTCCAGAGATTGTGGTTACATATCTGAATCAAAAATAGAATCTGTCTTTACACCGAGGCCCCCTGTCTTGCCCTCTCAGGTGCACGTAAAAGATCCCACGGCCACTATTTCGAAGAAGAGCAGGGGGAAGTTCCCCCCCCCAGGTGTCCGATGGGCCAATATTTACGCCTCAACCAACATCAATAAAAAAAAATGATCTGGTCATTGTCACAGTGCTGTTTGTGGGATCTTGCTGTGCGCAAATTGGCTGCTGCGTTTTCCTACATTACAGCAGTGACTGCACTTCAAAAATTGGCCGTAAAGAGCTCTGGGATGTCCTGAGGTTGTGAAACGCGCCATATAAATGCAAATTCTTTCTTTCTTTACCTCTGTTACTAACCTTTGTTGTTCTTTGTCCATGTGTAGGTCAGAAAGTACCTCCCGGCTGAGAAGAAGGACTGGACCAAGAGGGTGCTTCTCCTTTTCCTGTCCGTTGTCATTGTCCAGGTGTACAGCGCCACAGAGGCGAACGAGGAAGTCGCCAACGTGGTCGCAACGGCAGGAGCAGCAGCCGGGATGAAGCCCGAGCTCAGCAGGAAGTGGGCGCTGGGGGTCTCGGCCTTGTCCGAGGAGCCCTTCGTGCCCAGCCACGGCCTTGTACCCCTGATGCCAAAGCTGACCGCGACGGGGGCCGATGGCATCAGCCCAGCAGTCGCCAATCCCCGGGAGATAGTCGCGTGCTACAGAATGACGTACGGTCCTATTGCCTGCAGAATGTAAATGAACCTTCCTTATGCCAGGGCGCTTCCCAAAGGGCACTGCGTTGCCCGAGACCTCTGTAGAGCAAGGTTGGGGGCACGCCGCCACCCAGTTGACACATCCAGAGACAGAGGAGACGTAAGGGCCGCAACAACAAGAACCAAATCAAAGGAACACTGGAACTCTGAAGTTCTCCTCAAGATGGTCCTTATTGGACCAGATGTACACCCTCCAGGGGTTGACCAGAGCAGGTCTAATCAGACTTATGTACACTGAACCAATTTTGCGTGGTTGCAGTTATCCACTTGTCAGCATTCACCACCAGTAGTGGTTTGTGGGGCAGTGAAGGGATTCATTTGGGTCCTTGAGGACTTGGGACCTTTATATCAGAAAGCATTTTCTGATGGCCATCAAGGACAGAGAAGATGAACATAAATAACGGCCATCTTACAATTTCATCAGCCGCTACTCCCCACCCCTCCCCGAGGACAGGTCAATTGCCCACTGGTATATCTTATAATATTTCTATGTATTTTTTATTTAAGAGCTTGGCTGTGTAAGCAACGTCGATTGATTGAGCCAGCTCCGTGTGAGAATCGAATGTAATTTAAAAAAAAAACTGTTAGCGCACAGTCGGAAGACTTCAATGTACAGTAATTGTATTGACAGACAATGTGTAAACTGTGAGATTCATTTGCAGTCGTGACTCAGTATGTTCTGTGAACAGCCATCAATAAATCGCTATTGTGATGAACTCACTGTGGTTTCCTTCTAATGGGCTATTACCAACTTTAAGCTCAAATATTCCGCATTTTTTTTTAATGATCAAAGCTGCTTTAAATTTCCTTCTTCCTCCTAACATAAACACGGCATCATCCACTTTTTCTCCCCTTGCAGTATCCACACAGTGTTGCAATTAATACTCAACGCACTGGTTCCTGCTGCAACACGTTCTTCCCAGGAAATTAGATCAATGAAAACAACTCACCTTGTGACAAGTTAACCGCTTTTAAATCGAGCATTTCCTGCTCATCAATTTTTCCATTTCAAAACTCAACAATGAAAAAGGCTAGAATATAATTCTTCGACAGCAATACCCAAAACCGTGACCTCCACCACCTAGTAAGACAAGGGAACACCACCGCCTCCAAGTTCCCCTCCAAGTCACACACAACATCCCAACTTGGAAATATATCGGCCGTTCCTTCAGCGATGCTGGGTCAAAATCCTGGAACTCCCTCCCTAACAGCACTGTGGGAGCACCTTCACAACAGCGGTTCAAGAAGGTGGCTCACCACCACCTTCTCAAGGGCAATTAGAGTTGGGCTGGCTGGCCTTTTCTGCGATGCCCACATCCCGAGAAAGAATTTTTTAAAAAAATTGATCTAATATATATCTCGAGTAATGCACAACCATGGATTGAGTTACAGGCTGGAATCTAATCGAGGGGGTCAGGTGGTTTATATATAGAATAATGAATACCCGGGAGTGAGTTACAGGGTGGAATCTAATCGAGGGGTCCAGGTGGTTTACATATAGAATAATGGATACCTGGGAGTGAGTTACAGGCTGGGCGGCACGGTGGCATAGTGGTTAGCACTGGTGCCTCACAGCGCCAGGGACCCGGGTTCGAATCTGACCTCGGGTCTGTGTGGAGTTTGCACATTCTCCCCGTGTCTGCGTGGGTTTCCTCCGGGTGCTCCGGTTTCTTCCCACAGTCCAAAAATGTGCGGGTTAGGTTGATTTGGCTATGATAAATTGACCCTTAGTGTTAGGGGGGGATTAAATATGTGGGGTTACGGGGATAGGATGAGATATGTTAGGGGGAATTAAATACGTGGGGTTACGGGGATAGGGTGGGATATGTGTCGGTGCAGGCTCGATGGGGATTCTGTGTGGGAAAGCAGGGACAGGGTACTGGATTTGGATGATCAGCCCTGATCGTATTGAATGGTGGAGCAGGCTCGACGGGCCGAATGGCCTACTCCTGCTCCTAGTTTCTATGTTTCTATGTTTCTATGTTTACAGGCTGGAATCTAATCGAGGGGTCCAGGTGGTTTATATATAGAATAATGAATACCCGGGAGTGAGTTACAGGGTGGAATCTAATCGAGGGGTCCAGGTGGTTTATATATAGAATAATGGATGCCTGGGAGAGCGATACATACTGGAATCTAATCGAGGGGTTCAGGTGGTTTACATATAGAATAATGGATACCTGGGAGTGAGTTACAGGCTGGAATCTAATCGAGGGTTCAGATGGTTTATATATAGAACAATGGATACCCGGGAGTGAGTTACAGACTGGAATCTAATCGAGGGTTCAGATGGTTTATATATAGAATAATGGATACCAGGGAGTGAGTTACAGACTGGAATCTAATCAAGTGGTTCAGATGGATTATATATAGAATAATCAATTCCTGGGAGTGAGTTACAGCCTGGAATTTAATCGAGGGGCTCAGATGCTTTATATATAGAATAATCAATACCTGGGAGTGAGTTAGAGACTGGAATCTAATCGAGGGTTCAGATGGTTTATATAATGAATAATGGATACCTGGAAGTGAGTTACAGACTGGAATCTAATCGAGTGGATCAGATGGTTTATATAATGAATAATGGATACCTTGGATTGAGTTACAGACTGGAATCTAATCGAGCGGATCAGATGGTTTATATATAGAATAATTGATACCTGGGAGTGAGTTACAGACTGGAATCTAATCGAGCGGATCAGATGGTTTATATATAGAATAATGGATACCTGGGAGTGAGTTACAGGCTGGAATCTAATCAAGGGGTTCAGATGTTTTATATATAGAATAATGGATACCTGGGAGTGAGTTACAGACCGGAATCTAATCGAGGGGTTCAGATGGTTTATATATAGAATAATGGATACGAGGGAGTGAGTTACAGGCTGGAATCTAATCGAGGGATTCAGATGGTTTATATATAGAATAATGGATATCCGGGAGTGAGGTACAGGCTGTAATCTAATCGAGAGGTTCAGGTGGTTTATATATAGAATAATGGATACCCGGGAGTGAGTTACAGACTGGAATCTAATCGAGGGCTTCAGGTGGTTTATATATAGAATAATGGATACCTGGGAGTGAGTTACAGGCTGGAATCTAATCAAGGGGTTCAGATGTTTTATATTTGGAATAATGGATGCCTGGGAGTGAGTTAGAGACTGGAATCTAATCGAGGGTTCAGATGGTTTATATAATGAATAATGGATACCTGGAAGTGAGTTACAGACTGGAATCTAATCGAGTGGATCAGATGGTTTATATAATGAATAATGGATACCTTGGATTGAGTTACAGACTGGAATCTAATCGAGCGGATCAGATGGTTTATATATAGAATAATTGATACCTGGGAGTGAGTTACAGACTGGAATCTAATCGAGCGGATCAGATGGTTTATATATAGAATAATGGATACCTGGGAGTGAGTTACAGGCTGGAATCTAATCGAGGGATTCAGATGGTTTATATATAGAATAATGGATACCTGGGAGTGAGGTGCAGGCTGGAATCTAATCGAGAGGTTCAGGTGGTTTATATATAGAATAATGGATACCCGGGAGTGAGTAACAGACTGGAATCTAATCAAGGGGTTCAGATGTTTTATATTTGGAATAATGAATACCCGGGAGTGAGTTACAGGCTGGATTCTAATCGAGGGGTTCAGATGGTTTATATATAGAATAATGGATACCTGGGAGTGAGTTACAGACTGGAATCTAATCGAGTGGTTCAGATGGTTAAAATACAGAATAATGGATACCTGGGAGTGAGTTACAGGCTGGAATCTAATCGAGGGGTTCAGATGGTTTATATATAGAATAATGGATACCCGGGAGTGAGTTACAGACTGGAATCTAATCGAGGGATTCAGATGGTTTATATATAGAGAAATAAATAACTGGGAGTGAGTTACAGGCTGGAATCTAATCGAGGGGTTCAGATGGTTTATATATAGAATAATGGATACCCGGGAGTGAGTTACAGACTGGAATCTAATCGAGGGGTTCAAGTGGTTTATATATAGAATAATGGATACCCGGGAGTGAGTTACAGACTGGAATATAATCGAGGGGTTCAGGTGGTTTATATATAGAATAATGGATACCTGGGAGTGAGTTACAGGGTGGAATCTAATCGAGGGGTTCAGATGGTTTATATATAGAATAATGGATACCCGGGAGTGAGTTACAGGCTGGAATCTAATCGAGAGGTTCAGGTGGTTTATATATAGAATAATGGATACCTGGGAGTGAGTTACAGACTGGAATCTAATCGAGGGGTTCAGGTGGTTTATATATAGAATAATGCATACCTGGGAGTGAGTTACAGGCTGGATTCTAATCGAGGGTTCAGATGGTTTATACACAGAATAATGGATACCTGGGAGTGAGTTACAGGCTGGAATCTAATCGAGGGGTTCAGATGGTTTATATAGAGATTGATGGATAGCTGGGAGTGAGTTACAGACTGGAATCTAATCGAGTGGTTCAGGTGGTTTATATATAGAATAACGGATGCCTGGGAGTGAGTTACAGACTGGAATCTAATCGAGGGGTTCAGATGGTCTCTATAGAGAATGATGGATAGCTGGGAGTGAGTTACAGGCTGGAAAATAATCGAGTAGTTCAGGTGGTTTATATATAGAATAATGGATACCCGGGAGTGATTTACAGGCTGGAATCTTATCGAGGGGTTCAGGTGGTTAAGACATACAATATTGAATATCTGGGACTGCTTTAAAGACTGGAATCTAATCGAGGGGTTCAGGTGGTTTTTATATAGAATAATGGATACCTGGGAGTGAGTTACAGACTGGAATCTAATCAAGGGGTTCAGATGGTTTATATATAGAATAATGGATACCCGGGAGTGAGTTACAGGCTGGAATCTTATCGAGGGGTTCAGGTGGTTTATACAATGAATAATGAATATCTGGGAGTGAGTTACAGGCTGGAATCTAATCGAGGGGTTCAGGTGGTTTATATATAGAATAATGGATACCCGGGAGTGAGTTACAGACTGGAATCTAATCGATAGGTTCAGATGGTTTATATATAGAATAATGGATACTTGGTGTGAATTACATGCTGGAATCTATTCAAGGGGTTCAGATGGTTTATACATAAAAAAATAGATACCTGGGAGTGAGTTACAGGCTGGAATCTAATCGAGGGGCTCAGATGGTTTATATATAGAATAATGTATACCTAAGAGTGAGTTACAGACTGGAATCTAATCGATTGGTTCTGATGGTTTATATATAGAATAATGGATACCTGGGAGTGAGTTAATGACTGGAATCTAATCAAGGGGTTCAGATGGTTTATATATAGAATAATGGATACTTGGTGTGAATTACATGCTGGAATCTAATCAAAGTGTTCAGATGGTTTGTACATAGTATAATGGATTCCAGGGTGTGTTACAGACTGGAATCTAATCGAGGGGTTCAGATGGTTAATAAAAGAAAAAGAAAGGAAGACTTGCATTAAAATAGTGCCTTTCACAACCGCCGGACATCTCAATGCGCTCTACAACCAATGAAGTAGAGTCACTGTTGTAATGGGGGAATTGCAGCAGCCAATTTGTACACAGCAAACTCCCAGAAACAGCAATGTGATAATGACCAGATAATCTGTTTTTGTTATGTTGGTTGAAGAATAAATATTGGCCAGGACACCTGGGATAACTCTGCTGCTCATATTTGAAATAGTGCCAGGGAACCTTTTACGTCCTCCAGAGAGAGCAGACAGGGCCTCGTCTAACATCTCATCCAAAAGACGACATCTCCAACAGTGTAGCGCTCCCTCAGCACTGCACTGAAATGTCAGCCTCGCTTTATGTGCTCACGTCTCGGGAATGGGACTTAAACCCACACCCTTCTGACTCAGAGGCTAGTGTGCTACTAACTGAGCCACTGCTGACTATATATAGAATAATGGATACCCGGGAGTGAGTTACAGACTGGAATCTAATCGAGGGGCTCAGATGGTTTGTATATAGAATAATGGATACCTGGGAGTGAGTTACAGGCTAGAATCTAATCGAGAGGCTCAGATGGTTTGTATATAGAATAATGGATACCTGGGAGTGAGTTACAGACTGGAATCTAATCGAGCGGCTCAGATGGTTTATATATAGAATAATGGATACCTGGGAGTGAGTTACAGGCTGGAATCTAATCGAGGGGCTCAGATGGTTTGTATATAGAATAATGGATACCTGGGAGTGAGTTACAGGCTAGAATCTAATCGAGAGGCTCAGATGGTTTGTATATAGAATAATGGATACCTGGGAGTGAGTTACAGGCTGGAATCTAATCGAGGGGCTCAGATGGTTTGTATATAGAATAATGGATACCTGGGAGTGAGTTATAGGCTGGAATCTAATCGAGGGGTTCAGATGATTTATATACAGAATAATGGATACCTGGTAGTGAGTTACAGGCTGGAATCTAATCGAGGGTTCAGATGGTTTATACACAGAATAATGGATACCTGGGAGTGAGTTACAGACTGGAATCTAATCGAGGGGTTCAGATGGTTTATATATAGAGTAATAAATAACTGGGAGTGAGTTACAGGCTGTAATCTAATCGAGGGGTTCAGATGGTCTATATAGAGAATGATGGATACCTGGGAGTGAGTTACAGGCTGGAATCTAATCGAGGGGTTCAGGTGGTTTATATATAGAATAATGAATACCTGGGAGTGAGTTACAGGCTGGAATCTTATCGTGGGGTTCAGGTTGTTTATATATAGAATAATAGATACCCGGGAGTGAGTTACAGGCTGGAATCTTATCGAGGGGTTCAGGTGGTTTATCTATAGAATAATGAATATCTGGGAGTGAGTTACAGACTGGAATCTAATCGAGGAGTTCAGATGATTTATATGTAGAATAATGGATACCAGGGTGTGAATTACAGGCTGGAATCTAATCGAGTGGTTCAGATGGTTTATATATAGAATAATGGATACCCGGGAGTGAGTTACAGACTGGAATCTAATCGATAGGTTCAGATGGTTTATATATAGAATAATGGATACTTGGTGTGCATTACATGCTGAAATCTAATCAAGGGGTTCAGATGGTTTATACATAAAAAAAATAGATACCTGGGAGTGAGTTACAGGCTGGAATCTAATCGAGTGGTTCAGATGGTTTATATACAGAATAATGGATACCAGGGAGTGAGTTACAGACTGGAATCTAATCGAGGGGTTCAGATGGTTTATATGTAGAATAATGGATACCTAAGAGTGAGTTACAGACTGGAATCTAATCAAGGGGTTCAGATGGTTTATATATAGAATAATGGATACCTGGGAGTGAGTTACAGACTGGAATCTAATCAAAGCGTTCAGATGGTTTGTACATAGCATAATGGATTCCAGGGTTTGTTACAGACTGGAATCTAATCGAGGGGGTCAGATGGTTAATAAAAGAAAAAGAAAGGAAGATTTGCATTCATATAGCGCCTTTCACAACCGCCGGACATCTCAATGCGCTCTACAGCCAATGAAGTAGAGTCACTGTTGTAATGGGGGAATTGCAGCAGCCAATTCGCACACAGCAAACTCCCAGAAACAGCAATGTGATAATGACCAAATTATCTGTTTTTGTTATGTTGGTTGAAGAATAAATATTGGCCTGGACACCTGGGATAACTCTACTGCTCTTATTCGAAATAGTGCCAGGGAACCTTTTACGTCCTCCAGAGAGAGCAGACAGGGCCTCGGTTTAACATCTCATCCAAAAGATGACATCTCCAACAGTGTAGCGCTCCCTCAGCACTGCACTGAAATGTCAGCCTCGCTTTATGTGCTCACGTCTCTGGAATGGGACTTAAACCCTCACCCTTCTGACTCAGAGGCTAGTGTGCTACTAACTGAGCCACTGCTGACTATATATAGAATAATGGATACACGGGAGTGAGTTACAGGCTGGAATCTAATCGAGAGGTTCAGATGGTTTATATATAGAATAATGGATACCTGGGAGTGAGTTACAGACTGGAATCTAATCG
This sequence comes from Squalus acanthias, assembly GCA_030390025.1. NCBI lineage: Eukaryota > Metazoa > Chordata > Chondrichthyes > Squaliformes > Squalidae > Squalus > Squalus acanthias. The sequence continues at coordinate 19,359,759 of CM059449.1, forward strand.
AGGGGTTCAGATGGTTTATATGTAGAATAAAGGATGCCTGGGAGAGCGATACAGACTGGAATCTAATCGAGGGGCTCAGATGCTTTATATATAGAATAATGGATACCCGGGAGTGAGTTACAGGGTGGAATCTAATCGAGGGGTTCAGATGGTTTATATATAGAATAATGGATACCAGGGAGTGAGTTACAGGGTGGAATCTAATCGAGAGGTTCAGGTGGTTTATATATAGAATAATGGATATCTGGGAGTGAGTTACAGGCTGGAATCTAATCGAGGGGTTCAGATGGTTTAAATATAGAGTAATGGATACCCGGGAGTGAGTTACAGGCTGGAATCTAATCGAGGGGTTCAGGTGGTTTATATATAGAATAATGGATACCTGGGAGTGAGTTACAGGGTGGAATCTAATCGAGAGGTTCAGGTGGTTTATATATAGAATAATGGATATCTGGGAGTGAGTTACAGGCTGGAATCTAATCGAGGGGTTCAGATGGTTTATATATAGAGTAATGGATACCCGGGAATGAGTTACAGGGTGGAATCTAATCGAGGGGTTCAGATGGTTTATATATAGAATAATGTATACTTGGGAGTGAGTTACAGGCTGGAATCTAATCGAGGTGTTCACATGGTTTATATATAGAATAATGGATACCTGGGAGTGAGTTACAGGCTGGAATCTAATCGAGGTGTTCACATGGTTTATATATAGAATAATGAATACCTGGGAGTGAGTTACAAGCTGGAATCTAATCGAGGGGTTCAGATGGTTTATATATAGAATAATGGATACCCGGGAGTGAGTTACAGGCTGGAATCTAATTGAGGGGATCAGGTGGTTTATATATAGAATAATGGATACCTGGGAGTGAGTTACAAGCTGGAATCTAATCGAGGTGTTCACATGGTTTATATATAGAATAATGAATACCTGGGAGTGAGTTACAAGCTGGAATCTAATCGAGGGGTCAGATGGTTCATATATAGAATAATGGATACCAGGGAGTGAGTTACAGGCTGGAATCTAATCGAGGAGTTCAGCTGGTTTTCTATACAATTATGAATACTTGGGAGTGTGTTACAAGCTGGAATCTAATCGAGAGGATCAGGTGGTTTATATATAGAATAATGGATACCCGGGAGTGAGTTACAGGCAGGAATCTAATCGAGGGTTTCAGGTGGTTTATTTCTAGAATAATGGATACCCGGGAGTGAGTTACAGGCTGGAATTTAATCGAGAGGTTCAGGTGGTTTATTTCTAGAATAATGGATACCTGGGAGTGAGTTACAGACTGGAATCTAATCGAGAGGTTCAGGTGGTTTATATATAGAATAATGGATACCCGGGAGTGAGTTACAGACTGGAATCTAATCGAGGGGTTCAGGTGGTTTATATATAGAATAATGGATACCCGGGAGTGAGTTACAGGCTGGAATCTAATCGAGGGGTTCAGGTGGTTTATATATAGAATAATGGAAACCCGGCAGTGAGCTACAGACTGGAATCTAATCGAGGGATTCAGATGATTTATATATAGAATAATGTATACTTGGTGTGAATTACAGACTGGAATCTAATCAAGGGGTTCAGATGGTTTATATATAGAATAATGGATACTTGTTGTAAATTACAGGCTGGAATCTAATCAAAGCGTTCAGATGGTTTGTACATAGCATAATGGATTCCAGGGTTTGTTACAGACTGGAATCTAATCGAGGGGTTCAGATGGTTTATATGGAGAATAATGGATACCTGGGAGTGAGTTACAGACTGGAATCTAATCGAGGGGGGTCAGATGGTTTATATATAGAATAATGGATACTCGGGATTGAGTTACAGACTGGAATCTAATCGAGGGATTCAGATGATTTATATATAGAATAATGTATACTTGGTGTGAATTACAGATTGGAATCTAATCAAGGGGTTCAGATGGTTTATATATAGAATAATGGATACTTGTTGTAAATTACAGGCTGGAATCTAATCAAAGTGTTCAGATGGTTTGTACATAGCATAATGGATTCCAGGGTGTGTTACAGACTGGAATCTAATCGAGGGGTTCAGATGGTTTATAAAAGAAAAAGAAAGGAAGACTTGCATTTATATAGCGCCTTTCACAACCGCCGGACATCTCAATGCGCTCTACAACCAATGAAGTAGAGTCACTGTTGTAATGGGGGAATTGCAGCAGCCAATTCGCACACAGCAAACTCCCAGAAACAGCAATGTGATAATGACCAAATAATCTGTTTTTGTTATGTTGGTTGAAGAATAAATATTGTCCAGGACACCTGGGATAACTCTGCTGCTCTTATTCGAAATAGTGCCAGGGAACCTTTTACGTCCTCCAGAGAGAGCAGACAGGGCCTCGTTTAACATCTCATCCAAAAGACGACATCTCCAACAGTGTAGCGCTCCCTCAGCACTGCACTGAAATGTCAGCCTCGCTTTATGTGCTCACATCTCTGGAATGGGACTTAAACCCTCACCCTTCTGACTCAAAGGCTAGTGTGCTACTAACTGAGCCACTGCTGACTATATATAGAATAATGGATACCCGGGAGTGAGTTACAGGCTGGAATCTAATCGAGGGGTTCATATAGTTTATATACAGAATAATGGATACCTGGGAGTGAGTTACAGGCTAGAGTCTAATCGAGGGGTTCATATAGTTTATATACAGAATAATGGATATCTGGGAGTGAGTTACAGGCTGGAATCTAATCGAGGGGCTCAGATGGTTTATATATAGAATAATGGATACCCGGGAGTGAGTTACAGACTGGAATCTAATCTAGGGGTTCAGATGGTTTATATATAGAATAATGGATACCTGGGAGTGAGTTACAGACTGGAATGTAATCGAGGGGTTCAGATGGTTTATATATAGAATAATGGATACCCGGGGGTGTATTACAGGCTGGAATCTAATCGAGGGGTTCAGATGGTTTATATATAGAATAATGGATACCCGGGAGTGAGTTACAGACTGGAATCTAATCTAGGGGTTCAGATGGTTTATATATAGAATAATGGATACCTGGGAGTGAGTTACAGACTGGAATGTAATCGAGGGGTTCAGATGGTTTATATATAGAATAATGGATACCCGGGAGTGAGTTACAGACTGGAATCTAATCGAGGGGTTCAGATGGTTTATATATAGAATAATGGATACTTGGTGTGAATTACAAGCTGGAATCTAATCGAGAGGTTCAGATGGTTTATTTCTAGAACAAAAGATACCTGATATTGAGATGCAGAATTAAATTGAATTGAGGTAATTCTGAGCTAACTCACTGAGCAGGAATCCCACCGTATCAGGTGGAACGCCGGTTTTACACCCAGCCCAACATTGCCCTCCATTGCTTGACTCCACTGGGCGGGGTATAAAACCAGCTTCGCACCCGATCCCGGCACTTTGCCGACGGGTGGGGTGATTTAAAAATCGCCCGCAATGGGTCGAATGGCCTCCTTATGTGTCGCAAACGTCCATGGTTCTTCCTGATTGCTTCTTCTTAGATCCGGTTCTGCACAAAACAGCTAGCTTTGTTTGCTTCTGAAACAGTGGCGGTGCTGCATAGTAATTCATTGCACGTACAGCGCTTGAGGATATTGCTGACAGCAGATGTTGATGTTGCCCCTGATGAGTCAGGAAGCGTGATGGTTAAAGTGTGACGGTTTTAAGGAGCGTCTCAAAGGAGGAAAGAGAGGCAGAGAGGTTTAGGGAGGGAATTCCAGTGCTCAGGACCTTGGTAGCTGAAGGCACGGCCGCCAATGTGGGAGCGATTAAAATCGGGGATGCGCAAGAGGCCAGAATTGGAGGAACGCAGAGATCTCGGAGGGTTGTGGGGCTGGAGGAGATTACAGAGATGGGGAGGGGCGAGGCCATGGAGGGATTTGTAAACAAGGATGACAATTTTAAAATCGAGGCGTTGTCAGACCGGGAGCCAATGTCGGTCAGCGATCACATGGGTGATGGGTGAATGGGACTCGGTGCGAGTTAGGACACGGGCAGCCGAGTTTTGGATGACCTCAAGTTTACGTAGGGTAGAATGTGGGAAGCCAGCCAGGTGTGCATTGGAATAGTCAAGTCTAGAGGTAACAAAGGCATGCTGGTTCAGCCTCAGACAGTTGCCATGGAAAGGGATGGAGTTCGTGGCGGGGACCGAAAACAATGGCTTCGGTCTTCCCAATATTTAATTGGAGGAAATTTCTGCTCATCCAGCACTGGATGCCGGACAAGTAATCTGACAATTTAGACACCGTGGAGGGGTCGAGAGAAGTGTTGGTGAGGTAGAGCTGGGTGTCGTCAGCGTACATGTGGAAACTGACGCTGTGTTTTCGGATGGTGTCGCCGATGGACAGCATGTAGATGAGAAATAGGAGGGAGCCAAAGATAGATCCTTGGGGACACCAGAGGTAACGGTGCGGGAGCAGTAAGAGAAGCCATTGCAGGTGATTCTCTGGCTATGACTAGAGAGATAAGAATGGAACCAGGCGAAGACAGTCCCACCCAGCTGGACAACGGTGGAGAGGCGTTGGAGAAGGATGGAGTGGTCAACCGTGTCAAAGGCTGCAGACAGGTTGAGAAGGACAAGGAGAGATAGATCACCTTTGTCATAGTCACAGAGGATGTCATTAGTGACTTTGATGAGAGCTGTTTCGTTACTGTGGTGGGGCGGAAACCTGATTGAAGGGATTCAAACATGGAGTTCTGGGAAAGATGGGCACAGATTTGGGAGGTAACAGCACGTTCAAGGACTTCAGAGAGGAAAGGGAGGTTACAGATGGGGCGGTAGTTTGTAAGGACGGAGGGATCAAGGTTTGTTTTTTGAGGAGAGGGGTGATGATGGCAGATTTGAAGGAGAGGGGGACAGTACCTGAGGAGAGAGAACCGTTAACAATGTCAGCCAACATGGGAGCCAGGAAGGGAAGTTGGGCGGTCAGCAGTTTGATGGGAATAGGGTCGAGGGAGCAGGAGGTGAGTCTCATGAACAAGATGAGCTCGGACAGGTCATGAGGGGAGATAGGACAGAAACTGGAGAAAGATGTGAGTTCAGGCTAGGGCAAGGGGGTGACCTTCGAGGAAGTTTGGCCCAGTGGGCTAGGGGAAGGGAGGGAAGTGGCAGAGGCAGCTGATCGGATGGTCTCAATCTTAGTGACAAAGAAGTTCCTGAGCACCTCACACTTGTTGTTGGAGGTGAGGCTGGAGGAGACAGGAGAAAGGGGTTTAAGAAGACGGTTAGCAGTAGAGAATCGGAGCCAGGGGTTATCTTTGCATTCCAGGGTGCTCCTGGAACAGTGAGCAGTTTTTGCAGACGAGAGCAGGACCCAATAGTGCTTTATGTGGTCCTGCTAGATCTGGTGGTGAAAGGCTAAACCAGTTGTCTGCCATATTCGTTCAAGTCTGCATCCCGTGGACTTAAGGGAACAGAGAGGAGGGCCGTACCAGGGGGAACGGCCAGGGTGAGAGAGAGTAATTGTTTTAATCGGGACTAGGGCGTCAAAGGTGGTGGTGAGGGTGTGGTTGAGCAGATGGGTAGCTGCAGAAATGTCGTGGTGAATGGAGGGACAAAGGCTGGTCAGTTGGTGACATGAATTGTCATTCACGAAAGGAAGACTGATGAAATAATGCTGAGTGGCCTGCGGGTGGCGGTGTCCAGGGAGAGTATAAATACTCGGGCACGGGCCCAGCTTGCGCAGGACATTCTTAACAGGAACTAGAGAAGGACACAACTAGACCTCCATGTTGTAAAACAGTTGACTGAAGCTTTGTTTAATACTCAGACCAAGTGCCTAGTAGTTTCCTTACGTCAGCTGGGATTTTGAAAGTGCCGTTGTAAGAGAGTTGGGAGAGAGTTTTTTTCCCCAGGGGCGGACACCGAAAGAAGTAGGGTTGGGAGGGGGTGGAAGGGGGATGTGGGTGGAGAGCGGCGCAAGGAAGTGGTCAGAGATGGCCTTATCTGTGATTGACCCGATGGGAGTAGCGAGGTCACGTGAGATACATAGAAACATAGAAACATAGAAGCATAGAAGATAGGATCAGGAGTCGGCCATTCGGCCCCTCGAGCCTGCTCCACCATTCAATGAGATCATGGCTGATCATCCAAATTCAGTACCCTGTCCCTGCTTTCTCCCCATATCCCTTGATCCCTGGGAAAACTTTAAAAGGCAGCAAAAAATAACAAAAAGATTGATTAAGAAAGGGAAGATAGATTATGAAAGTAAATTAGCAAAAAATATAAAAACAGATAGTAAGAGTTTTTATAGTTATATAAAAAGAAAAAGGGTGGCTAAAGTAAATGTTGGTCCCTTAGAGGATGAGACCGGGAAATTAATGGTGGGAAATATGGAGATGGCAAAAACACTGAATGAATATTTTGTATCAGTCTTTACAGTAGAGGACACTAAGAATATCCCAACACTGGACAAACAGGGGGCTACAGGGGGAGAGGAGCTAAACACGATCAAAATCACTAAGGAAGTGGTACTCGGTAAAATAATGGGACTCAAGGCGGATAAATCACCTGGACCTGATGGCTTACATCCTAGAGTCTTGAAGGAAGTGACGGTAGGGATTGTAGATGCATTGGTAATAATTTTTCAAAACTCCCTGGATTCCGCTAAGGTCCCAGCAGACTGGAAAACTGCTAATGTAACACCCTTATTTAAAAAGGGCAGTGGACAGAAGGCTGGTAACTATAGACCGGTTAGCCTAACATCTGTGGTAGGTAAAATTTTGGAGTCCATTATTAAGGAAACAGTAACAGGACATTTGGATAATCATAATTTAATAGGACAAAGTCAGCATGGTTTTACGAAGGGGAAGTCATGTTTGACAAATTTGCTGGAGTTCTTTGAGGAAGTAACATATAGAGTGGATAAAGGGGAACCAGTGGACGTAGTGTATTTAGACTTCCAAAAGGCATTTGACAAGGTGCCACACAAAAGATTGTTGCTTAAGGTAAAAAATCACGGGATTGGGGGTAATATTCTGGCATGGATAGAGGATTGGCTATCTAACAGAAAGCAAAGAGTTGGGATAAATGGTTCATTCTCAGACTGGCAATCAGTAACTAGTGGTGTTCCACAGGGGTCAGTGCTGGGTCCCCAACTCTTTACAATCTATATTAACGATTTGGAGGAAGGGACCAAGTGTAACATATCAAAATTTGCAGATGATACAAAGATGGGAGGGAAAGTAGTGAGTGAGGAGGACATAAAAAACCTGCAAGGGGACATAGACAGGCTAAGTAAGTGGGCAGAGATTTGGCAGATGGAATACAACACTGAAAAGTGTGAGGTGATGCACTTTGGCAGGAAAAATCCTAGAGCAATTTATTATCTTAATGGCAAGAAACTGGAGAGTACTGAAGTGCAAAGGGATCTGGGGGTCCTGGTGCACGAAACTCAAAAGGTTAGTATGCAGGTGCAGCAAGTGATTAAGAAGGCAAATGGAATGTTGGCTTTCATTGCTAGGGGGATAGAATATAAAAATAGGGAGGTATTGCTTCAGTTGTACAAGGTATTGGTGAGACCGCACCTGGAATACTGCATACAGTTTTGGTGTCCTTACTTAAGGAAAGACATCCTTGCTCTCGAGGCAGTGCAAAAAAGGTTCACTCGGTTAATCCCGGGGATGAGGGGGTGGTCATATGAGGAGAGGTTGGGTAGATTGGGACTCTACTCATTGGAGTTCAGAAGAATGAGAGGCGATCTTATTGAAACATATAAGATTGTGAAGGGTTTGGATCGGGTGGATGCGGGGAGGATGTTCCCGATGACGGGTGAGACTAGAACTAGGGGACATAGTCTTAGAATAAGGGGCTGCTCTTTCAAAACTGAGATGAGGAGGAACTACTTCACTCAGAGGGTGGTAGGTCCATGGAATATGCTGCCACAAAAAGCTGTAGAAGCTACATCATTAAATAAATTTAAAACAGAAATAGACAGTTTCCTAGAAGTAAAGGGCATTAAGGGTTACGGGGAGCGGGCAGGAATTTGGACATGAGTCTAGGTTCGGATCGGTCATGGCCCTGTGGGTAGTGGAGCGAGCCCAGGGACCGTGTAGCCTGATTCTGCTCCTATTTCGTGTGTGCAATTCTGTTAGATGCAGGAGATGGTTCTGTGATAGATAGTAGATTGGCGGTTAGGATCAGATCAGCCATGATCTTATTGAATGGCGGAGCAGGCTCGAGGGGCCGATTGGCCTACTCCTGCTCCTATTTCCTATGTTCTTATGTTCTTTAGTTTTAAGAAATATATCTAACTCCTTCTTGAATATATTTAATGAATTAGCCTCTACTGCCTTCTGTGGTAGAGAATTCCACAGGTTCACCACTCTCTGGGTGAAGAAATTCCTCCTCATCTCAGTCCTAAATGGCTTACCCCTTATCCTTCGACTGTGACCCCTGGTTCTGGACGAGATGGTGAGGTCAAGGGGGTGGCCCTGAATATGGGCTGGGGAGGTTATGTTGAAGGAGAGATTAAGGGAGGATAGGAGGCTAGTGAACTCAGAGGAGAAAGCTAAACTTAGCATCATCTAACCACGACTTCCTGATTCACCTCGCCTCCTGTTCTTGGTGGTGTCCCAGCACTGTGATTCACATAGGGTTCTGTGGGACGCAGTACCTTTTATGTTTCAGTCACACAGGAAAGTGGCCAGGCAAAACAAGCAATGCACAAGCCAATCACTGTGATGTCATCAGACACAAAGGGAGAATTCCAGACAGACTAGAAGTCAAAAGGCAGTTCAATACTCTCCCATTGTTTTCAAAGACAAGTCATATGGTGCGTATGCATGAAAATAACTCAGGGCAGGGCGCAGGGAAAGGGTGTAACACAATGTCACAGTTCGATTAATACCTGACATTTAATGACGTTTTCCAGAGCAGACACACTGATTGTGTGAAGTCTTTGCTACAAGGAATGACGGAATGCAAAAGCTGACTTCAGACATCCCGAACATCAACAGCCACAAGCGGAACCCTATAACCTGCTAGCGGACGCTAAAGTCCAAAAAGTAAATCGCTACGGTCTCTTTCTTTGGGTTCATTATCACGGACCGTGTTGCACGCGTTAAAAACAGAACAACTCTGATGAAGGGTACACTCCTGAAACGCCAGTGACCTGGCCCAGAAATCCCGTAAGGGTTTGACAGAACTTCCCTGGGGAATCCCTTGGTCTCCCACCAGTGGGAGACGAGGAGAACCCTTGTGAATTTTCAGCAACACTATCTTTTCTCCTTACAGGTGCTTTGCCGACCTGCTGTGTGTACACAGAATAACATAGAGGTGACAACACGGAAATGGACCATTCGGCCCAACCAGGCCGTATTGGAGTTTAAGGCCACGATTCGTCAACAAGCCCGATATTGTATGATTTAAGAGAAAGCTAGATAAGTACATGAAGGAGAAAGGTTGGAATATGTCGGGCGGGAGGAGGCTCGTGTGGAGCACAGACCAGTTGGGCCGAATGGCTTGTCTCTGTGCTGTAAATTCTATGTGATTCATTCGACCATCTATCTAACCTATTGTCCTGGCCCAATATTTATCCAACAACCGACACCTAAAAAAACCCAGATGATCTGGTCATTATCGCATTGCTGTTTGTGGGAGCTTGCTGTGCGCAAATTGGCTGCCGCCTTTCCTACAACAGTGACGACACTTCAAAAATACTTCATTGGCTGTAAAGCACTTTGGGACGTCCTGAGGTCGTGAAAGGCGCTGTAGAAATGCAGGTTCTTCCTTTCTTTTTATTCTTAAATGCCGGTCTCTATTTTACTCACTAAAGACCCCCAGAGCATTCCACAGCCTCACAACCCGCTATATTATAAAGTGTCTCCTGCTCTTTGTCCTAAATCTCTTACATTTAATCTGACATCTGTGTCCACTTGTTCGAGAGTCCTCAGCCATTGGAGACACCGGGCTGGATTTTCATTGACCTGCGGAGGCGGGTTTGGAGGCGTGTGGGGGGTTAAAATTGCGAAAAGTGGCGGGCGGGCATAAGTCCGCCTCCATCCCGCCTCCACGCAATTTTGATGAAATCGTGTCTCCTGATCCCGACTCCATCCCGCCTTTAAGAGGCAGGATAGGCTGTTAAGGCTCTTAACAAGCACTAAATTGGCTCTATAATGCCATTCTGAAAGGCCTTTGTGATTTTAACTCTTGTTCTATGTGAAGCACGCCCGTTCTGAACCACGATTGTGAAACCTGGCGGGAGCACATTTGGCTGGCTGGCTTCATCCTCTCTCTCTCTCTCTCTCTCTCTCTCGGTGGTGTAAAAAGCAGCATCCAGGTCCTCTCACAGCAAAGGCCAGGCAGTCTCTGAAGACCTTCAATGCAGCAGCAATGATGACATCATCAGAGGCGACTTTCAGACTGAAACCACTAATTGGTTCATGGGTTCCCACATGCTGGAACTCAATTGCCCAATTAGGTGAAAATTGCATCAATCTCCCACATCCAATTGCAGTCGGGTGGGCAACACGAAATGCGGATGACACGACCCCAACCCGCCCCAGTATCAAAATCCAGCTCACTCTGTTTCTATCTGCTCTGTTGTCCCAGCCCTTCGTCATTTAAGCCTCTCTATTAAGTCACCCATAATTTCCCTCTGGCCTAATAGAAGGAGACAACCCCAATTTCTCAAGCCTTTCACGTGTAGAATTCGCAATATATCGCGATTTTATTTAATAAGGAGAAAACACAGAGTTTCGTTCAAACAGCTTTTATTTCAGCAGAATGCTGCCAGGTTTAAAGTGGACACAAGCAGCCTGTAAAATGGCCGCCGCACCTCGTGACAGAACATTCTAGACTTTTCAACAGGCAGACAAGATGGCGTTCCAATAAACATTTGTGCAAGATCGATTAAGATTCAGCACAGTGAAGATAATACACGAGACATTATGGGTTTGCAGTATACACATAAATACTGAAATCGGTCTCCCAGGTACGAATGAAGGCTGTTGTACCGAGTAATCAAGGGCCCATCCAAAAGACATTAATATGTAAAATCCCAACGACTCTACGATGAGAGAGCCGTTAGCAGGTAGTTATACAAAACACTTGGAAGCCCCACAACCCCTCCAGGGAGAACACCGACCGATTTAACAATGGGAGAAATATTAACAGGTACTCAGACATTTACGAGTAGCCCCGAAACCCATTAAGAACGGAGATCACCCATACAAGACATTTGAGCGCCAGACCCTAAACAAAAGAATGGACATTATAGTTGGGCGGGAAACGGAAGATTTTGCACTATAATTGCAGGCTCCAAACCGTCCATCTCTCTCTTATTACTCTTATCCGATCGACTCGTAACCTCGTGGCTGCTCCTGTGTACTCGTAGTCGGGCTCCTGCTTGCCTGTTGCCTCTTTGAAAAGGACTGTTGAACTTTCTGATCCGTTCGGATCTACCTCGTGTCGCGTAACGAAGACCTATGTTGGTAACTGGCAGCGGAACCAAAGGCCCGAGATGAGATGAGATGAGATGAGATGAGATGAGAAGAGAGGAAGACCATATTCATCGCCACGGTCAGTAAATCCCGACCGCGCCTGTAGGTCGAATAGCCAAGTTTTCCTTGCCAGGGAGACTTCTTCGAACTTGCAAAGAACATATCACATCGATGATATTGACTGAACTGTGCTCGGAAAAGTACCTGTTAAACCAACCAACACAGGTCTTCATCACAGCAGACGGTCCAGCCTGCTAGCCGGAGCAGCAGAAGCAAGTAAACAAGTGGGACCAGGAGATCTCCTGACCGACACGTGGGTGCTGCGGTGAAAAACATCCGATCAGCTATTCGGAATTTCTCCGAGTTATCACGAGTGGTGAGCATGAGTCTCGAAATCCTACGAATCTAGTTAGGATAGATATTGATAGGGGAGGGTTTAAGTATTAAGGATACTTGTAATGTGTGCCCCTATTTACGGTGTGCCGTTCGTTCCTCGTTTCCCTAAGATCAGCTATATAACTGCTTGTAAGATTGTACTGTCATTAATCTGTGCTTATGACATGTATTTCATAATCTTAAGTATCATGCAATAAAGATTTTCCATTTCGTACCATTCAACCGAGTCTACATGAGTTTCATCTCCATTACTGCTCTCGCATCTAAGTCCAGTGTCTAGAACCGTAAGGGCGAGTGATTCGAACCACTCACAGGTGTGTCTAGTGTTCCCAGACTGGCTGGAGACCAGAACAGGCAACAAGGCCTAGACCCGCACTGACATACAGGCTGCACAGAGCCGCGTGAATCTCACAGGCTGCGAGACACGCAGGGTCAGAATCCCTTACAGAAAATGGCGACCGCGGCAGGACACTGGCAGCGAGAGGGTAGTGTGTTAGACTTTGGAATGACTGTACGAAATGTTATGCAGGAAAAGATAGCAGATTATGTGTTCGGAAAGGTTAATCTAACTAAGAAATGGATAAGTGAATTGTTAGCGGATAAAAGCCCGCTAGAGGCCGCCGAAAGGTGGACAGATAGTAAAGAACATAAAAAGACACTTGAGAAAGCAGTCTGGCTTATGTGTTACAAAAGGCAGGTTCAGATTTCAAACCAGACCATTACAGCGCTAGTAGCTCGAATCAGTCATTTAGAGGGAGAAATGGATGAGAAGGTTTCTGGAGGGGAGGTGCTCATTAAGAATTTAAATGAGTTGCACCAAGAAAGCCAGGAAATCTCCAGTCACCTTAAAACAAGGATAGATTATCTCGAGTGCCAGGTCACTGAGGCAAAGTTGAATGAGAGCAGGTTAAAGGAAAGATGTAACCGCCAAGCTGCCCAGATAAGAACTCAAGAGGAGAGCTTAACGGGGGTTAGGGCGGCATATAAGTTGGCCCTTGAGGATAAGTTTGAGGGAGCCGACCATAGCGCCTGCCAAAGGGAGATAGAGCACCTCAAGAAGGCCGTAAACAAAGCGAACGGCATGGTGTGCCTGATCAGTCCGTCAGCACACCAGCCGTTAGTAGGTGAGAAGTTTAAGAAATCCCCACCAAGTAAAGCAGAAGAAGTAGTAGCCACTGCGCCCTCCGCACCACCCAGCTATTCGGAAACCTGGGTAAGGGAGGAAGCAATGGAAGAAACGAAAGAGCCCATTGAGAAAGAAGTGGGAAAGGGGCCGTTGTATCCAGTAACGGGTATTAAAAGGGGCCCAAACAGAAACGGTGGGGAAGAACCAGGGGATCTCCTCGGACAGCTTGTGTTGCCTCACAGCTCACACCAGCTGAGAGCTATGATAAATCACGTACGGAAGCTAACCGAGTCAGACGACCCTTCCATACATTTCAGAGAAGTTGAGCAAGCCGCAGCCATTAACGGCTGCGATGATGGGGAAACAGCAAAAATGCTGCTGTTCTCATTAGATAGTTCGGTCCTTCAGTGTCTCTCGGGCGAGAGCAAGAGGGGAACCAAGACTTATGAGGAATTGAGGGACGAGGTCCTGGAAGTGTTGGGGGCGAACGATGAAGGTCCGTTTGCTAGAGTGGGACAGACAGTGCAGATGGAGGGAGAACCCCCGAAGGTTTTTGCCGACAGGCTGTGGCCAGTATATGAGCGCAGCTGCCTAGGTGCGCCCGAGCGCGAAGATGTGGAAGGCGCCGCTTTAACTCATTGGCTTAGGTGCATAATAGCCAACAGTTTACCAGCCGTCAGAGAGCAGGCAAAAGCATGGTTTGATCCCAATGACCCCAACATTACGGAAGAGTCGGTCTTGAATCGACTCACGTTAGGATATCGCAATATAAGGGGTATGGCAACACGTCCCCTTAAGGGAAGAGTACATGAGGTACGACCCGCAGCCCCGTGTCAAAGAGAGTGGCATCAGGAGGGTAATCGCGCCCCACAGGCAAGTAATGTTTGTTACGGGTGTGGGAAGACAGGGCACTGGCGCAAGCATTGCAGGAACCCTTGGAAAGATTCCAAGGATAAAAATCCCGCGGTCCGAGCCCAGGCGCCTGTCCCGGCTAGGGAAGCTAATGCACCCACCCCTCCCGACGACATCGAAGTAGTGTTAGGAGCCATGCGCAATCTCTTGCGTGCACGTGGACAGGTGGCGGTCGCAACCGGCCCCGTAGGTGCCGCAGGACCGTCTAATAGTACCCCATGACTAGAACCCGCGCAGCCCGTCTACCTGTGTCCGCTTAGCTATGATGCGTGGAAGCGACCTTTGGTGGAGATGGAGGTAGAGAAACAGAGGGGTAGTTATTTGTTGGACACGGGAGCTTCTTGCACCATAATCCATACGGATAGCCCTTTTGACTCGCCGCTATCTACCAGGGTCCCATTCACGTTAGCGGGGTTCACAGGAAAAGAACAGGCTGGCACGTTTTCCCTTCCGCTATCCATTCGTTTAGGAACACTTCGCCTTAAGTGGAAGTGTATACTGATGGCATGGCAGGAGGGGGGTGGAAGAGGTATCCTCGGGTCTGATCTTCTATCGGGACACGGGATCCTCGTGGACCTCAGAAATCACTGTCTCTGGGGGGCTAAGGGTGAAAAAGGCGAGGTAATAGTGATTCCGGGGGAGGAAGAAACAGGGGTCCTGTGTACCGTACAGCCATCCGGAGGCTACGACCTGTAGAATTCGCAATATATCGCGATTTTATTAATAAGGAGAAAACACAGAGTTTCGTTCAAACAGCTTTTATTTCAGTAGAATGCTGGCAGGTTTAAAGTGGACACAAGCAGCCTGTAAAATGGCCGCCGCACCTCGTGACAGAACATTCTAGACTTTTCAACAGGCAGACAAGATGGCGTTCCAATAAACATTTGTGCAAGATCGATTAAGATTCAGCACAGTGAAGATAATACACGAGACATTATGGGTTTGCAGTATACACATAGATACTGAAATCGGTCTCCCAGGTACAAAGGAAAGCTATTGTACCGAGTAATCAAGGGCCCATCCAAAAGACATTAATATGTAAAATCCCAACGACTCTACGATGAGAGAGCCGTTAGCAGGTAGTTATACAGGACACTTGGAAGCCCCAAACCCCTCCAGGGAGAACACCGACCGATTTAACAATGGGAGAAATATTAACAGGTACTCAGACATTTACGAGTAGCCCCGAAACCCATTAAGAACGGAGATCACCCATACAAGACATTTGAGCGCCAAACCCTAAACAAAAGAATGGACATTATAGTTGGGCGGGAAACGGAAGATTTTGCACTATAATTGCAGGCTCCAAACCGTCCATTCTCTCTCTTGCTGCTCTTATCATCGTGGCTGCTCCTGTGCTCTTATCCGATCGATTCGTAACCTCGTGGCTGCTCCTGTGTACTCGTAGTTGGGCTTCTGCTTGCCTGTTGCCTCTTTTGAAAAGGACTGTTGAACTTTCTGATCCGTTCGGATCTACCTCGTGTCGCGTAACGAAGACCTATGTTGGTAACTGGCAGCGGAACCAAAGGCCCGAGATGAGATGAGATGAGATGAGATGAGAAGAGAGGAAGACCATATCCATCGCCACGGTCAGTAAATCCCGACCGCGCCTGTAGGTCGATTATCCAAGTTTTCCTTGCCAGGAAGACTTCTTCGAACTTGCAAGGAAACATATCGTATCGATGATATTGACAACTGTGCTCGAAAAGTACCTGTTAAACCAACCAACATAGATCTTCATCACAGCAGACGGTCCAGCCTGCTAGCCGGAGCAGCAGAAGCAAGTAAACAAGTGGGACCAGGAGATCTCCTGACCGACACGTGGGTGCTGCGGTGAAAAACATCCGATCAGCTATTCGGAATTTCTCCGAGTTATCACGAGTGGTGAGCATGAGTCTCGAAATCCTACGAATCTAGTTTAGGATAGATATTGATAGGGGAGGGTTTAAGGATTAAGGATATTTGTAATGTGTGCCCCTATTTACTTTGTGCCGTTCGTTCCTCGTTTCCCTAAGATCGACTATATAACTGTTTGTAAGATTGTACTGTCATTAATCTGTGCTTATGACATGTATTTCATAATCTTAAGTATCATGCAATAAAGATTTTCCATTTCGTACCATTCAAACCAAGTCTACATGAGTTTCATCTCCATTACTGCTCTCGCATCTAAGTCCAGTGTCTAGAACCGTAAGGGAGAGTGATTCGAACCACTCACAGGTGTGTCTAGTGTTCCCAGACTGGCTGGAGACCAGAACAGGCAACAAGGCCTAGACCCGCACTGACATACAGGCTGCACAGAGCCGCGTGAATCTCACAGGCTGCGAGACACGCAGGGTCAGAATCCCTTACAGAAAATGGCGACCGCGGCAGGACACTGGCAGCGAGAGGGTAGTGTGTTAGATTTTGGAATGACTGTACGAAATGTTATGCAGGAAAAGATAGCAGATTATGTGTTTGGAAAGGTTAATCTAACTAAGAAATGGATAAGTGAATTGTTAGCGGATAAAAGCCCGCTAGAGGCAGCCGAAAGGTGGACAGATAGTAAAGAACATAGAAAGACACTTGAGAAAGCAGTCTGGCTTATGTGTTACAAAAGGCAGGTTCAGATTTCAAACCAGACCATTACAGCGCTAGTAGCTCGAATCAGTCATTTAGAGGGAGAAATGGATGAGAAGGTTTCTGGAGGGGAGGTGCTCATTAAGAATTTAAATGAGTTACACCAAGAAAGCCAGGAAGTCTCCAGTCACCTTAAAACAAGGATAGATTATCTCGAGTGCCAGGTCACTGAGGCAAAATTGAATGAGAGCAGGTTAAAGGAAAGATGTAACCGCCAAGCTGCCCAGATAAGAACTCAAGAAGAGAGCTTAACGGGGGTTAGGGCGGCATATAAGTTGGCCCTTGAGGATAAGTTTGAGGGAGCCGACCATAGCGCCTGCCAAAGGGAGATAGAGCACCTCAAGAAGGCCGTAAACAATGCGAACGGCATGGTGTGCCTTATCAGTCCGTCAGCACACCAGCCGCTAGTAAGTGAGAGATTTAGAAAATCCCCACCAAGTAAAGCAGAAGAAGTAGTAGCCACTGCGCCCTCCGCGCCACCCAGCTATTCAGAAACCTGGGTTAGGGAGGAAGCAATGGAAGAAACAAAAGAGCCCATTGAAAAAGAAGTAGGAAAGGGATCGTTGTATCCAGTAACGGGTATTAAAAGGGGCCCAAGCAGAAACGGTGGGGAAGAACCGGGGGATCTCCTCGGACAGCTGGTGTTGCCTCACAGTTCACATCAGCTGAGAGCTATGATAAATCACGTACGGAAGCTGACCGAGGCAGACGACCCTTCCGTACATTTCAGAGAAGTTGAGCAAGCCGCAGCCATTAACGGCTGCGATGATGGGGAGACAGCAAAAATGCTGCTGTTCTCATTAGACAGCTCGGTCCTTCAGTGTCTCTCAGGCGAGAGCAAGAGGGGAACCAAGAGTTATGAGGAATTAAAGAATGAGGTCCTGGAAGTGTTGGGGGCGAACGACGAAGGTCCGTTTGCTAGAGTGGGACAGACAGTGCAGATGGAGGGAGAACCCCCGAAGGTTTTTGCCGACAGGCTGTGGCCAGTATATGAGCGCAGCTGCCTAGGTGCGCCCGAGCGCGAAGATGTGGAAGGCACCGCTTTAACTCATTGGCTTAGGTGCATAATAGCCAACAGTTTACCAGCCGTCAGAGAGCAGGCAAAAGCATGGTTTGATCCCAATGACCCCAACATTACGGAAGAGTCGGTCTTGAATCGACTCACGTTAGGTTATCGCAATATAAGGGGTATGGCAACACGTCCCCTTAAGGGAAGAGTACATGAGGTACGACCCGCAGCCCCGTATCAAAGAGAGTGGCATCAGGAGGGTAATCGCGCCCCACAGGCAAGTAATGCTTGTTACGGGTGTGGGAAGACAGGGCACTGGCGCAAGCATTGCAGGAACCCTTGGAAGGATTCCAAGGATAAAAATCCCGCGGTCCGAGCCCAGGCGCCTGTCCCGGCTAAGGAAGCCAAGGCACCCACCCCTCCCGACGACCTCGAAGCAGTGTTAGGAGCCATGCGCAAGCTGGTCTTGAATGCGCGTGGACAGGTGGCGGTCGCAACCGGCCCCGTAGGTGCCGCAGGACCGTCTAATAGTACCCCATGACTAGAACCGGCGCAGCCCGTCTACCTGTGTCCGCTTAGCTATGATGCGTGGAGGCGACCTGTGGTGGAGATGGAGGTAGAGAAACAGAAGGGTAGTTATTTGTTGGACACGGGAGCTTCTTGCACCATAATCCATACAGATAACCCTTTCGACTCGCCGCTATCTACCAAGGTCCCATTCACGTTAGCAGGGTTCACAGGAAAAGAACAGGCTGGCACGTTTTCCCTTCCGCTATCCATTCGTTTAGGAACACTTCGCCTTAAGTGGAAGTGTATACTGATGGCATGGCAAAAGGGGGGTGGAAGAGGTATTCTCGGGTCCGATCTCCTAGCGGGACACGGGATCCTCGTGGACCTCAGAAATCACTGTCTCTGGGGGGCTAAAGGTGAAAAAGGCGAGGTAATAGTGATTCCGGGGGAGGAAGAAACAGGGGTCCTGTGTACCGTACAGCCATCCGGAGGCTACGACCTCAGGCTTATGGTCGCAGATGTCCCAACGGACATGCAAACGTACGTGTCAGATAATATGCACGCGTTTGCAACCCACAAGCACGATTGTGGGAGAGTGGTCGGGTTTGAGGTCAGCGTAGATGGGGACCCCATGACCCGACCCCAAAAGCAGTATAACTTCCCCAAAGAAGCCGAACCCGATATGGAGACAGCAATGTCTTCCTTGGTGCAGCAGGGCGTGTTGAGGCCGATAGCCACACACGTGAACTCCCCATTATGGCCGGTTAGGAAGCCGGATAATTCGTGGAGAGCCACGGTGGACTACAGAGTCCTTAACAGTAACATTCCCGCCTGCGCGCCCACAGTAGCAGCAGTTGCTGACCTAATAGGGAGCATCCCAGCGTCCGCGACCACGTTCACGGTGCTGGATATCTCGAACGGTTTTTGGTCCATCCCGCTGCGGCGAGAGGACCAGTACAAGTTTGCCTTTACTTTCAAAGGGCAACAGTACACGTGGAACTGTCTGCCACAGGGTTTCCACAATAGCCCCAGTATTTTTCATCAGTGTATGGCAGGAAGTTTAAAGGAGTTTAGTCAGCCCAATCAGATAGTACAGTATGTGGATGATTTGCTCCTATTTACGGACTCAAGGGAGGAGCACGGACCACTACTGGACGAGTTATTGGAGCTGTTAGCGAGAAAGGGTTTTAAAATAAACCCTAAGAAAGCACGTATCGGTCAGCGGGAAGTAAAATTCCTGGGACTGACCATACGCGCTGGGGAAAGAGCCATAGACAAAGCAAGGAGGGAGTCGGTGCAAGAATTACCGATTCCCAACAACGTAAGGGGTGTGAGGTCCTTCTTGGGACTGACCGGTTACTGCAGGGATTTTATCGAAGATTATGCGGCCACAGCGGCGCCGCTCCTCCGACTCCTCCATAAGGGGGTGGAGTGGCTTTGGGACGAGGGCTGCCAAGCAGCCTTCGAGAAGTTAAAAAGGGATCTGCAGACCGCGCCAGCCTTAGGGGCCATAGATGGGGGGAAGGAGTTTTTCCTGGAGGTAGCTGCCAGCGGAGACAGCTTAAGCGCCGTGCTGCTCCAAGAGCGTCACGGCAAGCTGAGGCCGGTTGTCTATTCATCCAGGGTGTTAACGGATGTGGAGAGAAGTTTCTCCAATTGCGAAAGGCACCTTTTAGCCACGCATTGGGCTGTGAAAAGATCAGCGATCTTCACAGGGCTCTCTCCCATCACTCTCCTCACACATCACACACCAACTAAGATGCTTCTGGATGGGAGGATTAAAGACGGGACCGTAAGCAGCGCACGCATTGCGCGTTGGACCCTTCTCCTCTCCCAGTTGGATCTCAGAGTAAAAGGTCTTTGCGAGCCAAGGCTTGCGGCCAATTTGGTATACCCCGGTACAGCCCACCGGTGTTCGGTGGAAGGGGTATGGGACGTCAACATAGGTTTACGGGCCGGGATACATCCCACTGGGCGCGAGATTTATGTTGATGGGTCTAGCACAGTGTCTGCTGGCGAGCGACTCACAGGGTGTGGAGTTTATGACCCTGCGGCAGACCTTGCCCTGGCGATCAAGCTCCCTAGCACCATGAGCGCGCAGCAAGCTGAGCTGTCTGCCGTGGTGTACGTTGTGACCCACCCAGACATTTTCCCAACCCCATACACGATTTGCTCGGACAGCATGTTCACCTGCAATTCGTGTACGGAATACCTGGCCATTTGGTCCCGCCGCGGATACACCTCCGCGGACGGGCGACCTTTAACGGTGAAGCCCTTGCTGGAAAAGATCTTAGCAGCAGCAGTAGGGGAGGAAGGAGAGATTTTCATCCATAAGGTGAAAGCTCACTCCTCCACAGAGCCCCGTGGGGAGGGCAACCGGCAGGCGGATGCGCTAGCCAGGGAGGGTGCCCGCGACGGCACTTTCTGGAACCCCTATAGGACCGGACCCATAGCAGCGGTCCGAGGCGGGGACGGGAATCCCGGGAACCCCAGGGTAGCATTGCCCCTAGACCTTAAGACCGTCCAAGCCCAGGATCCCGCCCTAAAAGCAGTCCTAAAAACGATTGCTGAGGGGAGGCAGGTAGAAGGTCCGTACAGTACGGCAACCCTCTCAGTTAAGGAAGGCATGCTGTTCCGCGAGGAGCAGTGGGTTGTGCCGCAGCAGCACAGGAGGGAATTCCTCCAGTTGGCTCACGAGGGACCAGGGGCAGGGCACCCCGGGCCCGAGGTTACCTGGCAACGGGTAGAGCAAGCGGGATGGTGGCCAGGGCTCAGGGAACAAGTCCGCGAGTTCTGCGCAAACTGTCTTGTGTGCGCTGCAAACAACCCAGACCCCCAGAAAAGGAAGGTGCCCATGGGACACGTAAGAAGGGTAGAGGGACCATGGCAGTCGATACAGATCGACTATATAGGACCCCTGCCCACCACCCAGGGAGGTTATAAGTACTGCCTCGTCCTGGTGGATGTGTTTTCCAAGTGGGTGGAAGCCTTCCCTTGTCGAACAGCTACGGCACTGGGTACAGCAAAAATCTTGGTCCGGGAAGTGTTCTCGCGGTGGGGACTCCCCCGTTTTGTGGAGTCAGACCAAGGGAGTCATTTCACCGGCCAGGTGATGCAGAACACCCTCATGCTTTTGGGCATTGAAGGGAAGTGGCACGTAGCACACAATCCCCAGTCATCCGGGATTGTTGAACGTATGAACCGGACCCTGAAGGAGAAATTGAGGAAAGAGACTAGGAACTCGCCCCAAAAATGGGCGGAAGTTCTGCCTTTAGTCCTCATGGGGGTCCGGGCCAGTCAGTCAAAAAGTACGGGGTACTCCCCGCACGAGGTAATGACCGGGAGGCTCATGCGAACCCCCACCCATGTGCTAGCCCCGGTGCTCACTGAGGGTCAGCTCCAAGAGATAAGCAGGGACAAGTTCGCCCAGACTCTCTTGGAGCGCCTGAAGCAAGTTTATGAGCAGGCGGCTGGGAACATGGGAAGGCAGCATCAGGGCAATCGCTTGTTGCTGGAACCCCGCAAAACGCGGGAGTGGGAAGTAGGAGACCAGGTCATGGTCAGAAACTACGCCAGAGTAGGGAGTCTGGAACCACTGTATATGGGACCCTACAACATTGTAGACAAGGCGAGTCCCATGGTTTACGCCGTAAAAGTACCACGGCGCACTAAGTGGTTCCACATAAACCAATGCAAACTGTACCAGCCAGGTGCGCAGGGGAAAACTACAGGGGTAAATCCCGCCAATGGGAAAGCACAGCCCCAGGTAGGACCACAAGGCACACAGGCAGGCATAGCAGCTTGCATCAGGGGAAGGGACATCCCGGACGATCATGCAGCGTTTTTCTGGAATTGGGGGTTAGATGAGGAAGAATTCAGGGTACCCTGGTCAGATGAGGATAGTGCAGATGAGCATAGTGATGATGACGGGTGGTTCCTGAGGAACGGTCTGGAGGGAATGGGGGCTGTAGGTAGAGATCCACACAGGGTGGACACACAAGCTGCAGGTCCCGAGGACAGGAGGGAGGAGCTAGAGGAGGCAGGGCCAGCCGCTATGGGAGCACAGAGAGTACCGGTGTGGCTCCCAGAGATGTGGCCGCCCGCTTTGAACGTCCAGTCCTCAGGGGAGGCAGAGATCACGAGTGAAGGGCCGCCTGCTGGGCCGAGCAGGGCGGAGCCACGAACTGCCAGCCCCGAGGTTAGGGAGGCGGAGTCAGCGGAGGCGGAGCCAGCGACTGTGATGGAACCCCAGGTCATCCCGATGGAGTCTCGGAACCCGGTCCGTCAGTCACGGAACCCCCGCCCATGGCAACTCCCCGTAGGTCAAGTAGAGAACCCCAGCCCAGGAGGATGTGGTCATGTCCCCAGACTGCCCCAAGGCGAAAATTTAAGGTTAAGATAACCCAGATACAGACCGGCCACATCGCAGCAGTAACAGGCTGCGGCAGATCAGAGGGAAGGGTCAGTGCCCTCCCACCGTCGGGAAGAGCTCGCCGCAGCCTTCTCAGAATTTAAAGGGGCCGCCCTGAGAACGGGCGGCACTGTATAGTAAGTAGTAATAAGTTTTAAGTTTATAGTTCAAGGTTAAGTTTTAAGTTAATATTTCAAGGTTAAGTTTATAGCTTTATTAAGGTTAAGTTTGTAGTGTTTTTAACAGAAAACGATAAAATGATGGGAGCTTTAAAGATAGGTTTAGTTGAAGTTTATTCAGCGAACGTTGAAGTTTACGTGAGGCGAGGTCAGGGGACCCGCTCACCCTTCACAAAAGCCAGAGACTCTTGCGAGGCTGGCTACCTCATTCTATCTGATCACAGGAACCAAGGAAGGATGGAACGAATTCTAGTATTGCTCGTGGCAATCGGATGTGGATTGGCCTATCGAGGCCGCACCAAGGATGTCGTGGTGTTTGGATGTTCCGGGGACACGGCCCCCATCGCGGTGGATGGGACCGGAAGACGGGAGGCAGAGGAGACCAGCACCTATTTCCACAAGGGAAGGTGGCCAGGATGGCTGGGAACGAACTCAACGGAGTATTCTAGCACATCGGGGTTTGCCTACAAAGAGACTTCTTTACTGTGCCCCAAAGTAAGGATCATCGCACCCAGGATCAGCGTCACCGTCGGCAAACGGATTTGTTTGACTTGTAGTGGGAAGGTCCCATTGAGCCGATGGTGGTGGCTGCGAAAGCTGAGCAAAACTATGAGGAACTCTTCGGTCGAGTGGGAACGACTGGGTAATAATACCCATCGGACAATTACGGGGACAGACGGACAAGTGAAAGTCTGTTGGGACAAATGGTGGGAACCGGATGAGGGAATTTATGTATGTATGTGGGGGTCAAAGTACGTTTGCCCCAAAGGCATCTCCATATTTTTTATTAATCAATGGCAGGATAACGGACAGGGGATGAGGTGGGATGCGAGCACCAGGGGGTGCGGAGCCCCATTCTCCCCGATCCCAGTAAATGCCACTGAGCTCATTACGCGCCCACGCAAAGCCCCGCCCACGATTCCGGTGGTTCTAGCTGAGGAAGAAGGGTGCCCTAAAACTAGTAAGGGACCCGGGAATGGTTTGGTACTGGTCCCCACAGACCAGATACTATTTCAGGGGGTACATTACGCGGTGGCCTCGGTGATTTTAAATCTCACTGAGGTGCGGTTACCAGAGTGGTGCCCCAAAAAGACGGAACAGTTGTATCAGGTCCTGTTGACCAAGATGTTCAGACAATTTTACGAATTCGATTTCGCGGAAATTGATAAAACAAGTTTGTACACCGCACCACAGGAAGTTTTGGATCAAGTAGGGAGGCAAAGAAGGGGTTTGGTGAACGATGCGTTCACTGCTTTTAACACGGGTACATCTGTGGTCAACGCTCTAGACAGTGTGGAGCTGCAGACCCAGATTAATGGTTTAAAGACACAATTAAAGACATTCTAACAGATGAGAATAAAGTGGTAGGGTCGGGTCTACACGAGGACCAAGCCATGACCCTCCATTTAAAGGAAATTATAGCAGAGTTGGAGAAACATGCAAAGACGGTAAATGCCCTGATTAGGGAAGATCGGAATGCATCCGATCAAGCTGCGCAGAACGAGGTGTGCGTGCTTTACGGGGCGTGGTTACTGGGCGAGGGCCGCAGTAATTTGGAGGATTTAAAACAAGGTTTGGTTCCGTCCTGGATAAGTAACAAACACCTGCGGGCGCTCCACCCTTTTCAGAACGCATTAAGTCCGTGCCAGCTCAGGCTAGCTTCAGAAGCATACCCAGTCCCCGTGGACTGCGGACGTTCAAACCATACTATTATGGGAATAGTATTACGTATGCCGGTTTTGGGCGACACAGCAAAGCCCGCCCCGGTGTATCGGGTAGAGAACATTGGTGTCATTCAGGGGGGAGCCCACATTCGTTATGCAGCGGTTCCACCTTACGTCATCCGCTGGGAGCAAACGATGACAGGTACAGATCTCTCTGGTTGTCGTGGCAGGGGAGCACACATAATACTGTGCCCCCAGCACTTGAATGCCTTTTTAACACCACAGTGCGGGTTCAGAACGACTGGCGCCAAGTCCATGAATTGCACCATGGAGGCAATGGCACAAGATCATGTGCCTCCGCAGGTAGCATACATCGGGGGTGGAACATATTGTGTTACCACTGCAGCGCAACACTACCAGCATGGAAACCGTAGCCGGTGTCCGGTGAGTGACAGCAGTTTCTGTTTTAAACCCAGGGCGGAAGTTCAAGTAGCACAACAGCGAATTATCCCAATCCCTGAACCATCCACTGTTCATCTCACAGTAAAAGAGAATTTCACCGACTTGCAGCGATTCGTCGCGCATTTTGGATACCTCATTCCCCCTCTCCCTGAACACCTCACCAAGCTTTTAAAAGCCGTCGCGGTGTCACAGAAACATTTTTACACATTAGAGCAGAAAACTGTCGAAATAGGAACAGACATTCTGGATATAGTAGTTCCACCGTGGTGGAATCTGTTCACCAATATTGAAGTACCTTCATGGATCAGAATAGCCTCCCACATTTTAGTCGTATGCCAAGTTTTCATTGTAGTGTACCTATTGGTCGTACATTGTAAAAGAGACAAACGCCTCACCAAGCATGAAAACACGGGAGAGTGGCGAGAACGTTACGTGCGCGTGCACGATGAAAGCACCGTGTAATCGGAAAATGGCGTCACTCCCGCTCGCCACGTGCGCCGCGGAAGTTTGTACTCGATCATGATTTTCAGAGATTGTAAATACGTTGGGAACTCGACATGTTTTAAGAGTTGGTGTTGATTATTTTGGTGATGGTGTTACAGTTAAAAATGATTGTTTGGTTTTGGGTTTTGTTTTTCCTTTCCCTGAATAAAAGATGAATATACAGGTGATACGAGAGGCATCGGCCTGGTTACGCCGGGAAGGAAAACAAGTGGTGTAAGTTTAAGGGCAAATAATGCCTACGGTGATATAAAATGTAATTTTCTTGGGAAATAAGGACGACACAGAGACCCTAGCTAGGTTAAATTTATGGGATTAATTTGCTGGATTCGGAGAGAAATCGAGATAATATTGCTCACCACTATGATTTTTGATACGATAAGCGGAGTTATTCGCATCAACAGGAGGGACTGTAGAATTCGCAATATATCGCGATTTTATTAATAAGGAGAAAACACAGAGTTTCGTTCAAACAGCTTTTATTTCAGCAGAATGCTGGCAGGTTTAAAGTGGACACAAGCAGCCTGTAAAATGGCCGCCGCACCTCGTGACAGAACATTCTAGACTTTTCAACAGGCAGACAAGATGGCGTTCCAATAAACATTTGTGCAAGATCGATTAAGATTCAGCACAGTGAAGATAATACACGAGACATTATGGGTTTGCAGTATACACATAGATACTGAAATCGGTCTCCCAGGTACAAAGGAAAGCCATTGTACCGAGTAATCAAGGGCCCATCCAAAAGACATTAATATGTAAAATCCCAACGACTCTACGATGAGAGAGCCGTTAGCAGGTAGTTATACAGGACACTTGGAAGCCCCAAACCCCTCCAGGGAGAACACCGACCGATTTAACAATGGGAGAAATATTAACAGGTACTCAGACATTTACGAGTAGCCCCGAAACCCATTAAGAACGGAGATCACCCATACAAGACATTTGAGCGCCAAACCCTAAACAAAAGAATGGACATTATAGTTGGGCGGGAAACGGAAGATTTTGCACTATAATTGCAGGCTCCAAACCGTCCATTCTCTCTCTTGCTGCTCTTATCATCGTGGCTGCTCCTGTGCTCTTATCCGATCGATTCGTAACCTCGTGGCTGCTCCTGTGTACTCGTAGTTGGGCTTCTGCTTGCCTGTTGCCTCTTTTGAAAAGGACTGTTGAACTTTCTGATCCGTTCGGATCTACCTCGTGTCGCGTAACGAAGACCTATGTTGGTAACTGGCAGCGGAACCGAAGGCCCGAGATGAGATGAGATGAGATGAGATGAGAAGAGAGGAAGACCATATCCATCGCCACGGTCAGTAAATCCCGACCGCGCCTGTAGGTCGATTATCCAAGTTTTCCTTGCCAGGAAGACTTCTTCGAACTTGCAAGGAAACATATCGTATCGATGATATTGACAACTGTGCTCGAAAAGTACCTGTTAAACCAACCAACATAGATCTTCATCACAGCAGACGGTCCAGCCTGCTAGCCGGAGCAGCAGAAGCAAGTAAACAAGTGGGACCAGGAGATCTCCTGACCGACACGTGGGTGCTGCGGTGAAAAACATCCGATCAGCTATTCGGAATTTCTCCGAGTTATCACGAGTGGTGAGCATGAGTCTCGAAATCCTACGAATCTAGTTTAGGATAGATATTGATAGGGGAGGGTTTAAGGATTAAGGATATTTGTAATGTGTGCCCCTATTTACTTTGTGCCGTTCGTTCCTCGTTTCCCTAAGATCGACTATATAACTGTTTGTAAGATTGTACTGTCATTAATCTGTGCTTATGACATGTATTTCATAATCTTAAGTATCATGCAATAAAGATTTTCCATTTCGTACCATTCAAACCAAGTCTACATGAGTTTCATCTCCATTACTGCTCTCGCATCTAAGTCCAGTGTCTAGAACCGTAAGGGAGAGTGATTCGAACCACTCACAGGTGTGTCTAGTGTTCCCAGACTGGCTGGAGACCAGAACAGGCAACAAGGCCTAGACCCGCACTGACATACAGGCTGCACAGAGCCGCGTGAACCTCACAGGCTGCGAGACACGCAGGGTCAGAATCCCTTACAGACCTCAGGCTTATGGTCGCAGATGTCCCAACGGACATGCAAACGTACGTGTCAGATAATATGCACGCGTTTGCAACCCACAAGCACGATTGTGGGAGGGTTGTCAGGTTTGAGGTCAGCGTAGATGGGGACCCCATGACCCGACCCCAAAAGCAGTATAACTTCCCCAAAGAAGCAGAACCCGATATGGAGACAGCAATGTCCTCCTTGGTGCAGCAGGGCGTGTTGAGGCCGATAGCCACACACGTGAACTCCCCATTATGGCCGGTTAGGAAGCCGGATAATTCGTGGAGAGCCACGGTGGACTACAGAGTCCTTAACAGTAACATTCCCGCCTGCGCGCCCACGGTAGCAGCAGTTGCTGACCTAATAGGGAGCATCCCAGCGTCCGCGACCACGTTCACGGTGCTGGATATCTCGAACGGTTTTTGGTCCATCCCGCTGCGGCGAGAGGACCAGTACAAGTTTGCCTTTACTTTCAAAGGACAACAGTACACATGGAACTGTCTGCCACAGGGTTTCCACAATAGCCCCAGTATTTTTCATCAGTGTATGGCAGGAAGTTTAAAGGAGTTTAGTCAGCCCAATCAGATAGTGCAGTATGTGGATGATTTGCTCCTATTTACGGACTCAAGGGAGGAGCATGGACCACTACTGGACGAGTTATTGGAGCTGTTAGCGAGAAAGGGTTTTAAAATAAATCCTAAGAAAGCACGTATCGGTCAGCGGGAAGTAAAATTCCTGGGACTGACCATACGCGCTGGGGAAAGAGCCATAGACAAAGCAAGGAGGGAGTCGGTGCAAGAATTACCGATTCCCAACAACGTAAGGGGTGTGAGGTCCTTCTTGGGACTGACCGGTTACTGCAGGGATTTTATCGAAGATTATGCGGCCACAGCAGCGCCGCTCCTCCGACTCCTCCATAAGGGGGTGGAGTGGTTTTGGGACGAGGGCTGCCAAGCAGCCTTCGAGAAGTTAAAAAGGGATCTGCAGACCGCGCCAGCCTTAGGGGCCATAGATGGGGGGAAGGAGTTTTTCCTGGAGGTAGCTGCCAGCGGAGACAGCTTAAGCGCCGTACTGCTCCAAGAGCGTCACGGCAAGCTGAGGCCGGTTGTCTATTCATCCAGGGTGTTAACGGATGTGGAGAGAAGTTTCTCCAATTGCGAAAGGCACCTTTTAGCCACGCATTGGGCTGTGAAAAGATCAGCGATCTTCACAGGGCTCTCTCCCATCACTCTCCTCACACATCACACACCAACTAAGATGCTTCTGGATGGGAGGATTAAAGATGGGACCGTAAGCAGCGCGCGCATTGCGCGTTGGACCCTTCTTCTCTCCCAGTTGGATCTTAGAGTAAAAGGTCTTTGCGAGCCCAGGCTTGCGGCCAATTTGGTATACCCCGGTACAGCCCACCGGTGTTCGGTGGAAGGGGTGTGGGACGTCAACATAGGTTTACGGGCCGGGATACATCCCACTGGGCGCGAGATTTATGTTGATGGGTCTAGCACAGTATCTGCTGGCGAGCGACTCACAGGGTGTGGAGTTTATGACCCTGCGGCAGACCTTGCCCTGGCGATCAAGCTCCCTAGCACCATGAGCGCGCAGCAGGCTGAGCTGTCTGCCGTGGTGTACGTTGTGACCCACCCAGACATTTTCCCAACCCCATACACGATTTGCTCGGACAGTATGTTCACCTGCAATTCGTGTACGGAATACCTGGCCATTTGGTCCCGCCGTGGATACACCTCCGCGGACGGGCGACCTTTAACGGTGAAGCCCTTGCTGGAAAAGATCTTGCAGCAGCAGTAGGGGAGGAAGGAGAGATTTTCATCCATAAGGTGAAAGCTCACTCCTCCACAGAGCCCCGTGGGGAGGGCAACCAGCAGGCGGATGCGCTAGCCAGGGAAGGTGCCCGCAACGGCATTTTCTGGAACCCCTATGGGACCAGACCCATAGCAGCGATCCGAGGCAGGGACGGGAATCCCGGGAACACCAGGGTAGCATTGCCCCTAGACCTTAAGACCGTCCAAGCCCAGGATCCCGCCCTAAAAGCAGTCCTAAAAACTATTGCTGAGGGGAGGCAGGTAGAAGGTCCGTACAGTACGGCAACCCTCTCAGTTAAGGAAGGCATGCTGTTCCGCGAGGAGCAGTGGGTTGTGCCGCAGCAGCACAGGAGGGAATTCCTCCAGTTGGCTCACGAGGGACCAGGGGCAGGGCACCCCGGGCCCGAGGTTACCTGGCAACGGGTAGAGCA
Source organism: Squalus acanthias (assembly GCA_030390025.1). Taxonomy (NCBI): domain Eukaryota; kingdom Metazoa; phylum Chordata; class Chondrichthyes; order Squaliformes; family Squalidae; genus Squalus; species Squalus acanthias. The sequence goes on from CM059449.1 coordinate 19,389,343, forward strand.
AGCGGGATGGTGGCCAGGGCTCAGGGAACAAGTCCGCGAGTTCTGTGCAAACTGTCTTGTGTGCGCTGCAAACAACCCAGACCCCCAGAAAAGGAAGGTGCCCATGGGACACGTAAGAAGGGTAGAGGGACCATGGCAGTCGATACAGATCGACTATATAGGACCCCTGCCCACCACCCAGGGAGGTTATAAATACTGCCTCGTCCTGGTGGATGTGTTTTCCAAGTGGGTGGAAGCCTTCCCTTGTCGAACAGCTACGGCACTGGGTACAGCAAAAATCTTGGTCCGGGAAGTGTTCTCGCGGTGGGGACTTCCCCGCTTTGTGGAGTCAGACCAAGGGAGTCATTTCACCGGCCAGGTGATGCAGAACACCCTCATGCTTTTGGGCATTGAAGGGAAGTGGCACGTAGCACACAATCCCCAGTCATCCGGGATTGTTGAACGCATGAACCGGACCCTGAAGGAGAAATTGAGGAAAGAGACTAGGAACTCGCCCCAAAAATGGGCGGAAGTTCTGCCTTTAGTCCTCATGGGGGTCCGGGCCAGTCAGTCAAAAGTACGGGGTACTCCCCGCACGAGGTGATGACTGGGAGGCTCATGCGAACCCCCACCCATGTGCTAGCGCCGGTGCTCACTGAGGGTCAGCTCCAAGAGATAAGCAGGGACAAGTTCGCCCAGACTCTCTTGGAGCGCCTGAAGCAAGTTTATGAGCAGGCGGCTGGGAACATGGGAAGGCAGCATCAGGGCAATCGCTTGTTGCTGGAACCCCGCAAAACGCGGGAGTGGGAAGTAGGAGACCAGGTCATGGTCAGAAACTACGCCAGAGTAGGGAGTCTGGAACCACTATATATGGGACCCTACAACATTGTAGACAAGGCGAGTCCCATGGTTTACGCCGTAAAAGTACCTCGGCGCACTAAGTGGTTCCACATAAACCAATGCAAACTGTACCAGCCAGGTGCGCAAGGGAAAACTACAGGGGTAAATCCCGCCAGTGGGAAAGCACAGCCCCAGGTAGGACCACAAGGCACACAGGCAGGCATAGCAGCTTGCATCAGGGGAGGGGACATCCCAGAAGATCATACAGCGTTTTTCTGGAATTGGGGGTTAGATGAGGAAGAATTCAGGGAACTCGGGTCAGATGAGGATGGTGCAGATGAGGATAGTGATGACGACGGGTGGTTTCGGAGGAACGGTCCCGTTTACGATATGCGGAGAATACAGGCTGCAGATAGAGATCCACACAGGGTGGACACACAAGCTGCAGGTCCCGAAGACAGGAGGGAGGAGCTAGGGGAGGCGGGGCCAGCCGCTATGGGAGCACAGAGAGTACCGGTGTGGCTCCCAGAGATGTGGCCGCCCGCTTTGAACGTCCCGTCCTCGGGGGAGGCAGAGATCACGAGTGAAGGGCCGCCTGCTGGGCCGAGCAGGGCGGAGCCACAAACTGCAAGCCCCGAGGTTAGGGAGGCGGAGTCAGCGGAGGCGGAGCCAGCGACTGTGGTGGAACCCCAGGTCATCCCGATGGAAGTCTCGGAACCCGGTCCGTCAGTCACGGAACCCCCGCCCATGGCAACTCCCCGTAGGTCAAGTAGAGAACCCCAGCCCAGGAGGATGTGGTCATGTCCCCAGACTGCCCCAAGGCGTAAAATTAAGGTTAAGATAACCCAGATACAGGCCGGCCACATCGCAGCAGCAACAGGCTGCGGCAGATCAGAGGGAAGGGTCAGTGCAGCAACAGGCTGCGGCAGATCAGAGGGAAGGGTCAGTGCCCTCCCACCGTCGGGAAGAGCTCGCAGCAGCCTTCTCAGAATTTAAAGGGGCCGCCCTGAGAACGGGCGGCACTGTAAAGTTATAAGTTTTAAGTTTTAAGTTTATAGTTCAAGGTTAAGTTTATAGTTTTTTAATAAGGTTAAGATTGTGGTGTTTTTAACAGAAAACGATAAAATGATGGGAGCTTTAAAGTTAGGTTTAGTTAAAGTTTATTCAGCGAACGTTGAAGTTTACGTGAGGCGAGGTCAGGGGACCCGCTCACCCTTCACAAAAGCCAGAGACTCTTGCGAGGCTGGCTACCTCATTCTATCTGATCACAGGAACCAAGGAAGGATGGAACGAATTCTAGTATTGCTCGCAGCAATCGGATGTGGATTGGCCTATCGAGGCCGCACCAAGGATGTCGTGGTGTTCGGATGTTCCGGGGACACGGCCCCCATCGCGGTGGATGGGACCGGAAGACGGGAGGCAGAGGAGACCAGCACCTATTTCCACAAGGGAAGGTGGCCAGGATGGCTGGGAACGAACTCAACGGAGTATTCTAGCACATCGGGGTTTGCCTACAAAGAGACTTCTTTACTGTGCCCCAAAGTAAGGATCATCGCACCCAGGATCAGCGTCACCGTCGGCAAACGGATTTGTTTGACTTGTAGTGGGAATGTCCCATTGAGCCGATGGTGGTGGCTGCGAAAGCTGAGCAAAACTATGAGGAACTCTTCGGTCGAGTGGGAACGACTGGGTAATAATACCCATCGGACAATTACGGGGACAAACGGACAAGTGAAAGTCTGTTGGGACAAATGGTGGGAACCGGACGAGGGAATTTATGTATGTATGTGGGGGTCAAAGTACGTTTGCCCCAAAGGCATCTCCATATTTTTCATTAATCAATGGCAGGATAACGGACAGGGGATGAGGTGGGATGCGAGCACCAGGGGGTGCGGAGCCCCATTCTCCCCGATCCCAGTAAATGCCACTGAGCTCATTACGCGCCCACGTAAAGCCCCGCCCACGATTCCGGTGGTTCTAGCTGAAGAGGAAGGGTGCCCTAAAACTAGTAAGGGACCCGGGAATGGTTTGGTACTGGTCCCCACAGACCAGATACTATTTCAGGGAGTACATTACGCGGTGGCCTCGGTGATTTTAAATCTCACCGAGGTGCGGTTACCAGAGTGGTGCCCCAAAAAGACGGAACAGTTGTATCAGGTCCTGTTGACCAAGATGTTCAGACAATTTTACGAATTCGATTTCGCGGAAATTGATAAAACAAGTTTGTACACCGCACCACAGGAAGTTTTGGATCAAGTGGGGAGGCAAAGAAGGGGTTTGGTGAACGATGCGTTCACTGCTTTTAACACGGGTACATCTGTGGTCAACGCTTTAGACAGTGTGGAGCTGCAGACCCAGATTAATGGTTTAAAGACACAATTAAAAGACATTCTAACAGATGAGAATAAAGTGGTAGGGTCAGGTTTACACGAGGACCAAGCCATGACTCTCCATTTAAAGGAAATTATAGCAGAGTTGGAGAAACATGCAAAGACGGTAAATGCCCTGATTAGGGAAGATCGGAATGCATCCGATCAAGCTGCGCAGAACGAGGTGTGCGTGCTTTACGGGGCGTGGTTACTGGGCGAGGGCCGCAGTAATTTGGAGGATTTAAAACAAGGTTTGGTTCCGTCCTGGATAAGTAACAAACACCTGCGGGCGCTCCACCCTTTTCAGAACGCATTAAGTCCGTGCCAGCTCAGGCTAGCTTCAGAAGCTTACCCAGTCCCCGTGGACTGCGGACGTTCAAACCATACTATTATGGGAATAGTATTACGCATGCCGGTTTTGGGCGACACAGCAAAGCCCGCCCCGGTGTATCGGGTAGAGAACATTGGTGTCATTCAGGGGGGAGCCCACATTCGTTATGCAGCGGTTCCACCTTACGTCATCCGCTGGGAGCAAACGATGACAGGTACAGATCTCTCTGGTTGTCGTGGCAGGGGAGCACACATAATACTGTGCCCCCAGCACTTGAATGCCTTTTTAACACCACAGTGCGGGTTCAGAACGACTGGCGCCAAGTCCATGAATTGCACCATGGAGGCAATGGCACAAGATCATGTGCCTCCGCAGGTAGCATACATCGGGGGTGGAACATATTGTGTTACCACTGCAGCGCAACACTACCAGCATGGAAACCGTAGCCGGTGTCCGGTGAGTGACAGCAGTTTCTGTTTTAAACCCAGGGCGGAAGTTCAAGTAGCACAACAGCGAATTATCCCAATCCCTGAACCATCCACTGTTCATCTCACAGTAAAAGAGAATTTCACCGACTTGCAGCGATTCGTCGCGCATTTTGGATACCTCATTCCCCCTCTCCCTGAACACCTCACCAAACTTTTAAAAGCCGTCGCGGTGTCACAGAAACATTTTTACACATTAGAGCAGAAAACTGTCGAAATAGGAACAGACATTTTGGATATAGTAGTTCCACCGTGGTGGAATCTGTTCACTAATATTGAAGTGCCTTCATGGATCAGAATAGCCTCCCACATTTTAGTCGTATGTCAAGTGTTTATTGTAGTGTACCTATTGGTCGTACATTGTAAAAGAGACAAGCGCCTCACCAAGCATGAAAACACGGGAGAGTGGCGAGAACGTTACGTGCGCGTGCGCGATGAAAGCACCGTGTGATCGGAAAAGGGCGTCACTCCCGCTCGCCACGTGCGCCGCGGAAGTTTGTACTTAAATCATGATTTTCAGAGATTGTAAATACGTTGGGAACTCGACATGTTTTAAGAGTTGGTGTTGATTATTTTGGTGATGGTGTTACAGTTAAAAATGATCGTTTGGTTTTGGGTTTTGTTTTTTTTCCTTTCCCTGAATAAAAGATGAATATACAGGTGATACGAGAGGCATCGGCCTGGTTACGCCGGGAAGGAAAACAAGTGGTGTAAGTTTAAGGGCAAATAAGACCCACGGTGATATAAAATGTAATTTTCTTGGGAAATAAGGACGACACAGAGACCCTAGCTAGGTTAAAGTTATGGGATTAATTTGCTGGATTCGGAGAGAAATCGAGATAATATTGCTCACCACTATGATTTTTGATACGATAAGCGGAGTTATTCGCATCAACAGGAGGGACTGTAGAATTCGCAATATATCGCGATTTTATTTAAAAAGGAGAAAACACAGAGTTTCGTTCAAACAGCTTTTATTTCAGCAGAATGCTGCCAGGCTTAAAGTGGACACAAGCAGCCTGTAAAATGGCCGCCGCACCTCGTGACAGAACATTCTAGACTTTTCAACAGGCAGACAAGATGGCGTTCCAATAAACATTTGTGCAAGATCGATTAAGATTCAGCACAGTGAAGATAATACACGAGACATTATGGGTTTGCAGTATACACATAAATACTGAAATCGGTCTCCCAGGTACGAATGAAGGCTGTTGTACCGAGTAATCAAGGGCCCATCCAAAAGACATTAATATGTCAAATCCCAACGACTCTACGATGAGAGAGCCGTTAGCAGGTAGTTATACAAAACACTTGGAGGCCCCACAACCCCTCCAGGGAGAACACCGACCGATTTAACAATGGGAGAAATGTTAACAGGTACTCAGACATTTACGAGTAGCCCCGAAACCCATTAAGAACGGAGATCACCCATACAAGACATTTGAGCGCCAGACCCTAAACAAAAGAATGGACATTAAGGTTGGGCGGGAAACGGAAGATTTTGCACTATAATTGCAGGCTCCAAACCGTCCATCTCTCTCTTATTACTCTTATCCGATCGACTCGTAACCTCGTGGCTGCTCCTGTGTACTCGTAGTCGGGCTCCTGCTTGCCTGTTGCCTCTTTGAAAAGGACTGTTGAACTTTCTGATCCGTTCGGATCTACCTCGTGTCACGTAACGAAGACCTATGTTGGTAACTGGCAGCGGAACCAAAGGCCCGAGATGAGATGAGATGAGATGAGATGAGATGAGAAGAGAGGAAGACCATATTCATCGCCACGGTCAGTAAATCCCGACCGCGCCTGTAGGTCGAATAGCCAAGTTTTCCTTGCCAGGGAGACTTCTTCGAACTTGCAAAGAACATATCACATCGATGATATTGACTGAACTGTGCTCGGAAAAGTACCTGTTAAACCAACCAACACAGGTCTTCATCACAGCAGACGGTCCAGCCTGCTAGCCGGAGCAGCAGAAGCAAGTAAACAAGTGGGACCAGGAGATCTCCTGACCGACACGTGGGTGCTGCGGTGAAAAACATCCGATCAGCTATTCGGAATTTCTCCGAGTTATCACGAGTGGTGAGCATGAGTCTCGAAATCCTACGAATCTAGTTAGGATAGATATTGATAGGGGAGGGTTTAAGTATTAAGGATACTTGTAATGTGTGCCCCTATTTACGGTGTGTCGTTCGTTCCTCGTTTCCCTAAGATCAGCTATATAACTGCTTGTAAGATTGTACTGTCATTAATCTGTGCTTATGACATGTATTTCATAATTTTAAATATCATGCAATAAAGATTTTCCATTTCGTACCATTCAACCGAGTCTACATGAGTTTCATCTCCATTACTGCTCTCGCATCTAAGTCCAGTGTCTAGAACCGTAAGGGCGAGTGATTCGAACCACTCACAGGTGTGTCTAGTGTTCCCAGACTGGCTGGAGACCAGAACAGGCAACAAGGCCTAGACCCGCACTGACACACAGGCTGCACAGAGCCGCGTGAATCTCACAGGCTGCGAGACACGCAGGGTCAGAATCCCTTACACACGTGTGTCTCCTGCAGTTGCACTTATCCCTTTCATTCTACCAACGTGAGCCGTCGTGTTCTGCCGAATCAGAAACTGTCACACTCTCGGTAGCCACCGAGAGTGGAGGCAACACTACATGAGTAATTTGAGCCACGACCTGTGGTGAGGGTAGCATGCTTGGGAGGAATCATAGAATCATAGAATGGTTACAGCACAGAAGGAGGCCATTCGGCCCGTCGAGCCCGTGCCGGCTCTCTCTGCAAGAGAACTTCAGCTAGTCCCACTCCCCCCGCTCCCCCGCCCTTTCCCCGTAGCCCTGCAAATTATTTTCCTTCAGGTACTTATCCAATTCCCTTTTGAAAGCCACGATTGAATCTGCCTCCACCACCCTTTCAGGCAGTGAATTCCAGATCCTAACCACTCGCTGCGTAAAAAGGTTTTTCCTCATGTCGCCTTTGGTTCTTCTGCCAATCACCTTAAATCTGTGTCCTCTGGTTCTCGTCCCTTCTGCCAATGGGAACAGTTTCTCTCTATCTACTCTGTCCCAACCCCTCATGATTTTGAACACCTCCATCAAATCTCCTCTCAATTTTCTCTGCTGTAAGGAGAACAACCCCAGCTTCTCCAATCTATCAACATAACTGAAGTCCCTCATCCCTGGAATCATTCTCGTAAATCTTTTCTGCACCCTCTCTAAGGCCTTCACATCCTTCCTAAAGTGCGGTGCCCAGAATTGGAGAAATTGAGTGGTGCCCCCTTTGGGGCGCTAACTTCGCCAGGGAGCCACTTTTAGCGCCCCGGAAAAATTAGTGCCCCCGCGGCCAAAATTGAGTGGTAGCGCCCCAAGAGGGAAGCGGGCCGCTACTGGAAGCACCCCGCCTCCCTCTTGGTGTGTTGCGAGGGAATATCGCGGCGCTACGTGCCACAGCGCATGTCGCGCCATGATATTCCCTCGCAACTGGGGATCAGAATGCCGGTAAAAGAGCCCGGCACTCAAGAGAAGTGCCAGGCTCATGGAGCGCAGCCGGCACTCCGCCGGGGGGGGCGGGGGGCGGGTCAGGAGGCCGGGGACGGCAGCGGAGGCAGGTGCTGGCAGGCGGCCAGCAACAAAAATGGCCGCCCGGCACCTCGCCTTTAAATAGCGCCTCCCCGGCCGCAGGTAGGCCCCCCTGACCCCGTTGCACAAAGCGTCCGGCAGTAAGTCAGGGGGCGCTACCGAAGATCGCGGGCAGGGTGCGAGTGGGGCGCTAATGGTTACCGCCGGCGCTAACGGGAGGCGCAAAGCAACCGAATTCTTCCCCCAATACTCCAGTTGTGGCCGAACCAGTGTTTTATAAAGGTTCATCATAGCTTCCATGCTTTTGTACTCTATGCCTTTATTTATAAAGCCCAGGATCCCGTATGCTTTTTTAACCGCTTTCTCAACCTGCCCTGCCACCTTCAACAATTTGTGTACATATACCCCCAGGTCTCTCTGTTCATGCACCCCCTTTAGAATTGTACCCTTTAGTTTATATTGCCTCTCCTCGTTCTTCCTACCAAAATGTATCACTTCGCACTTTTCTGCGTTAAACTTCATCTGCCACGTGGCCGCCCATTCCACCAGCCTGTCTATGACCTCTTGAAGTCTATCCCTATCCCCTTCACTGTTCACTATACTTCCAAGTTTTATGTCATTCGCAAATTTTGAATTAGTACCCTGTACACCCAAGTCCAAATCATTAATATATATGAAGAAAAGCAGTGGTCCTGGGGAATACCAGGAACACCTTCCTCCTGTCCGAAAAACAACCGTTCACCACTCCTCTCTGTTTCCTGTCACTTAGCCAATTCCATATCCATGCTGCCACTGTCCCTTTTATTCCATGGGCTTCAACTTTGCTGGCAAGCCTATTATGTGGCACTTTATCAAACGCCTTTTGGAAGCCCATGTACACCACATCAACCGCATTGCCCTCATCAACCCTCTCTGTTCCCTCATCAAAAAACTCGATCAAGTTAGTTAAACACGATTTGCCTTCAACAAATCTGTGCTGGTTTCCCTTAATTAATCCACACTCGTCCAAGTGACTGTTAATTTTGTCCCGGATTAACTTTTCTAAAAGCTCCCCCATCACCGAGGTTAAGCTGACTGGCCTGTAGTTGCTGGATTTATACTTACACCCTTTTTTGAACAAGGGTGTAACATTTGCAATTTTCCAGTCCTCTGGCACCACCTCCAGGAACAGGTGGCTTTGGACCTATGGTTCCTGAAGCTTTCCACCACTGGGGGTTTCCCTCGCCTCGTGTCTGGGTCTGTTGTAGACTCATTAATTGGGATTGATGGCTATGATTAATCAACAACTACATTACCGTTGTATCGTGCGACTACTAGGATGGCAAAAGACAAACTAGAGGGACCTTAGTCTTTTTCAGTCTAGCAGTTCCTAAGTTAATTGGATGGAGTGCAAATCCCAGGTGGGAAAAAGAAAAGAAAGACTTGCATTTATATAGCGCCTTTCACGACCACCGGACATCCCGAAGCACTTTACAGCCAGTGAAGTACTTTTGAAGTGGAGTCACTGCTGTAATGTGGGAAACGTGGCAGCCAATTTGTGCACAGCAAGCTCCCACAAACAGCAATGTGATAATGAGCAGATAATCTGTTTTTATTATGTTGGTTGAGGGAAAATATTGGCCCAGGACACCGGGAATAACTCCCCCCCTGCTCCTCTTCGAAATAGTGGCCATGTGATCTTTTACGTCCACCTGAGAGAGCAGACGGGGCCTAGGTTTAACGTCTCATCCGAAAGACGCCTTTCACAACCTCCGGTTATCCCAAAGCGCTTTACAGCCAATGAAGTATTTTTGTGAAGTGCAGTCACTGGGACTAATTGGATAGGTCTTTCAGAGAGCCGATCAGGCAAGATGGGTCCAATGGTGCCTTATAATTCTAGGATTCTACGGCTCGGATGACTTGCAAGCTGCATAATAGAAGATGCTGTGTGATGTAAAAGATGAGGGTGAAGGCGATGGAGAGATATAAATAGGGCAAAGGAATGCACAGATACCGGAAAAACAGGGAAGATTAAAAAGAGACAACAGATGTTCCAGTCATGGAGAGGAAGTCAATGGGTTGAATGAACTGTTAATCTATTTTAAATCTCTTCGACCGGGCTTTCACCCATAAAATAATTTTTTGCTTCCTGTTTGCTCAGTGCCTACTGCTCCCCCTAAAAAGCACCTGGGGAAGTTTTATTACATTAAAAAATGCAAAGTAAGTGTAAGTTCCTGATGAAAAGATATTGAGGAAGTGTAACATCAGACAAGCAAACTCAGTGCTCATCTCTACAACAACAACAACTTGTATTTATATAGCGCCTTTAACGTAGTAAAACATCCCCAGGGCGCTTCACAGGAGCGATTATCAAACAGAATTGGACACCGAGCCACACAAGGAGAAATTAGGGCAGGTGACCAAAAGCTTGGTCAAAGAGGTAGGCTTTAAGGTGTCTTAAAGGAGGAAAGAGAGGTAGCGAGGCGGAGAGGTTTAGGCAGGGAATTCCAGAGCTTAGGGCCGAGGCAACAGAAGGCACGGCCACCAATGGTGAAGCGCTTAAAACCGGAGCTGCTCAAACGGCCAGAATTAGAGGAACGCAGATATCTCGGGGGTTTGCGGGGTTGGAGGAGGTTGCAGAGATAGGGAGGGGCGAGGGCATGGTGAAAATTGAAAACCTTAAAATTTGAGAATTTTAAAATTGAGGTGTTGCTCAACCGGGAGCCAATGTAGGTCAGCGAGCACAGGGGTGATGGGCGAACGGGACTTAGTGCGAGTTAGGACATGGGAAGCTGAGTTTTGGATGACCTCAAGTTTACGTAGGGTAGAATGTGGGAGGCCAGCCAGGAGTGTGTGGAAACTGTTCAAACGGGAAACTGTTCAACCTCTGTCGCCTCCAGTCCAGATCCAAGGTCGTCCCATCCTCTGTCGTCGAATTACAGTACGCAGACGACGCTTGCGTCTGCGCTCACTCGGAGGTCGAACTCCAAACCATCGTCAACAGCTTCACCAAAGCGTACGAGAGCATGGGCCTTACACTAAACATCCGTAAGACAAAGGTCCTCTACCAACCTGCCCCCGCCACACAGTACTGCCCCCCGTTTATCAAAATCCACGACAAGGCCTTAGACAACGTGGACCACTTTCCATACCTCGGGAGCCTACTATCAACAAGGGCAGACGTTGACGACGAAGTCCAACACCGCCTTCAGTGTGCCAGTGCAGCCTTTGGTTGCCTGAGGAAGAGAGTGTTTGAAGACCAGGACCTCAAACCCAGCACTAAGCTCATGGTCTATAGAGCAGCAGCCCTGCTGTATGCCTCAGAGACATGGACCATGTACAGCAGGCACCTCAAAGCACTGGAGAGGTACCACCAACGCTGCCTCCGCAAGATCCTGCAAATCCATTGGCAGGATAGGCGCACCAATGTCAGTGTTCTTGCTCAGGCCAACATCCCCAGCATCGAAGCTTTGACCACGCTCGATCAGCTCCGATGGACGGGTCACATCGTCCGCATGCCCGATACGAGACTCCCAAAACAAGCGCTCTACTCGGAGCTCCGACACGGCAAGAAAGCCCCAGGTGGGCAGAGGAAACGCTTCAAGGACACCCTCAAAGCCTCCTTGAAAAAGTGTAACATCCCCACCGACACCTGGGAATCCCTGGCCCAAGACCGCACAAAGTGGAGGAGAAGCATCCGGGAAGGCGCCGAACACCTCGAGTCTCTTCGCCGGGAGCATTGCGGAAACCAAGCACTAGGAGTGCAAGTCAACCCAAGCACCCCACCCACCCGCCCGCCCCTTCAACCACCATCTGCCCCACCTGTGACAGAGACTGTAGGTCCCACATTAGACTCATCAGTCACCTGAGAACTCATTTTTAATGTGGAAGCAAGTCATCCTCGGTTCCGAGGGACTGCCTAAGAAAGAGGAGAGAGGAATAGTGAAGTCTAGAGGTAATAAAGGCATGGATGAGGGTTTCAGCAGTAGATGAGCTGATGCGGGGCAGAATCGGGCGATGTTTCTGAGGTGGAAATAGGCGGTCTTAGTTATGCCACGGATATGTGGCTGGAAGCGCATCTCAGGGTCATAGAATCATAGAATCATTGAATGGTTGCAGCACAGAAGGAGGCCATTTGGCCCGTCGAGCCCGTGCCGGCTCTCTGCAAGAGCACTTCAACTGGTCCCACTCCCCCGCCCTTTCCCCTTAGCCCTGCAATTGTTTTCCTTCAGATACTTATCCAACTCCCTTTTGAAAGATAAGATTGAGTCTGCCTCCACCAGCCTTTCAGGAATTGCATTCCAGATCATAACCACTCGCTGTGTAAAAAAGTTTTTCCTCATGTCACCTTTGCTTCTTTTGCCAATCACCTTAAATCTGTGTCCTCTGGTTCTCGACCCCTCTGCCAATGGGAACAGTTTCTCTCTATCTACCCTAGCCAGACCCCTCATGATTTTGAACACCTCTAAATCTCCCCTCAATCTTCTCTGCTCCAAGGAGAACAACCCCAGCTTCTCCAGTCAATCCACGTAACTGAAGTCCCTCATTCCTGGAATCATTCTCGTAAATCTTTTCTGCACCCTCTCTAAGGCCTTCACATCCTTCCTAAAGTGTGGTGCCCAGAATTGGACACAGTACTCCAGTTGGTGTGAACCAGTGTTTTATAAAGGTTCATCATAACTTCCACACTTTTGTACTCTTTACCTCTATTTATGAAGCCCAGGATCCCGTAAGCCTTTTTAACTGCTTTCTCAACCTGCCCTGCCACCTTCAACGATTTGTGCACACGATTTGCCTTTAACAAATCCGCGCTGGTTTTCCTTAACGAATCCACTGTTAATTTTGTCTCTGATTACTGTTTCTAAAATCTTCCCCACTACCGAGGTTAAACTGACTGGCCTGTAGTTGCTGGGTTTATCTTTACACCCTTTTTGAACAATGGTGTAACATTTGCAATTCTCCAGTCCACTGGCACCACCCCCGGACGATTGGAATATTATGACCAGTACCTCCGTGATTTCCGCCCTCAATTCCCTCAGCATCCTAGGATGCATCCCATCCACTCCTGGTGATTTATCTACTTTAAGTACAGCCAGCCTTTCTAATACCTCTTCTTTATCAATTTTTATCCTATCAAGTGTCTCCACTAACTCCTCCTTCACCATGTCTATGGCAGCATCCTCTTCCTTGGTGAAGACAGATGCAAAGTCCTTGTTTAGTATCTCAGCCATACCCTCTGCCTCCATGTGTAGGTCTCTTTTTTGGTCCCTAATCGGCCCCACCCCTCCTCTTACTACACTTTTACTATTTATATGCCTATAGAAGACTTTTGGATTACCTTTTATGTTGGCTGCCATTCTATTCTCATACTCTCTGTTTGCCCCTCTTATTTTCTTTTTCACTTCTCCTCTGACCTTTCTATATATAGCCTGATTCTCAGATGTATTTGCAACCTGACATCTGTCATACGCGCTCTTTTTCTACTTCATCATATTCTCTATCTGTTTCGTCATCCAGGGAGCCCTGACTTTAGTTGCCCTGCCTTTCCCCCTAGTGGGAATGTACCTCGACTGTACCTGAACTATTTCCTCTTTAAAGGCAGCCCATTGTTCCATTACAGTTTTGCCTGCCAATCTTTGATTGCAGTTTACCCGGGCCAGATCCATTCTCATCCCACTGAAATTGGCCTTCCCCCAGTTAAACATTTTTACTCTAGATTTCTCCCTGTCCTTTTCCATAGCTAATCTAAACCTTATGATACTGTGATCACTTTTCCCTAAATGTTCACTTACTGACACTTGCCCCACTTGACCTACCTCATTCCCCAGAACCAGATCCAGCAATGCCTCCTCCCTCGTCGGGCCGGAAACATAGTGATCAAGAAAGTTCTCCTGAACACACCTGAGAGATTCTTCCTCTTCTCTTCCCTTTACACTATTACTATCCCAGTCTGTATTAGGATAGTTGAAGTCCCGCATTATTACTACTCTATAGTTCTTGCACCTCTCTGTAATTTCTCTGCAAATTTGCTCCTCCATATCTTTCCCACTAGTTGGTGACCTATAGAATACACCTAGTAGTGTAATGGCACCTCTATTATTTCTTAACTCGAGCCATATAGATTCTGTCCTTGACCCCTCCAGGACATCAATCCCTCTCCAGCACTGTAACATTCTGCTTGACCATACAAGTGCCAGGCAATGACTATCTCCAACAAGCGAGAGTCTAACCACCGTCCCTTGACATTCAATGGCATTACCATCGCCGAATCCCCCACCATCAGCATCCTGGGGGTCACCATTGACCAGAAACTTAACTGGACCAGCCACATAAATACTATGGCAACAAGAGCAGGTCAGACACTGGGTATTCTGCGGCGAGTGTCTCACCTCCTGACTCCCCAAAGCCTTTCCACCATCTACAAGGCACAAGTAAGGAGTGTGATGGAATACTCTCCACTTCCCTGGATGAGTGCAGCTCCAACAACACTCATGAAGCTCGACACCATCCAGGACAAAGCAGCCCGCTTGATTGGCACCCCATCCACCACCTTAAACATTCACTCCCTCCACTGTACCGTAGCTGCAGTGTGTACCATCTACAAGATGCACTGCAGCAACTCGCCAAGGCTTCTTCGGCAGCACCTCCCAAACCCGCAACCTCTTCCACCTAGAAGGACAAGGGCAGCAGGCGCATGGAACACCACCACCTCCAAGTTCCCCTCCAAGTCACACACCATCCTGACTTAGAAGTATATCGCCGATCCTTCATCGTCGCTGGGTCAATATCCTGGAACTCCCTCCCTAACAGCACTGTGGGAGTACCTTCACCACACGGACTGCAGCAGTTCAAGTAGGCGGCTCACCACCACTTTCTCGAGGGCAATTAGGGATGGGCAATAAATACTGGCCTTGCCAGCGACGCCCACATCCCATAAATGAATTTTAAAAAAATACTGCCGCACTACCTCCTATCTTTCCTTCCCTATCGTTCCTGAACAACTTATAACCAGGAATATTTAATACCCAGGAATATGACGCCAAGGTTGCAAGTGATGCTGCGTGTGTAGTCCACCCTGCAGGTGCCCTCCTGCTAATGGTATCTGTACCGGGCATTTCACTGAGTCTTCTGTTGCAGGTTAACACTCTATTCCTGCAGGTTAACACTGCAACATGAGTCTCAGTGCTCCTCACTTACTGCAGGTGGCGGTGTGGGACGAGTGCCAGAGCTCCCCCGTCCTGCAGACCAGCAAAAAGAAAAATGCTGCAAATGCCTGAAATTTGAAACAAAAAACAGAAAATGCATGATATAAGATCAATTCTGCTTTATACCCATCTCCTGTTTCCCAGGTAAGCACTTCACAGGGTCATTATATTTCCATTCCTCTGTGCTATCTAGTTGCAAATTGTGTGTGTGCATGTCTTTGTGTTTTTCCTCCCCCACCCCTTTATTCTTTCTTTTTAAATGCCATTCACTGTCAAAAACTTCCATGTTTTCACTCAGCGCTCCTCCCTCCTGCAGGCGGCGCTGTGCCTGGAGGATCAGCGCTCCTCCCGGCCACAGGCGGCGCTATTTCTGGAGTGTCAGTGCTCCTCCCCGCCACAGGCGGCGCTGTACCTGGCGTGTCAGCGCTCCTCCCGGCCACAGGCGGCGCTGTGCCTGGAGTGTCAGCGCTCCTCCCGGCCACAGGCGGCGCTGTGCCTGGAGTGTCAGCACGCCTCCCGGCCACAGGCGGCGCTATTTCTGGAGTGTCAGTGCTCCTCCCCGCCACAGGCGGCGCTGTGCCTGGAGTGTCAGCGCTCCTCCCGGCCGCAGGCGGCGCTATGCCTGGAGTGTCAGCGCGCCTCCCGGCCGCAGGCGGCGCTATGCCTGGTGTGTCAGCGCTCCTCCCAGCACAGGCGACGCTGTGTCTGGAGGATCAGCCGGGCCTGCCTGTTGTTGGAGGCTGGGTGTGTCAGCGTTCCTCCCGGCCACAGGCGGCGCTGTGTGTGGAGGATCAGCCGGGCCTGAATGTTGTTGGAGGCTGGGTGTGTCAGCGCTCCTCCCGGCCACAGGCGGCGCTGTGTGTGGAGGATCAGCCGGGCCTGAATGTTGTTGGAGGCTGGGTGTGTCAGCGCTCCTCCCGGCCACAGGCGGCGCTGTGTGTGGAGGATCAGTCGGGCCTGAATGTTGTTGGAGGCTGGGTGTGTCAGCGTTCCTCCCGGCCACAGGCGGCGCTGTGTGTGGAGGATCAGTCGGACCTGCCTGTTGTTGGAGGCTGGGTGTGTCAGCGCTCCTCCCGGCCACAGGCGGCGCTGTGTGTGGAGGATCAGTCGGGCCTGCCTGTTGCTGGGAGCTGAGGCTGGGTGTGTCAGTCTCTGGCTGGAAGAAAACAGGGAGCAAGGCGGAGTTCTCGGGATTGAGAAGCAGCAGGAGTGCCGCAGAGTCAGAAGCAGCAGCAGCTGGTGGTCTAGGTAAGTGGGTAGGACTGTGCTGAACCGGGCCTGGAGCCTGGGCCTTTCACACCACAGCAGCCTGTTCCTGAGACAGCTGGAGCTGGGCTCACACATTGCACAACCGGCCAGGACTAAGTGCTGTTCGCAAGAGATTTTAGGGCCTGTGCGAGAGAGGGCGAAAAGAGAACCAAGCACCGCTCAGGCAGTTTCTCCCTGTGAAAAATTTGGATTGCGAGTGATATATATTCACTCTTTAAAGCCTTTCTGCTCACTTTTTATTGTGAATTCTTATGGAAGGAAGAAAGAAAGATTTGCATTTATAAAGCGCCTTTCACGACCTCAGGACGTCCCAAAGTGCTTTACAGCCAATGAAGTACTTTTTGAAGTGTTGTCACTGTTGTATAATGTGGGAAATGCGGCAGCCAATTTGTGCACAGCAAGCTCCCACAAACAGCAGTGTGATAATGACTGGATAATCTGTTTTTGTTATGTTGGTTGAGGGATAAATATTTGTCAGGACACCAGGGAGACCACCCCTGCTCTTGAGATCTTTTACGTCCACCCGAGAGAGCAGATGGGGGCCTCGGTTTAACGTCTCATCTGAAAGACGGCACGGCACCTCCGACAGTGCAGCGCTCCCTCAGTACTGCCACTGGGTGTGTCAGCCTACATTTCTGTGCACAAGTCTCTGGAGTGGGAGTTGAACCCACAACCTTTGGCCTCAGAGGCGAGGGTGCGACCAACTGAGCCGCAGCTGACACTACGAGTGATGTTACTTCAACAAGTTGCCTCAATGCTGTCGTCCTGACAGAGAATGATGCTTGAGTGGAACATGAGAATTAGGAGCAGGAGTAGGCAATACGGCCCCTCGACCCTGCTCTGCTTTAGAGAGCGAGCACATCAAGCAGGAGATGGGGAAAGATTATGGGGGAACCGGTGCTGTCGTCATTGGGGGCTAGTGAAGAGATAGAGAGGCTTTCGGAGAGCGTCAAAAAGCTGGGCTGGACTGACTGGCTGAAAGATTGACCGGGGATGGTGGAGTGAAAAGGGGTAGAGGGTGAGCACTAACTCCGAGTCGAAGGAACGGTGTGTGTGGGTGGGGAGATGTGGCTCCAGAAGGCTGCTCAGATAAATCGAGGAATATGGAGATGAGGACCGAGTTAGTGCCGGAGAATACAAAGCGTTCCCATTTCGGACTTGCAGTGGCAGCATCGAGCACTTGCGGGTCAGTTAGGAGCGAACCATTTTAGTCTTTGCACCTTCATCCACCATTTGCAAATGTGGGAGATTGTGGATCAGGACATGGGCTAAAAGGGAGAAAGCAACTTGAGTTACAGAAAGAGATTGCGTTGCGTGCTTGGATTTAAGAGGATCTAAGAAGGGATCAGACGGTGCATTGCACCATGTCATTCTGTACCCGGGTAGTCAAAGCAGCAAAGGTAGACTGCAGGAGCTGTTCTGTTGAACTGACAGTATATAAATTGGAATGGGTCGAGGGTGTAAGTTCCAAAGCCGGACGATGAAACTCGGGGTAAAGAAGGCGCAGTCTTGTCAGTGAGTTTCTAAAGGAGTGCCGCTCTTCATCCAAAACATATAGGGCGAAGAGTTGTTTTTTTTGACCACATGAGATACAGTTTGCGCCAAAGTGTACCATTGTATTGGTGCCTCGGCGCCCACTTTGACCCTGAGCTGAGCTTCCGACCCCAATATCCTCTTCCGTGCCTTCAGCTGCCTGGGCCCTAAGCTCTGGAATTCCCTCCCTAAACCCCTCCGCCTCTCTACCTTCTCCTTCAAGATGCTCCTTAAAACCTACCTCTCTGACCAGGCTTTTGGCATCTGCCCTAATACCTCTTTATGTGGCTCAGTGTCAGATTATGCTCGATAACGCTCCTGTAAAATGCCTTGGGGACGTTTTGCTACGTTGAGGGTGCTGCTTAAATACAAGTTGTTGCATAAATACAAGTTGTTGCATTGTTGAAATGGCATTTCCTCCTTTTTCTGTGTGGTTACTGTGTCGAAAATACTGTTGGGCAATTCTCCTTCCCCAGGAATGCAGGCAGTGCTCTTTTTTTTATTAACATCAATGAATAATGAAGTGGGAATGGGTTGTGAAAGTACTGGGTGACTGTTTGAGAAAATTAAGTCGTTTTTTTGTTTCTCAATATTCCAACCCGTTTGTAATGCGTAACCTGTTGGTTCGGTCCACTCCCCTCATTGACCGTAACAATGACCTTGTGGTTCAGTGGAAGTAAACGTTGTAATGTTTCCTTTGTTTAAAAATAAAAGTTATTGTTGCGTGTTCTATCCAGTTGAGATACAAACAGTAAATGCTGGAAACACTCAGCGAGTCAGGCAGCATCTGAAAAGAAAGGGAAGATGTCAATGTTTTAGGTTTAACTTTGTGTCCGAACTGTTCTCAACCCCACCCCACCCTTCCTCCAGAACTCTCAATCCCTTCTCTCTCCCCGGTAATAACATCCCATTGTCTCTTGATCCCATTTATGTTCTTCACTTCACTGGCCTTCTCCCCCCGGTTAAATTATTCCACAACTTTAATTATGTTTTTAGGAACAGGAGGAGGCCATTCAGCCCCTCGAGCCTGTTCCACCATTCAGTGACTGATCTGTGACCTAACTCCATATAACCACCTTTGGCCCCGTATCCCTTAATACCTTTAGTTAACAAAAGTCTATCAATCTCAGATTTAAAATTAACAATTGACCTCGCATCAACTGCAGTGTGTAGAAGTGTTTCCTAACTTCACTCCTGAAAGGTCTGGCTCTAATTTTTAGACTATGCCCCCTAGTTCTGGAGTCCCCAACCAGCGGAAATAGTTTCTCTCTATCTACACTGTGTTCCCCTTAATATCCTGAAAACTTCGATCAAATCACCCCTTAACCTTCTAAATTCCAAGGAATGCAAGCGTGGTTTGTGTAATATCTTTTATTTTATTCATTCACGGGATGTGGGCGTCACTCGCAATGCCAGCATTTATTGCCCATCCCTAATTGCCCTTGAGAAGGTGGTGGTGAGCCACCTTCTTGAACCGCTGCAGTCAGTGTGGTGAAGGTGCTCCCACAGTGCTGTTAGGGAGGGAGTTCCAGGATTTTGACCCAGCGACGATGAAGGATCGGCGATATACTTCTAAGTCAGGATGGTGTGTGACTTGGAGGGGTACTTGGAGGTGGTGGTGTTCCCCTGCGCCTGCTGCCCTTGTCCTTCTAGGCGGAAGAGGTCGCGGGTTTGGAAGGTGCTGCCGAAGAAGCCTTGGCGAGTTGCTGCAGTGCATCTTGTAGATGGTACACACTGCAGCCACGGTACGCCGGTGGTAGAGGGAGTGAATGTTTAAGGTGGTAGATGGGGTGCCAATCAAGCGGGCTGCTTTGTCCTGGATGGTGTCGAGCTTCTTGAGTGTTGTTGGAGCTGCACTCATCCAGGCAAGTGGAGAGTATTCCATCACACTCCTGACTTGTGCCTTGTAGATGGTGGAAAGGCTTTGGGGAGTCGGGAGGTGAGATACTCGCCGCAGAATACCCAGCCTCTGACCTGCTCTTGTTGGCACAGTATTTATGTGGCTGGTCCAGTTAAGTTCCTGGTCAATGGTGACCCCCAGGATGTTGATGGTAGGGGATTCGGCGATGGTAATGCCGTTCAATGTCAAGGGGAGGTGTTTAGACACTCACTTTTTGAGATAGTCATTGCCTGGCACTTGTGTGGCGCGAATGTTACTTACCACTTATCAGCCCAAGCCTGAACGTCGTCCAGGTCTTGCTGCATGCGGGCATGGACTGCTTCATTATCTGAGGAGTTGTGAATGGAACTGAGCACTGTGCAGTCATCAGCGAACATCCCCATTTCTGACCTTATGATGGAGGGAGTATCTCCTCGTAATCTAACCCTTGACGTCCGGGTATCATTCTGGTAAACCTACGCTGCACTCCCTCCAAGGCCAATATATCCTTCCTAAGGTGTGGTGCCCAGAACTGAATAAGGTTGCTCCAACTTTTGATTAAAAAAAAAAGGTCACCTGGATTACCTTCTTAGTCCTACTTCCTAATTTAATGGGATCCCCTGGTATTTGAATCCTCAAATAGCAAATATCTCTTTGCTGTTTCCTGCCTACCAGCCTTGCTTTCTGCTTGAGATGAAGGGGAGATTTTGCTCGCTTATAATAAATTTCCAGATGCCCTTGATGACTGAATGGGTGATGAAAGTGCCCTGGTTAGCACCGAACAAGAAGATCCCAGGCTGGATCCCTGGACTGCGCTGAGTTTGATGTAAAGTACGATTTAATTGGGCTCGGTGCTTCCTCGGGATAGGGAGAATCAGCCTGGGATCCCGCTCCTGATCACTAGCCAGCGGGTGTGGATGTTGGGCGAGGGTAGGATCGAGCTTGCCTGGTGAGGCCCGCCTTCGAGGCTTGGCGATGGGAGAAGGGCCACTCGTTGAGGGGGATAGTGAGGGACGACCGCTGCCTGTGGAACAGTGTCACAGTAAACAGTCGGCACCTTCAGGAGAGGTGGAGAGAAGCAAAATGGCCTCCATTCCATTACCCAAGATGGTGTCTGATCCTTCTGAAGCTGTCGGCTTCAGTCCGTTTCTGTTCAGATGGACACGAGAGGGGTGGCGGCCTGCCTTGGGTGTCGGTCGTGGCTCGGTGGGTAGCCACTCTCGCCTCTGAGTCAGAAGGTTGTGGGTTCAAGTTCCCCACTCCAGGGACTTGAGCACAAAATCCAGGCCGACACTCCCGGTGCAGTGCTGAGGGAGTGCTGCGCTGTCAGAGGTGCAGTCTGCGCTCTCAGGTGGACATAAAAGATCCCATGGCACTATTTCGAACAAAAGCAGGGGAGTCCTGGCCAATATTCTTCCCTCAACCAGCACCTTAAAAAAAAAAAAAACCAGATCATCTGATCATTATCTCATTGCTGTTTGTGGGAGCTTGCTGTGCGCAAAATTGGCTGCAGCGTTTCCTACACTACAACAGGGACTAGACTTCAAAAAGTACTTCACTGGCTGTACAGCGCTTTGGGATGTCCTGAGGTGGTGAAAGGCGCTACAGAAATGCAAGTCTTCTTAGAGTCATACTTCTATTGGCTACATCATGGGGCCCCTCAAGTGCCCTATTTTGGACTCCTCCCCTTTAATCAGGAGCCCCGTGTTGGACATTTTAAATAAGTGTAATGACAGGCAGCGTTACCTGATGTACTTACTCAATATTTTACATTTTTTTAACCTCTCATCACTCCCTTTTAAAAAAAAAAAGTGCTATTGAGAAACCCAGGTGAAGGCCAAAGATATGTGCTGGAATACTGTGTGTCGGCTGGAAAAGGAAGAACAGTAACAAAGCAGATGAGGTCAATGAAGAAGTAGAGATCAGGCGATGCCAACATTGAAAAATAGGAGCAGGATTCGGCCCTTTGAGCCTGCTCCGCCATTCAATCTGATCACGGCTGATCCTCTATCTCAATCCCATATTCCCGCTCTCTCCCCATACCCCTCGATGCCTTTTGTGTCCAGCGGTTGGGTTTTAAAAGCCTGTTGATTGGAGGAAGATTGAGAATGCAGAGAGGAGGAAAAGAAAGAAAAAGACTTGCGTTTCTACAGCACCTTTCACGACCACCGGACGTCCCAAAGTGCTTTACAGCCAATGAAGTACTTTTAGAGTGTAGTCACTGTTGCAATGTGGGAAACGCGGCAGCCAATCTTTGCACAGCAAGCTCCCACAAACAGCAATGTGACAATGTCCAGATCATCTGTTTTTTGTTATGCTGGTTGAGGGATAAATATTGGCCCCTGGACACCGGGGTTAACTCCCGCTGCTCTTCTTCGAAATAGTGCCATGGGAACTTTTACATCCACCTGAGAGAGCAGACGAGGCCTCTGGTTTAAAGTCTCATCTGAACGACGGCACCTCTGACAGTGCAGCGCTCCCTCAGCACTGCACTGGGAGTGTCAGCCTAGATTTTTGCGCTCAAGTCTCTGGAGTGGGACTTGAACCCACGACCTTCTGACTCAGAGGCGAGGGTGCTACCACTGAGCCACGGCTGACACCCAAGAAGAGTGTGTGGGACAGTGAGTGAGGGTGCAGGGAGGAGGAGATTGTCTCGGGCAGTGTTTTTGGAGTTTTGGGGAATAAGCCAAGTTCAGAGTTGCAATGACCATTGTGTCATTGAGTTTGAAAACAACAGCGACTTGCATTTATATAGCGCCTTTAACGTAGTAAAACGTCCCAAAGCGCTTCACAAGAGCGTAATAAAATAAAATTTGACACCGAGCCACATAAGGAGAAATTAGGGCAGATGACCAAAAGCTTGGTCAGAGAGGTATGTTTTAAGGTGCGTCTTAAAGGAGGAGAGGTGTTTGGGGAGGGAATTCCAGAGCTTAGGGTCTAGACAGCTGAAGGCACGGCCGCCAATGGTGGAGCGATGATAATCGGGGACGCTCAAGAGGCCAGAATTAGAGGAGCGCAGAGATCTCGGGGGATTGTGGGGCTGAAGGAGATTACAGAGATAGGAAAGGGCGAGGCCACGGAAGGATTTTAAAATCGAGGCGTTGCTTAACCGGGAGCCAATGTAGGTCAGCTAGCACAGTGGGGGGGGGGGGGGTGACGGGTGAACGGGACTTGGTGCGAGTTAGAACACGGGAGAAGGAGACTTGCATTTATGTAGCACCTTACTGCGTCCCTCTGAAATCTCTTGAAGCTCTTCACATATATTGAGTTACTTTGGAGCGCAGGGATAGTTAAGTCGGGTAAAATAGTGACGGGAATGATTGCGATGGAGCGGCAGATGCTGGCAAGTCCCAGCTGAGAGTTTAGGCTTGATTTCGGAATGGACTGTGCGAGTCGACTTGTTTCTCCCTGTGTTGCATTTACACGGCAACAATTTGCATTTATATGGCGCCTTCAGTGTCAAAAAAGCATCACGAGGCGCTGCACAGCGTAATCAGACAATAATGGACACCACACCAGAGGTGGAGATATTAGATGGGATGTTCCCGGGGCATTATGCTGGTGTCTCTCTGTTCTCTCCGCTTTCTGTGCTGTAAAATCTGTTGTGCAAAGCTGACCTGGGGTTAGATATTTCATAGAGACCGCCCCCCCCCCCAATCTCCAGTAACATCGCACACTGTACAAACTGCTCTGTCCTCTTCTGTGATGACACTGGGAGCAGGGACTGTACCTGAATCATTTGCAGCACTGAGGGAGAGCTGCCCTGCCGGAGGTGTCGATAAGACATTAAACCGAGCCTCCGTGCGTCTGTTCTGGTGGGCGTGAAAAAGCAGGCAGATCTCCCACATTCCTCCCTCAATGCGCAGCGAAACACTCCCCACCTCCGCCTCTCCCCCCCCCCCCCCCTGCCCCCGAGTCACTGGTCGTTTATCTTGTGGCATGTTGCTGATGGAAGTGGCTGCTGCCTGTGTAACGGTCACTTCCCTGCAGAAGTAACGTACTGTGGCCGCACTTTGTGACCTGATGAGCAAATGTTTCAACATTTGAAATCTGCGTGAAAGGAATACCGTCGCAGTGGGAGCAGCTGTAGACGTGGTGGTCACTTGTCTGCGTGGTGGGGGCAGGACTGCAGGGGGTGGTGGAATCATAGAATCATAGAAATTGAAAGCACAGAAGGAGGCCCATCGTGTCCGTGACGGCTGACAAAGAGCTCTCCAGCCTAATCCCACTTTCCGTAGCCTTGTAGGTTACGGCACTTCAAATGCATATCCAAGTACTTTTTAAATGTGATGAGGGTCTCTGCCTCTACCACCCTTTCAGGCAGTGAGTTCCAGACCCCCACCACCCTCTGGGGGAAAATATTTCTCCTCAAATCCTCTCTAAACCTCCTACCAATTACTTTAAATCTATGCCCCCTGGTTATCGACCCCTCTGCTAAGGGAAATAGGTCCTTCCTATCCACTCTATCAAGGCCCCTCATAATTTTATACACATCAATCAGGTCTCCCCTCCGCCTCCTCTGTTCCAAAGAAAACAACCCTAGCCTATCCAATCTTTCCTCATAGCTAAAATTCCCCAGCCCAGGCAACATCCTCGTAAATCTCCTCTGCACCCTCTCTAGTGCAATCACATCCTTCCTGTGATGTGGTGACCAGAACTGCACGCAGTACTCTAGCTGTGGCCTAACTAGTGGTTTATACAGTTGAAGCATAACCTCCCTGCTCTTGTATTCTATGCCTCGGCTAATAAAGGCAAGTATCCCGTATATAACAACAGAAAATGCTGGAAACACTCAGCAGGTCAGGCAGCATCCGTGGAGAGAGAAACAGAGTTAACGTTTCAGGTCTGTGACCCTTCCTCAGAACTGGTAAAAGTTGGAGATGTAACAGGTTTTAAGCAGGTGCAGAGACAGGGAAAGGGGTGAGGGGAGGAGGGGGGGTGGGGGGGGGGGTGGTGAAGGGAGGAAAGAACAAAAGGGACAGTTTGTGCTAGGATGGAAGGCAGGAGAGATTAAATGTTGCAAACGGGGATGGCAGAATCATTAACAGCTGCCCTGTGGAAAAAATAGTGTCAGAGGTTATAGTCTGAAGTATCCAGTATGCCTTAACCACCTTATCTACCTGGCCTGCTACCTTCAGGGATCTGTGGACATACACTCCAAGGTCCCTCTGTCCCTCTACATTTCTCAGTGTCCTACCATTTATAGTGTAATCCCTTGCCTTGTTAGCCCTCCCCAAATGCATTACCTCACACGTCTCCGGATTGAATTCCATTTGCCACTGTTCTGTCCACCTGACCAAATTATTGATATCTTCCTGCAGTCTACAGCTTCCTTCTTCAGTATCGACCGCACAGCCGATTTTAGTATCATCTGCAAACTTCTTAATCATACTTCCTACATTCAAGTCCAAATCATTGATATAGACCACAAAAAGCAAAGGACCCGGTACTGAGCCCTGCGGAACCCCAGGGAAGGAATCCGAAGTTGTGAGAATGAATGACCGGGGGTGTTTAGATGCATGTGAAAAGGAAGGGGGAGAGAGCGAGCGAGAGGAGGAAAGCAGTAGAGGCGGTCAGAGGTCCTGATAGTATGGCCAGGGCTGTGGGAGAGGCCTGCTGTCTCTTGGCTCTCAGCCACGACTGATATCTGGATCCCTGCGACTCGGGGCCTCTGTTTACAGCCCAACAGATCGGTGGAAATGTGGGAATACATGTATAGAGTCATAGAGTTATACAGCACAGAAAGAGGCCCTTCGGCCCATCGTGTCCGCGCCGGCCATCAAGCCCTGTCTATTCTAATCCCATTTTCCAGCACTTGGTCCCTAGCCTTGTTTGCTATGGCGTTTCAAGAGCTCATCTAAATGCTTCTTGAATCTTGTGAGGGTTCCTGCCTCTACCGCCCTTTCAGGCACTGAGTTCCACATTCCAACCACCCTCTGGGTGAAAACGTTTTTCCTCTAAACCTCCTGCCCCTTACCTTGAAACTATGCCCCCTGGTTATTGACCCCTCTACTAAGGGGAAAAGTTCCTTTCTATCTATGCCCCTCATAATTTTGTACACCTCAATCAGGTCCCCCCTCAGCCTTCTCTGCTCGAAGGAAAACAACCCCAGCCTGTCCAGTCTCTCTTCATAGCTGAAGCGCTCCAGCCCAGGTAACATCCTGGTGAATCTCCTCTGCACCCTCTCCAATGCAATCACATCCTTCCTATAGTGTGGCGACCAGAACTGCACACAGTATTCCAGCTGTGGCCTAACTAGCGTTTTGTACAGTTCCGTCATAACCTCCCTGCTCTTGCCTTCATTAGCCGAGGCATAGAATATAAGTATCCCAAATGCCTTTTTAACCACCTTATCTACCTGCCTTCAGGGATCTATGTACATGCACACCAAGGTCCCTCTGATCCTCTGTCCTTCCTAGGGTCCTACCATTCATTGTGTATTCCCTTGCCTTGTTTGTCCTCCCAAAATGCATCACCTCACACTTTTCAGGGTTAAATTCCATTTGCCACTGTTCTGCCCATCTAACTATCCCGTCTATATCGTCCTGTAGCCTGAGGCTTCCCTCCTCGCTATTTACCACTCCACCAATTTTCGTGTCATCTGCGAACTTACTGATCATACCTCCTACATTCATATCTAAATCATTAATGTACACTACAAACAGCAAAGGACCCAGCACCGATCCCTGCGGTACACCACTGGACACAGGCTTCCAGTCACAAAAGCAACCTTCGACCATCACCCTCTGCCTCCTGCCACTAAGCTAATTTTGGATCCAATGTGCCAAATGTGCCTGTGCCGGCACTCTGAAAGAGCAGCCGTGCTTGTCCCCTCCCCCCCCCCGGCTTTTTGTCCGCAGCCCTTGTGTCTCCGGCCAGGGCCCAGACTCCGCACAGTCCCAGCTGGCACGAGTCCAGTGGTGCAGCGAGTTAACTGCTGCTGTAGAGCAGAGCCTGGCATCTGTCCAGCTCATTGCCTTCTCTCCCTGATTGTATTCTCTCCCTGATTGTATTCTATCTTCCAGTGGTTAGCTGGTGCCAAGCCTGGACTGTTAAAAGCCTGTAGGTTGCAAGGAGGCGAGAGGGAGGCGAAGCGTTCCACTCTGGGCGCGGATGAGTTAGCCAACTCCGAGGGGCCTCGAACGCCAGCAAGCTGATCGACCATGAGAAGCGCCACGGTCTAATCCTATCCTCCAGCCAGCCAGCAGGATAGTGATCGGGAGCGGGAACGCCGATCATCTTGTCCCCACCGCAGCGCCCAGCCAGCGGGCACTTGAGACCAGTAGTGGCAGCCCACCTCTATCATCCCCCCCCCCCCCTCCGTCCCTTGACACAGATCGAGCATGCAACCAGCGATTTGCCTGGCCTCGTATGGCTGATGTCCTCAACCGCCAAACCATTCGGGGTGGGGCTGGGAGGATCAGGGGCGGTGGCGGTTTGACCTGTGGTGGTGGTCTGAGGGTAGTGTGTCCCGGTTTTTTGGTGACCAGTCAGAGGTCTCCACCTGCAGATTATAGCGGGTCTTTGACAGTCTGCCGGAAGTGTTTTGATTCCTGCATCTGCAGCCAAAGGGCTCAGTCTTTCCTTTTAAGTGTTGGGGCCAGCCAGGGGAATGGCTGGGCTGGGTTCCAAATAGCAATACGTTCTGCAGGATTGGAAGCGAGTCAATATCTGGCTCGTGAGGGGCATGGCCCTGTTGGGCCGATTGGCCTGTTTCTGTGCTGTAATTTTATGAATGGTGAATGTTGTTGTATTGCACTTCATCTAGAGTCATCTTTTGTTTCCTAACTTGTCCCATTACCATCTCCTTTGGCCTCGCACCATCATCCCTTTTGTCTCTTAATCTCTCCCGCCTTCCGTCCTATCACAGACCTTCCCTTTTGTTCTTTCCTCCCCTCCCCCCTTTCCCCGCCCCTACACTTGCTTAAAAACTTGTTCCATCTCCAGTTTTTTCCAGTTTTGACGAAAGGTCCTCGACCTGAAACGTTAACTCTGTTTCTCTCTCCACAGATGCTGCCTGACCTGCCGAGTGTTTCCAGCGTTTTCTGTTTTTATTTCAGATTTCCAGCATCCGCAGTATTTTGCTTTTGTGTTGTACGGGTGTATCTGGGCTTGCTGTGAGTTGACGGACCTAATTAACGTGTTTCCCCGTTCCTTTTTTTCAGGATCCTCTTAACTGACGCTTCAGCATGTCGTTCCAAACATGTGGTCCCAACGAGGCCATGGTGGTTTCAGGTACGGTAATGCCGCTTCTGGTCAGTCGCGTTCGGACTCTTCGGCCGTGTAGGGCATCGCAGCCCAGCCCAGTCTGTTCTCGCCCAGCAATCCGCACAGGTGCAGCTATCACTGGTCTGCGATCGAGAGCAAGAGCCCTGGCTAATTCTTGTTAAAGTCTCTCACCCCCCCACCCCCCCCCCCCCCCCCCCCCCAATCCTAAGGCCCATTGTAAAACCCCTAACGACAGAGATCAACTAATGAAGCAGAGATCGGGAACTCAGCTGTCGAAGGAGCCAGAGTGAATGGAAAAGAAAAAGAAAGATCTTGCATTTATACAGCCCTTTTCTCGACCTCAGGACGTCCCAAAGCGCTTTACAGCCAATGAAGTACTTTTTTGGAGTGTCGTCACTGTTGTAATGTAGGAACCCGGCAGCCAATTTGCGCACAGCAAGCTCCCACAAATAGCAATGTGCTAATGACCAGACAATCTGTTTTAGTGATGTTGATTGAGGGACAAATATTGGAATAACTCCCCTGCTCTCTTCGAAATAGTGGCCATGGGATCTTTTACGTCCACCTGAGAGGACAGACGGGGTCCTCGGTTTAACGTCTCATCCGAAAGACGGCTCCTCCGACAGTGCAGCGCTCCCTCAGTCACTGCACTGGAGTGTCAGCCTAGATTTTTGTGCTCCAGTCCCTGGAGTGGGACTTGAACCCACAACCTTCTGACTCCGAGGCGAGGGTGCTACCCACTGAGCCACGGCTGTACTGTATTGGTCGGAGGTTCTGTACCAGTGACCACCCCCACTTCCTGTTTACGGAAGCAGAGTTACAGTCGCAGTTTGACTCTCTACTTGATGTCGTGCATCTTGTGTTTCCCCTGCTTCCCGCTCACCCACCTCTGCTGTCCCGTGTCCTAACTCGCACCAAGTCCCGTTCACCCATCACCACTGTGCTCGTGGCCTACACTGGCTCCTCAATTATAAAAATCTCATCCTTGTTTTCAAATGCCTCCAAGGCCTCGTCCCCCCCTCTCCCTATCTCTGTAACCTCCTCCAGCACTACAACCCTCCGAGATCTCCGCACTCCTCCAATTCTGGCCTCTTGAGCATCCCTGATTTTAATCGCTGCACCGTTGGTGGCCGTGCCTTCAGCTGCCAAGGCCCTGAACTCTGGAATTCCCTCCCTAAACCTCTCCGCCTCTCCCCCCTCCTTTATGATGTTCCTTAGCTGTTCTAATATCTCCTTATGTGGCTCGGTGTCAAATTTTGTTTGATAATCGCTCCTGTGAAGCAGCTTGGGACATTTTACTACGTTAAAGGTGCTATATAAATGCAAGTTGTTGTTTTATATATATATGTGTGTGTGCGCGTGTGGGCAGTTGGAACAGCAAGAACCTTTGATTGAAGCCCGGAATCTGGGTCACTTGGTCCAGGAGTTTCCTAGAATAGCGTACCATGAAAACCCTCGTTAACCACGATAGCATCCCCACCAATGGGATGGTTGGTGACAGGGCTGACTTTTTGCAAAGACCTTTTTTTTTAAATGACTTGTGGTTTTACAGGGCCTTTTAATGTGAGAAAGAATGAAAGATCTTGGCATTTATGCCTTTCACGACCTCAGGACGTCCCAAAGTGCTTTTGAAATGTAGTCACTGTTATAAAGTCGGAAATGCGGCAGCCAATTTGCAAACAGCAATGTGATAATGCAGAGGGACGGGATGATGCAGCGTAGACCAGAAGTATCATCTCTTGTGCGTACCCCCTCCCCCATTCCATAAGCCATGGCTGAGAACAGTTTGATAAGTCAGTAATACTAAGTTCCCATTGGCATGAATCTTGTCATTCATGTATGAAGTAATACTGGGCGGCCTGCTGGTGGCGCTGTCCAGGGAGAGTATAAATACTCGGGCATGGGCCGAGCTTGCTTCGGACATTCCTCAACAGGAACTAGTGAAGGACACAACTAGATCTCCGTGTTGGAAAACAGTTGATTAAAGCTTTGTTTAATGCTTAGACCAAGTGCCTAGTAGTTTTCTTGCGTCACCCATGATACCTGATGCTCATCCAGTGAGCAGTTAGTTGAGCCTTGCAGATCAGTAAGTTCCCCGGTTCAAGGCTAAGACTCTGCTGAGTTAGAATTGCTGGGCGATACAATTGGCCCTAATCTAGCGACACCAGCTGGGTAACGCAAGTGTGGATCGACAACAGTCGAGGGCAGTATTGGGCTCTCGCGTAGTACTCCCTGCTTCCAAGGATCCTGCTGACACCTGTCTGGTAAAGAATGGGCACTTGATTGCCTACCCATTGGACCCCGCCCCCCTGCCCATCCAACAGAAAGGTCACGGTACCCATGGGACCCCCCCATCCAACAGAAAGGTCACGGTACCCATGGGACCCCCCTATTCAACTGAAAGGTCACGGTACCCATGGGACCCCCCCATCCAACAGAAAGGTCACGGTACCCATGGGACCCCCCTATCCAACAGAAAGATCACGGTACCCATGGGACCCCCCATCCAACAGAAAGGTCACAGGTACTGATGGGACCCCCTATCCCAACAGAAAGGTCACTGGTACTGATGGGAGCCCCTATCCCAACAAGGAGTCAGGACAGGAGGAGGAAAAGTTGGCAGGAAATGGGTGTTGACAAGTTAGATGACCGTGGTTAATCAGCTCGGTTGTGCAAGTTATTGAACTCGACGTCGTAGTCCCGTCCTCACTCGATGCCCACACACACCAGGGGGGTCAGAGGTTAGCCTTCGGGAGCAGCGGCCTGTTTCTCGCCCCCCTCTTCACCTGGGGCGGGGGTGGGGGGGGTGCGAAGGTCAATTGCAACACCCCCTGCTGCTGCCCCAGCTGAGCAACTCATTCTGGAACCTTCCGGGAATGCACGGCCAGGCTGGCCACCGGAATAACAGCGCTGAACCATCGTAGAGTGGGGTGGGGGGTGGGGGGGGGGCGACGAACCCTGGAGTTCAGAGGTTGAAGACGGCATGGCTTGATGAAGTGGGTTTCAGAGTTCGAATGGGGCAGAAGCGAGCCTTGCTTTTATACACTTCCTTGTTGTGCCTCTGAGTCGCATCAGAACTGCTTCACCTACAAAGATTTCCTTTGAAGTGCAACGCAATAAGGTCAGGTAACCCAGCACAGGCCGGCGTTTGAATGTGCGGCTTTCCCAGACACTGCGGCTCGGTGCCACACGAGTTTTTTGACGCCAATTGTAAGTTTAAAAAAAATATCTAACCATAATTCAAGAGTGAAGCGTTCGAAATTCAGACAGTCGATCAGAGGGGAAAGATCTGAGCGTGTCAGCCAGAGGTTTGCCTTGAGCGTGCGGAGTATTTGGTCTCCGGCTCACTGTGTCGATCGGAGCTCGGTATGGGAAATCCTGGGCACTGCTGAACTCGGGGGGGGGGGGGGGGGGGGGGGAGAGAATGTGCCCGGCGGTCATCCCAACCCTACAAAAAAAAATCCCGGGTGGGTGAGGCAGCAGTCCAGTTCTGCGGTTTTAGGAAGGGCTTTGGAGGGGGTGCAGAGGAGATTTGCTCGAATGGTTCCGGGGCGGGGAGGGATTACAGTTACAAGGAGCGACTGGAGAAGCTGGGGTTGTTCTCCTTCAAGCAGAGAAGGCTAAGAGGAGATTTGATAGAGGTGTTCAAAATCGTGAAGGGTTCAGACACAGTAAATACAGAGAAACTCTTTCCAGCGGCTGTCTGGTCGATAACCAGAGGGCACAGATTTAAGGTGATGGGCGAAAGAACCAGAGGCGACATGAGGGAAAAACCGTTTCACGCAGCGCGTGGTTAGGATCTGGAATGTGGTGGATACAGATTCAATTGTAGACTTCAAAAGGGAGTTGGATAAATACTCGAAGGAGGAAAAAAATTGCAGGGATGCGGGGGGGAGTGGGACTAAAGGGATTGCTCTTCCAAAGAGCCGGAGCAGACTCGATGGGCCGAACGGCCTCCTTCTATGCTGTACTGTTCTATGAAAGTGAGAAGTCGCACAACACCAGGTTATAGTCCAACAGTTTTATTTGAAATCACAAGCTTTCGGAGCTGCTGCCCCTTCGTCAGGTGAAGTGAAGGAATACGAATCGGCAAAGCATATATAGACAGAGAACAATGCCTGTGCAGCGTACAATGTCAGACGACTACAGTTAATCCTTCTGACTGCCTTTCGTCACACCTTGGCAGAGAAACAATCAGGTCAGCCAGGAAGGCACCACATCAAAGACATAGCAAGATACAACTAAGACAATGAGGTGGGGTCACAGGGGGTCTAATGTGTCAAATGCTGCAGTCTGTATGGAAAACCATAAACTGGAAATCACATCTGTGAACAAGCCAACGACGACTCGAGTCTGGATGACTCTACGTCATGTAGCGTGACATGAACCCAAGATCCCGGTTGAGGCCGTCCTCATGGGTGCGGAACTTGGCTATCAGTTTCTGCTCGATGATTTTGCGTTGTCGTGTGTCTCGAAGGCCGCCTTGGAGAACGCTTACCCGCAGATCCGAGGCTGAATGTCCTTGACTGCTGTTCTATGAAGCACTACCTCCCCTCCCCTATTGAACTGGAGGGGAGAGCAGAGCAACCGGCGATGTAAAACAATTTACTGACGGGATTTAGCCACGGAGAGAACCCATACATATCCACAGCGGCCTGCCTGCCATCCCTGCAAGAAATGAGGGGAAGTGGCCTGCAGGCTTTGCTGCAATCTTCCCACAGCCCTACTGAATCATAGAAAGTTACAGCACGGAAGGAGGCCATTTCGGCCCATTGTGTCCGCGCCGGCCAACAGAGAGCTGTCCAGCCTAATCCCACTTCCCAGCTCTCGGTCCGTAGCCCTGCAGGTTACAGCATCCCAAGTACTTTTTAAATGTGGTTCGGGTTCCTGCCTCTACCACCCTTTCAGGCAGTGAGTTCCAGACCCCCCCACAACCCTCTGGGTGAAGAAATTTCCCCTCAAATCCCCTCTAAACCTTCCCCCAATTACTTTAAATCTGTGCCCCCTGGTTTTTTGACCCCTGATGTCCCTCACCGTGATCGCTAACAAACATCCCTCTGCATTGCGATAAGACATCTTCCCACGATCAGTGAGACATTTACGGTCCGACAATTAGACCTTGGTTGCGAGCCCTCAGGAGCTGCGATCGAGCCCAGCGAGCTCTGGCAGATATTTAAGTGGATCCGCACTCAGATGTTCAGAAGAATGAGAGGCGATCTTATTGAAACATATACGATTGTGAAGGGGTTGGATCGGGTGGATGCGGGGAGGATGTTCCCGATGATGGGTGAAACTAGAACTAGGGGGCATAGTCTTGGAATAAGGGGCTGCTCTTTCAAAACTGAGATGAGAAGGAACTACTTCACTCAGAGGGTGGTAGGTCCGTGGAATATGCTGCCCCAAAAAGCTGTAGAAGCTACATCATTACATAAATTTAAAACAGAAATAGACAGTTTCCTAGAAGTAAAGGGAATTAAGGGTTACGGGGAGCGGGCAGGAATTTGGACATGAGTCTAGGTTCGGATCGGTCATGGCCCTGTGGGTAGCGGAGCGGGCCCAGGGGCCGTGTAGCCTGATCCTGCTCCTATTTCGTGTGTCCAATTCTGTTAGGTTCAGGAGATGGTTCTGTGATAGTAGATTGGCGGTTAGGATCAGATCAGCCATGATCTTATTGAATGGCGGAGCAGGCTCGAGGGGCCAATTGGCCGACTCCTGCTCCTATTTCTTGTGTTCTTATGTCCTACTGCGGGGTCCAGTGTCAGCAGCTGGTGTCGTATCAGCCCGCGGTGTAATTACTCTTGGAAACTTATCTCCCCACCTCTGCTGTTTCTCTTCGTACGCCACGAGTAAGCACTGTTGTGAAACACGAGTCAACGTTTCAGCCGGCCCTGTGACGCGAGCTCCCTCCCTCTCTGGTTTTTTTTTTTCCTCCACTGCATAACTTTCCAAGCTGGGTCCTCCAGAACATCAGGTTTTTCTAGTTTCTGATGTGCCGGCGTGTCCTTGCTGCTGCCGTGTTAAAAAAAAAATAATAACTTTTTCAGCGACGATAGTCATTTGGGTCGGTAACCCGAGCTTTTGGAATTTCGGAGTGTGTCAGTATTTGCAGAGGTTCCTGGAATGGTGTCGGTATTTGCAGTGAAGACAATACACAAAAGTTTGAAGATGCCAGTTTTAGTGACCCGCTTGCCTCTTTTGCCAATTGAGAGCTTCATAGAAGCATAGAACCGTTACAGCACAGAAGGAGGCCATTCGGCCCGTCGAGCCCATGCCGGCTCTCTGCAAGAGCACTTCAGCTAGTCCCACTCCCCACCGCCCCCCCCCCCCCCCTAGCCCTGCAAATCTTTTTTTCCCTTCAGGTACTTATCCAACTCCCTTTTGAAAGCCACGATTGAATCTGCCTCCACCACCCCCTCAAGCAGTGAATTCCAGATCCTAACCACTCGCTGCGTAAAAAGGTCTTTCCTCATGTCGCCTTTAGTTCTTCTGCCAATCACCTTAAATCTGTGAACTGTGGTTCTCGACCCTTCCCCCCCAATGGAACAGTTTCTCTCTATCTACTCTGTCTAGACCCCTCATGATTTTGGACACCTCTATTAAATCTCCTCTCAACCTTCTCTGCTCCAAAGGAGGACAACCCCAGCTTCTCCAGTCTATCCACGTAACTGAAGTCCCTCCTCCCTGGAATCATTCTGGTAAATCTCCTTTGCACCCTCTCTAAGGCCTTCACATCCTTCCTAAAGTGCGGTGCCCAGAATTGGACACAATACTCCAGTTGAGGCCGAACCAGTGTTTTATAAAGGTTCGTCATAACTTCCACGCTTTTGTCCTCTATGCCTCTATTTATAAAAGTGAGAAGTCGCACAACACCAGGTTATAGTCCAACAGTTTTATTTGAAATCACAAGCTTTCGGAGCGCTGCTCCTTCGTCAGGTGAAGTGAAGAAATACATATGGGCACAGCATAAATAGTCAGAGAACACTGCCAGACGACTACAGTTAATCTTTCTAACTGCCCTTTATCACACCTCGGCAGAGAGACAATCACGGCAATCAAAGGTGTGGATGGTGTCCAACCAGGTCAGTCAGGAAAACATTCCATCAAAGACAATAGCAAAATACAACAAAGACAATGAGGTGGGGTCACAAGGGTTCAAATGTGGCAGATGCTGGAGTCTGTATGGAAAGCAGAAAACTTTTTTTGCTGGAAATCACAGCACGTCCGGCCGCATCTGTGTAGAGAGAACAAGCCAACGACGACTCGAGTCTGGATGACTCTATTTATAAAGCCCAGGATCCTGTATGTTTTTTTTAACCGCTCTCTCAACCTGCCCTGCCACCTTTTAACGATTTGTGCACATGCACCCCCAGGTCTCTCTCTGTTCGTGCACCCCCTTGTAGGACATAGAATCGTACAGCACTAAAGGAGACCATTCGGCCCATCGTGGCTCTGCCGGCTCTCTGGACGAGCTGTCCAATTAGTTGTCTCCCCCCCCAGCCCCTGCTTTTTCCCCCAAAGCCCCTGCAAATGTTTGTGCTGCACATATCGCTTCAGTTTCATGATGTTGTTCAGCCTGTCTGTGCAGAGCTCCTCATCTGACCGACTGGCCCGCAATGTGGAGAGCCGCTCACTGCTGCCCTCTTTCGTGCTCTGATCTCTCCCATCTGTTTCAGGGTTCTGCCGATCCCCGCCGGTGATGATTGCTGGAGGTCGAGTGTTCGTTTTGCCGTGTGTGCAACAGATCGAGAGGTAATGACGGCTGGGACTAGAGCAGATCTCCACTCACCTTTTGTGTGGGGAGGGGGGGATTTGCCTTTGAGTTTTCTCTCTGTCTCTCTCTCTCTCTCGCTCTCTCTCTCTCTCTCTCTTTCTCTCTCTCTCTCTCTCTCTCTCTCTCTCTTTCTCTTTCTCTCTCTCTCTCTCTCTCTCTCTCTCTCTCCTAATGAGACTTTGGTGTGCTGTTATTTTTTTTTTCCCGATGCCCCAAGTGACCCCGTGTGTCAGCCCAGGCAGCGTGGGAATGGTGCCTGGCTATTCGACAATGGAGGGCATCACATCTCCCTCCTCGCCCAACATCTACACGGACACCTTCCAGCAGAGGTTCACTGCAGGAATGATCAGGTTCCTCTCCCCGCCCCCCCACCCCCCCCCGAGTGACCATTCTTCATGTGTCAGTAGCAGAAGGCTATTCGACCACCGGAGCCCTCGCAACCAAGCCCGATCTCCTCTCCTGACATTCACACGAGTACCTTCCAGCAGGGGGTCACTGGAGAATGAGCCGGTGCAGGGACCCCAGGCTGTTTTTCTAAAGTTGTTTTAATCCCCCCCCCCCCCACCAAACAAGGTACTGGATGGTGTCCAGCGCCCGTGAGGCTGCAGTGAGCCAGCAGGGTCAGGGAAAGAGGAGTGGGTAACACCGGATTAAACCGTCTAAAATGGCCACAGCGTGACGTTCCCAGGCTTTCCAATTTTCCCTGCCATTTTTCCAGTTCCGAGGTTCAGTATTGTGTCCGTGCATCAGTCGGTCTCTCTTTGCCCAGCCTCAGTTCCCAACACTGACAGTTTTCAGTGGGAGGTTGGGGGAAATGTCTGACCCACTGCACCACCCAGTCCTTTTCCCCTCTGGGACTGGGTGGTGCGGTGGGTCAGACTCTGTCCTTCCCCCCTCTGGGACTGGGTGGTGCAGTGGGTCAGACACTGTCCTTTCCCCCTCTGGGACTGGGTGGTGCAGTGGGTCAGACTCTGTCCTTCCCCCCTCTGGGACTGGGTGGTGCAGTGGGTCAGACACTGTCCTTTCACCCTCTGGGACTGGGTGGTGCAGTGGGTCAGACACTGTCCTTTCACCCTCTGGGACTGGGTGGTGCAGTGGGTCAGACACTGTCCTTTCCCCCTCTGGGACTGGGTGGTGCTGTGGGTCAGACACTGTCCTTTCCCCCTCTGGGACTGGGTGGTGCAGTGGGTCAGACACTGTCCTTTCCCCCTCTGGGACTGGGTGGTGCGGTGGGTCAGACACTGTCCTTTCCCCTCTGGGAGGGTGGTGCAGTGGGTCAGACACTGTCCTTTCCCCCTCTGGGACTGGGTAGTGCGGTGGGTCAGACACTGTCCTTTCACCCTCTGGGACTGGGCGGTGCAGTGGGTCAGACACTGTCCTTTCACCCTCTGGGACTGGGTGGTGCGGTGGGTCAGACACTGTCCTTTCACCCTCTGGGACTGGGTTGCGGTGGGTCAGACACTGTCCTTTCCCCCTCTGGGACTGGGTGGTGCGGTGGGTCAGACACTGTCCTTTCCCCCTCTGGGACTGGGTGGTGCAGTGGGTCAGACACTGTCCTTTCCCCCTCTGGGACTGGGTGGTGCAGTGGGTCAGACACTGTCCTTTCTCACTCTGGGACTGGGTGGTTCAGTGGGTCAGACACTGTCCTTTCACCCTCTGGGACTGGGTGGTGCAGACACTGTCCTTTCACCCTCTGGGACTGGGTGGTGCGGTGGGTCAGACACTGTCCTTCCCCCCTCTGGGACTGGGTGGTGCAGTGGGTCAGACACTGTCCTTTCACCCTCTGGGACTGGGTGGTGCAGTGGGTCAGACACTGTCCTTTCCCCCTCTGGGACTGGGTGGTGTGTTGGGTGAGACACTGTCCTTTCCCCCTCTGGGACTGGATGGTGCAGTGGGTCAGACACTGTCCTTTCCCCCTCTGGGACTGGGTGGTGCGGTGGGTCAGACACTGTCCTTTCCCCTCTGGGACTGGGTGGTGCAGTGGGTCAGAGACTGTCCTTTCACCCTCTGGGACTGGGCAGTGCAGTGGGTCAGACACTGTCCTTTCCCCTCTGGGACTGGGTGGTGCAGTGGGCCAGACACTGTCCTTTCACCCTCTGGGACTGGGTGTTGCGGTGGGTCAGACACTGTCCTTTCACCCTCTGGGACTGGGTGGTGCAGTGGGTCAGACACTGTCCTTTCACCCTCTGGGACTGGGTGGTGCAGTGGGTCAGACACTGTCCTTTCCCCCTCTGGGACTGGGTGGTGTGGTGGGTCAGACACTGTCCTTTCCCCCTCTGGGACTGGGTGGTGTGGTGGGTCAGACACTGTCCTTTCCCCCTCTGGGACTGGGTGGTGCGGTGGGTCAGACACTGTCCTTTCACCCTCTGGGACTGGGTGGTGCGGTGGGTCAGACACTGTCCTTTCACCCTCTGGGACTGGATTTAAATTGAGCTGAGGCTGATGGGATGAAAGTTTTCTGTTCTGGTATAAGGGTGGGATTTGAAATGAAGTTGAGGTCGGGATGTATTACACAGGAAGGGAAGGGAGCATTCTGCTCAATGGATAGTTTCAACCCAGCCCCAGCCGGGTTTGGTCCACAGCATCAAAATTACGTCCAATTGGTGCTAATTTATTAATCTCACTCAGAGAAGCTCCAAGATGGCGTGTGTCTGAAATGGGAAACTATCTCACCTTGGGTGGGGTAGGGGAATACCACTTCTGCCTTTTGAAGGTGCAGCACTTTGAGAAGTGTAAAGGAAGCTTTATTCTCCATTTAACCTGGGCGTGCCTGCAATAGAAAGCGTTCCATTCCACTAACAACCCTCATCACAGCAAGCTCAAAATTCACAGCGTTTTCTTTTTAAATGGCAGTGTATGGGGAGGGGGGAGCAGCCAAGTTTTCATTTTATCGATGTTTAAGTTGACCCCATGAAATGACACCTGTGGCGATCTGATCTCTCCCTGGGGGACTGTTCTGGCTCCGAACCTGTTCTCTCTCTCTCACTCGCTGTCTCTCTGCTCCTTTTGTAGGATTTCCCTGAGCACTCTGACGCTGAATGTGAAAAGCGAGAAGGTGTACACACGCCATGGTGTCCCGATCTCCGTCACCGGAATCGCGCAGGTACGGTACGGTACTGGGTGGGGCCGCCTTTCAGTGTGGGATTAGCGGGCGAGTTAGTCTGTTAGAGCTGTCTCAAACTGTTCCGCCCAACCCCGTCTCAACCCACTAAAATAGTTCAGCCTCAGTGGCTGGTTGAGTGTGTGTGTGTGTGTTCTCGATGTCGTCTCACCACAGATCTATATAATTGTAAGAAGTCGCACAACACCAGGTTATAGTCCAACAGCTTTATTTGAAATCACAAGCTTTCGGAGCGCTGCTCCTTCGTCGGGTGAAGTGAAGGAGCAGCGCTCTGAAAGCTCGTGATTTCAAATAAAACTGTTGGACTATAAGCTGGTGTTGTGCGACTTCTCACATTTGTCCACCCCAGTCCAACACCGGCATCTCCACATCATGGCGATATAATTGTAGTAAGACTTCCTTACTCTTGTACTCCAACCCCCTTGCAATAAAGGCCAACACGCCATTTGCCTCCC
Organism: Squalus acanthias; assembly: GCA_030390025.1. NCBI lineage: Eukaryota > Metazoa > Chordata > Chondrichthyes > Squaliformes > Squalidae > Squalus > Squalus acanthias. The sequence continues at coordinate 19,428,374 of CM059449.1, forward strand.
TAATTGCTTGCTGTACCTGCATGCTACCCTTCTGTGTTTCCTGTATGAGAGCACCTAAATCTCTCTGAACACCAGCATTTAATAGTTTCTTCCCATTTAAAAGAAATGTGTGTGGTATTTTTTCCAAAAAATTCTCTCCTGAGGCTGCTAATTTTCGCCAGCACTTTGCACTCGCAGTCACCCAGTTACCGTCTGGTACTTTGACCCAGGAGCTACTCTTTAGCCAGAATGAGTATGTGCATGTCAACAATCTGCTTCAGTTTGCCTCAATGTTGGGGTCTGAAGATAAGAGCTCTTCCCCAGCGTGTCAGCCGTGTCTCAGTGGGTCGCTGTCAATGACCAGATCATTTGTCTCTTTTTTTTGCTGTTGTTGGTTGAGGGATAATTATTGGCCGGGACGCCGGGGAGAAAACTCCCCTGTTCTTCGAAATAGTGGCCGTGGGATCCTTTACGTCCACCTGAGGGGGCAGACGGGAGGCCTCTGTTTAACGTCTCATCTGAAAGACGGCACCTCCGACAGTGCAGCGCTCCCTCGGCACTGCACTGGGAGCGTCGGCCTAGATTTTTGTGCTCAAGTCCCTGGAGTGGGATTTGAACCCACGACCTTCGACTCGGAGGCGAGAGTGTGCTGCCCACTGAGCACTGCAGCCCAAGCCTGTTGGTAATGAAGAGATTTGATTTTCCACAGGCTCCTGAGGATACTCTCGGCATTAATGGGCTTCGTCCTCTGCTAATGGCTTCTCCTGTCTGCTTCGAAGATTGAATTAAGCCGCGCGCAGGAAGCCTGTTCGGCTCCAGTTAAATTAGAAGTCAGCCCGGGGCCGTGTTACTGTATTTCATGCACTGCCCATTCACCATTTCCATTTTAAACTGCACCTGCATGAGTCAGCAGGGGGGGGGTTCAATGCGCCCCACATCCTGTTCTTAACAAGGCCTTTTCAGGTGGAGCAAGGAAATGCCAGATGCTTTCATTGGATCCCATTGTATAAGTCCCAGTGGATCAAATTCCTTCCCACTGTACAGCTCTCAATTGAGAAGGCACTTGATCCATTGCGATCTGTACAGGAGGAGCGATTGGGAGTGAGTACAATCTGTTGGAATCTGCACAGAGGGAACGAATGGGAAGGGTTTGATCCACTGGGGTTCTGTATAGTGGAAGCAATTGGGAAGGAATTTCATCCATCGGGATCTGTACAGTGGGAACGATTGGGAGCTGGTGCTATCTGCTGGGCTGTGCACAGCGGGAATGAATGGGAAGGGTTTTGATCCATTGGAATCTGTTCCCTGGAAGTGAATGGAAAAAGACTTCATTGAGTGAAATTCTGTACAAGGATAAGAGTATCTTGAGGTACTGCATGGTGGATCCACTGGGATGTTGTAGAGTGGGCTTGCTCCATTGGGATTAACCCTTTTTCCCATTTGCACCGAAGTGCTTCACTGTGGGGTACATTTCCTTCAGGTCGGTCTTTTTTGCCTTTTTATGGAACGCATCCCTGTTGGGTCCCGTTGAGCGCCTCCTCCTGAGTGACCTCTTCCTTTTTACAGGTGAAGATTCAGGGGCAGAATAAGGAGATGCTGGCTGCTGCCTGCCAGATGTTCCTGGGGAAATCGGAGATCGAAATCGCGCAGATCGCCCTGGAGACGCTGGAGGGTCACCAGAGGGCCATCATGGCTCACATGACCGTGGAGGTAGGATTGAACCCTGACCTCTTGCCGACTTTCAGCAACCTTGACCTCGTGCCCCGTGGCCTTTCGCCTGGGGTTCTCAATGAATGAAAAAGTTCTTGGGTCAAGCGGGAGGGTCAAGTGCCAACGAATTGGGCAAACCGGCCTGCGCCCAGGCTTCAGCCTAACCACGCTTGTGGGCCTTGAGGAAAGGTGACCTCTTTCAATAGCTGATAGACTCGGGGGGGGTGGGGGGAGCGGGGGCGGCGAGGGGGCTTTGTTTGTTGCTCTCGCCAGTTGCCACTCGTTTCCGTTCTCTTCCCAGGAGATCTACAAAGACCGGAAGAAGTTCTCGGAGCAGGTCTTTAAAGTGGCGTCCTCTGACCTGGTCAACATGGGCATCGGGGTGGTCAGTTACACCCTGAAGGACATCCACGACGACCAGGTAGGCTGCAGAGGAGGATCCTGTGCGAGCGCCCTTTGCCTTTAACACAGGGCAGTGTACGTTCACTGTGACCCCCCTCGCCATTAACACACTCTCTCCGGTGCATATTCACTGACACCCCTCGCCGTTAACACTCTCTCCGGTGTATATTCACTGACACCCCTCGCCATTAACACACTCTCTCCGGTGTATATTCACTGTGACACCCCTCGCCGTTAACACACTCTCTCCGGTGTATATTCACTGACACCCCTCGCCATTAACACACTCTCTCCGGTGTATATTCACTGACACCCCTCGCCGTTAACACACTCTCTCCGGTGTATATTCACTGACACCCCTCGCCATTAACACACTCTCTCCGGTGTATATTCACTGACACCCCTCGCCATTAACACACTCTCTCCGGTGTATATTCACTGACACCCCTCGCCATTAACACACTCTCTCCGGTGTATATTCACTGACACCCCTCGCCATTAACACACTCTCCGGTGTATATTCACTGTGACCCCCCTCGCCATTAACACACTCTCCGGTGTATATTCACTGACACCCCTCGCCATTAACACACTCTCCGGTGTATATTCACTGACACCCCTCGCCATTAACACACACTCTCCGGTGTATATTCACTGACACCCCTCGCCATTAACACACTCTCCGGTGTATATTCACTGTGACCCCCCTCGCCATTAACACTCTCTCCGGTGTATATTCACTGTGACACCCCTCGCCATTAACACACTCTCTCCGGTGTATATTCACTGACACCCCTCGCCATTACCACTCTCTCGGTGTATATTCACTGTGACACCCCTCGCCATTAACACACTCTCCGGTGTATATTCACTGACACCCCTCGCCATTAACACACTCTCTCCGGTGTATATTCACTGTGACACCCCTCGCCATTAACACACTCTCGGTGTATATTCACTGACACCCCTCGCCATTAACACACTCTGTCCGGTGTATATTCACTGACACCCCTCGCCATTAACACTCTCTCCGGTGTATATTCACTGACACCCCCTCGCCATTAACACACTCTCCGGTGTATATTCACTGTGACACCCCTCGCCATTAACACACTCTCCGGTGTATATTCACTGACACCCCTCGCCATTAACACACTCTCCGGTGTATATTCACTGTGACACCCCTCGCCATTAACACACTCTCCGGTGTATATTCACTGACACCCCTCGCCATTAACACACTCTCTCCGGTGTATATTCACTGACACCCCTCGCCATTAACACTCTCTCCGGTGTATATTCATTGACACCCCTCGCCATTAACACACTCTCCGGTGTATATTCACTGACACCCCTCGCCATTAACACTCTCTCCGGTGTATATTCACTGTGACACCCCTCGCCATTAACACTCTCTCTGGTGTATATTCACTGACACCCCTCGCCATTAACACTCTCTCCGGTGTATATTCACTGTGACACCCCTCGCCATTAACACTCTCTCCGGTGTATATTCACTGACACCCCTCGCCATTAACACTCTCTCCGGTGTATATTCACTGACACCCCTCGCCATTAACACTCTCTCCGGTGTATATTCACTGTGACACCCCTCGCCATTAACACTCTCTCCGGTGTATATTCACTGACACCCCTCGCCATTAACACTCTCTCCGGTGTATATTCACTGACACCCCTCGCCATTAACACTCTCTCCGGTGTATATTCACTGTGACACCCCTCGCCATTAACACACTCTCCGGTGTATATTCACTGTGACACCCCTCGCCATTAACACACTCTCCGGTGTATATTCACTGTGACACCCCTCGCCATTAACACACTCTCTCCGGTGTATATTCACTGACACCCCTCGCCATTAACACTCTCTCCGGTGTATATTCACTGTGACACCCCTCGCCATTAACACACTCTCCGGTGTATATTCACTGACACCCCTCGCCATTAACACACTCTCCGGTGTATATTCACTGTGACACCCCTCGCCATTAACACACTCTCCGGTGTATATTCACTGACACCCCTCGCCATTAACACTCTCTCCGGTGTATATTCACTGTGACACCCCTCGCCATTAACACACTCTCCGGTGTATATTCACTGACACCCCTCGCCATTAAACACACTCTCCGGTGTATATTCACTGTGACACCCCTCGCCATTAACACACTCTCCGGTGTATATTCACTGTGACACCCCTCGCCATTAACACTCTCTCCGGTGTATATTTACTGACACCCCTCGCCATTAACACTCTCTCCGGTGTATATTCACTGTGACACCCCTCGCCATTAACACTCTCTCCGGTGTATATTCACTGTGACACCCCTCGCCATTAACACCACTCTCCGGTGTATATTCACTGTGACACCCCTCGCCATTAACACTCTCTCCGGTGTATATTCACTGTGACACCCCTCGCCATTAACACTCTCTCCGGTGTATATTCACTGTGACACCCCTCGCCATTAACACACTCTCCGGTGTATATTCACTGTGACACCCCTCGCCATTAACACTCTCTCCGGTGTATATTCACTGTGACACCCCTCGCCATTAACACACTCTCCGGTGTATATTCACTGTGACACCCCTCGCCATTAACACACTCTCTCCGGTGTATATTCACTGACACCCCTCGCCATTAACACTCTCTCCGGTGTATATTCACTGTGACACCCCTCGCCATTAACACACTCTCCGGTGTATATTCACTGACACCCCTCGCCATTAACACACTCTCTCGGTGTATATTCACTGTGACACCCCTCGCCATTAACACACTCTCCGGTGTATATTCACTGACACCCCTCGCCATTAACACACTCTGTCCGGTGTATATTCACTGACACCCCTCGCCATTAACACTCTCTCCGGTGTATATTCACTGACACCCCTCGCCATTAACACACTCTCCGGTGTATATTCACTGTGACACCCCTCGCCATTAACACACTCTCCGGTGTATATTCACTGACACCCCTCGCCATTAACACACTCTCTCGGTGTATATTCACTGACACCCCTCGCCATTAACACTCTCTCCGGTGTATATTCACTTGACACCCCTCGCCATTAACACACTCTCCGGTGTATATTCACTGACACCCCTCGCCATTAACACTCTCTCCGGTGTATATTCACTGTGACACCCCTCGCCATTAACACTCTCTCTGGTGTATATTCACTGACACCCCTCGCCATTAACACTCTCTCCGGTGTATATTCACTGTGACACCCCTCGCCATTAACACTCTCTCCGGTGTATATTCACTGACACCCCTCGCCATTAACACACTCTCCGGTGTAATATTCACTGTGACACCCCTCGCCATTAACACACTCTCCGGTGTATATTCACTGACACCCCTCGCCATTAACACACTCTCCGGTGTATATTCACTGTGACACCCCTCGCCATTAACACACTCTCCGGTGTATATTCACTGACACCCCTCGCCATTAACACACTCTCTCCGGTGTATATTCACTGACACCCCTCGCCATTAACACTCTCTCCGGTGTATATTCACTTGACACCCCTCGCCATTAACACACTCTCCGGTGTATATTCACTGACACCCCTCGCCATTAACACTCTCTCCGGTGTATATTCACTGTGACACCCCTCGCCATTAACACTCTCTCTGGTGTATATTCACTGACACCCCTCGCCATTAACACTCTCTCCGGTGTATATTCACTGTGACACCCCTCGCCATTAACACTCTCTCCGGTGTATATTCACTGACACCCCTCGCCATTAACACTCTCTCCGGTGTATATTCACTGACACCCTCGCCATTAACACTCTCTCCGGTGTATATTCACTGACACCCCTCGCCATTAACACTCTCCTCGGTTGTATATTCACTGTGACACCCCTCGCCATTAACACACTCTCCGGTGTATATTCACTGTGACACCCCTCGCCATAACACACTCTCCGGTGTATATTCACTGTGACACCCCCTCGCCATTAACACACTCTCTCGGTGTATATTCACTGACACCCCTCGCCATTAACACTCTCTCCGGTGTATATTCACTGTGACACCCTCGCCATTAACACACTCTCCGGTGTATATTCACTGACACCCCTCGCCATTAACACACTCTCCGGTGTATATCACTGTGACACCCCTCGCCATTAACACACTCTCCGGTGTATATTCACTGACACCCCTCGCCATTAACACTCTCTCCGGTGTATATTCACTGTGACACCCCTCGCCATTAACACACTCTCCGGTGTATATTCACTGACACCCCTCGCCATTAACACACTCTCCGGTGTATATTCACTGTGACACCCCTCGCCATTAACACACTCTCCGGTGTATATTCACTGTGACACCCCTCGCCATTAACACTCTCTCCGGTGTATATTTACTGACACCCCTCGCCATTAACACTCTCTCCGGTGTATATTCACTGTGACACCCCTCGCCATTAACACTCTCTCCGGTGTATATTCACTGTGACACCCCTCGCCATTAACACACTCTCCGGTGTATATTCACTGTGACACCCCTCGCCATTAACACTCTCTCCGGTGTATATTCACTGTGACACCCCTCGCCATTAACACACTCTCCGGTGTATATTCACTGTGACACCCCTCGCCATTAACACACTCTCTCCGGTGTATATTCACTGACACCCCTCGCCATTAACACTCTCTCCGGTGTATATTCACTGTGACACCCCTCGCCATTAACACACTCTCCGGTGTATATTCACTGACACCCCTCGCCATTAACACACTCTCTCCGGTGTATATTCACTGTGACACCCCTCGCCATTAACACACTCTCCGGTGTATATTCACTGACACCCCTCGCCATTAACACACTCTGTCCGGTGTATATTCACTGACACCCTCGCCATTAACACTCTCTCCGGTGTATATTCACTGACACCCCTCGCCATTAACACACTCTCCGGTGTATATTCACTGTGACACCCCTCGCCATTAACACACTCTCCGGTGTATATTCACTGACACCCCTCGCCATTAACACACTCTCTCCGGTGTATATTCACTGACACCCCTCGCCATTAACACTCTCTCCGGTGTATATTCATTGACACCCCTCGCCATTAACACACTCTCCGGTGTATATTCACTGACACCCCTCGCCATTAACACTCTCTCCGGTGTATATTCACTGTGACACCCCTCGCCATTAACACTCTCTCTGGTGTATATTCACTGACACCCCTCGCCATTAACACTCTCTCCGGTGTATATTCACTGTGACACCCCTCGCCATTAACACTCTCTCCGGTGTATATTCACTGACACCCCTCGCCATTAACACACTCTCCGGTGTATATTCACTGTGACACCCCTCGCCATTAACACACTCTCCGGTGTATATTCACTGACACCCCTCGCCATTAACACACTCTCTCCGGTGTATATTCACTGTGACACCCCTCGCCATTAACACTCTCTCCGGTGTATATTCATTGACACCCCTCGCCATTAACACACTCTCCGGTGTATATTCACTGACACCCCTCGCCATTAACACTCTCTCCGGTGTATATTCACTGTGACACCCCTCGCCATTAACACTCTCTCCGGTGTATATTCACTGTGACACCCCTCGCCATTAACACACTCTCCGGTGTATATTCACTGTGACACCCCTCGCCATTAACACTCTCTCCGGTGTATATTTACTGACACCCCTCGCCATTAACACTCTCTCCGGTGTATATTCACTGTGACACCCCTCGCCATTAACACTCTCTCCGGTGTATATTCACTGTGACACCCCTCGCCATTAACACACTCTCCGGTGTATATTCACTGTGACACCCCTCGCCCTTAACACTCTCTCCGGTGTATATTCACTGTGACACCCCTCGCCATTAACACACTCTCCGGTGTATATTCACTGTGACACCCCTCGCCATTAACACACTCTCTCCGGTGTATATTCACTGACACCCCTCGCCATTAACACTCTCTCCGGTGTATATTCACTGTGACACCCCTCGCCATTAACACACTCTCCGGTGTATATTCACTGACACCCCTCGCCATTAACACACTCTCTCGGTGTATATTCACTGTGACACCCCTCGCCATTAACACACTCTCCGGTGTATATTCACTGACACCCCTCGCCATTAACACACTCTGTCCGGTGTATATTCACTGACACCCCTCGCCATTAACACTCTCTCCGGTGTATATTCACTGACACCCCTCGCCATTAACACACTCTCCGGTGTATATTCACTGTGACACCCCTCGCCATTAACACACTCTCCGGTGTATATTCACTGACACCCCTCGCCATTAACACACTCTCTCCGGTGTATATTCACTGACACCCCTCGCCATTAACACTCTCTCCGGTGTATATTCATTGACACCCCTCGCCATTAACACACTCTCCGGTGTATATTCACTGACACCCCTCGCCATTAACACTCTCTCCGGTGTATATTCACTGTGACACCCCTCGCCATTAACACTCTCTCCGGTGTATATTCACTGACACCCCTCGCCATTAACACACTCTCCGGTGTATATTCACTGTGACACCCCTCGCCATTAACACACTCTCCGGTGTATATTCACTGACACCCCTCGCCATTAACACACTCTCTCCGGTGTATATTCACTGTGACACCCCTCGCCATTAACACTCTCTCCGGTGTATATTCATTGACACCCCTCGCCATTAACACACTCTCCGGTGTATATTCACTGACACCCCTCGCCATTAACACTCTCTCCGGTGTATATTCACTGTGACACCCCTCGCCATTAACACACTCTCCGGTGTATATTCACTGTGACACCCCTCGCCATTAACACACTCTCCGGTGTATATTCACTGACGCCCTCGCCATTAACACACTGTCCGGTGTATATTCACTGACACCCCTCGCCATTAACACTCTCTCCGGTGTATATTCACTGTGACACCCCTCGCCATTAACACACTCTCCGGTGTATATTCACTGACGCCCCTCGCCATTAACACACTGTCCGGTGTATATTCACTGACACCCCTCGCCATTAACACACTGTCCGGTGTATATTCACTGACGCCCCTCGCCATTAACACACTGTCCGGTGTATAATTCACTGACGCCCCTCGCCATTAACACACTGTCCGGTGTATATTCACTGACACCCCTCGCCATTAACACACTCTCCGGTGTATATTCACTGACGCCCTCGCCATTAACACACTGTCCGGTGTATATTCACTGACACCCCTCGCCATTAACACACTGTCCGGTGTATATTCACTGTGACACCCCTCGCCATTAACACACTGTCCGGTGTATATTCACTGTGACACCCCTCGCCATTAACACTCTCTCCGGTGTATATTCACTGTGACACCCCTCGCCATTAACACTCTCTCCGGTGTATATTTACTGACACCCCTCGCCATTAACACTCTCTCCGGTGTATATTTACTGACACCCCTCGCCATTAACACACTCTCCGGTGTATATTTACTGACACCCCTCGCCATTAACACTCTCTCCGGTGTATATTCACTGACACCCCTCGCCATTAACACTCTCTCCGGTGTATATTCACTGACACCCCTCGCCATTAACACTCTCTCCGGTGTATATTCACTGACACCCCTCGCCATTAACACTCTCTCCGGTGTATATTTACTGACACCCCTCGCCATTAACACACTCTCCGGTGTATATTTACTGACACCCCTCGCCATTAACACTCTCTCCGGTGTATATTTACTGACACCCCTCGCCATTAACACACTCTCTCCGGTGTATATTCACTGACACCCCTCGCCATTAACACACTCTCCGGTGTATATTTACTGACACCCCTCGCCATTAACACTCTCTCCGGTGTATATTTACTGACACCCCTCGCCATTAACACACTCTCTCCGGTGTATATTCACTGACACCCCTCGCCATTAACACACTCTCCGGTGTATATTTACTGACACCCCTCGCCATTAACACTCTCTCCGGTGTATATTTACTGACACCCCTCGCCATTAACACACTCTCTCCGGTGTATATTCACTGACACCCCTCGCCATTAACACACTCTCTCCGGTGTATATTCACTGACACCCCTCGCCATTAACACTCTCTCCGGTGTATATTTACTGACACCCCTCGCCATTAACACACTCTCTCCGGTGTATATTCACTGACACCCCTCGCCATTAACACACTCTCCGGTGTATATTCACTGACACCCCTCGCCATTAACACACTCTCCGGTGTATATTCACTGACACCCCTCGCCATTAACACTCTCTCCGGTGTATATTCACTGACACCCCTCGCCATTAACGCGCACTCCGGTGTATATTCACTGACACCCCTCGCCATTAACACTCTCTCCGGTGTATATTCACTGACACCCGGTAACAACACTGCGACAGCTTGTTTTAGGAGTGTGCGCTGGGATTGGCCCCCCCCCCCCCCCCACCGTGTTGCTGACCGTCACCTGACGTTATGTATTATACCTCGAGCATGCTGCGCTCCCCCCACATTGTCTTTTTGTTCCCACGGTGACGGGCCTGCAGTTCTGATGACGTTCCGTGTCTCCACAGGGCTACCTGCACTCGCTGGGGAAATCCCGCACGGCACAGGTGCAGCGGGATGCCCGGATCGGAGAGGCCGAGGCCAAACGGGACTCTGGCATCAAGGTACCGGGTTTGCCTGACTTTGGAAGGGGAGGGGGGTGAGGGCGGGGCCTCGGCTGCTGCCAAGCCCTGTACAGTTGCGGGTCGGATGCGATTGAACGATGCCCGTTATCAGCAGTATTTCTGTTCAACTATTTTGGTACGTTTTGTGCCCTTTGAAGCTGGGGAATGAAACATTTTTTTTTTGCACTGCGGGTATTTAGTGTCGGAGCTGAGCCCTCCCACAACAACAACAGCCCGGGTTAGATACAGAGTAAAGCTCCCTCTGCACTGTCCCATCAAACACTCCCAGGGCAGGTACAGCACTGGGTTAGATACAGAGTAAAGCTCCCTCTACACTGTCCCATCAAACACTCCCAGGGCAGGTACAGCACTGGTTAGATACAGAGTAAAGCTCCCTCTACACTGTCCCATCAAACACTCTCAGGGCAGGTACAGCACGGGTTAGATACAGAGTAAAGCTCCCTCTACACTGTCCCATCAAACACTCCCAGGGCAGGTACAGCACTGGTTAGATACAGAGTAAAGCTCCCTCTACACTATCCCATCAAACACTCCCAGGGCAGGTACAGCACGGGTTAGATACAGAGTAAAGCTCCCTCTACACTGTCCCATCAAACACTCCCAGGGCAGGTACAGCATGGGTTAGATACAGAGTAAAGCTCCCTCTACACTGTCCAGTCAAACACTGAGAGGTCGCACAACACCAGGTTATAGTCCAACAGTTTTATTTGAAATCACAAGCTTTCGGAGCTATCGCGAAGGAGCGATAGCTCCGAAAGCTTGTGATTTCAAATAAAACTGTTGGACTATAACCTGGTGTTGTGCGACCTCTCAATTTTGTCCACCCCAGTCCAACACCGGCATCTCCGCATCACAGTCAAACACTCCCAGGGCAGGTACAGCACGGGTTAGATACGGAACTGGGAACCCTCTACACTGTCTCATGGAGGCAGATGCAGAGTGGGCCAGATGTGGAGTTAAACACTCTCTACTCTCCAATCACGCTTCTCAAGCCAAGCAAAACTTCTTCTACACTGTCCCGTCAAACACTCCAGAGCAGACACAGTACGGGTTAGATACAGAGTAAAGCTTCATTCATTGTTCTCTAACAGTGCACTTTAATCCCAAACTCTAGGGTGTCCTTTTTGCCCTCACGTGATATTTCCCATTTCCAACCCCAGCCGTGTGCTAATTGTGTGACAGTTTCAGTGAGCAGGACAGACGAGGGATAACCCTGCTCCTCGGTGACCCTCCCTAGAACTGCGATAAAGAAACGGTTTACACTTTATATAACGTCTTTCGCCACCTCCGGAAGTTCCAAAGCACACCGCGGCTAATGCCGGACATTTTGAAGTGTGGTCAGGGCTGTAATGCAAGGAAACACAGCAGCCAGTTTCTACACAGCAAGATCCCACAATTGTTCTGAAGCGGCCAATCTGACGTGAGGTGGCAGCTGGGGAATTGCAGACAGTGGAGAGGGAGCTGCCCCGTTGGGCAAGTACCCTGCAAGGCCGCCCATGGGGTGTAACGCACTTTGCCAGTATCGAGCCCTGTGTGTCATCGCTGCTTGAACTTTCGGGGGTCAAACTCACCTCTTTCCTTTGAATCCTCCTCCCCCCCCCCCCCGACAGGAAGCCAGGGCCCAGCAGATGAAGGTCTCTGCGCAATACGTGAACGAGATCGAGGTTGCCAAAGCGCAGCGCGATTACGAGCTGAAGAAAGCTGTCTACGATACGGAGGTGAACACGAAGAAGGCTCAGTCGGACCTGGCTTACCAACTGCAGGTTAGTGGGGTCAAGGGTCGGTGCGGACCTGGCCTACCAACTGCAGGTTAGTGGGGTCAGGGGTCGGTGCGGACCTCAGGGGTCGGTGCGGACCTGGCCTACCAGCTGCGGGTTAGTGGGGTCAGGGGTCGGTGCGGACCTAGCCTACCAACTGCAGGTTAGTGGGGTCAGGGGTCGGTGCGGACCTGGCCTACCAACTGCAGGTTAGTGGGGTCAGGGGTCGGGGGGGAACTAGCCTACCAACTGCAGGTTAGTGAGGTCAGGGGTCGGGGGGCGGACCTGGCCTACCAACTGCAGGTTAGTGGGGTCGGGTCGGTGCGGACCTAGCCGACCAACTGCAGGTTAGTGGGGTCAGGGGTCGCGGGGTGGGGGGGGGGGGGAGAAACTAGCCTACCAACTGCAGGTTAGTGAGGTCAGGGGTCGGGGGGGGGGGGAAACTAGCCTACCAACTGCAGGTTAGTGGGGTCAGGGGTCGCGGGGGGGGGGGGAACTAGCCTACCAACTGCAGGTTAGTGGGGTCAGGGGTCGCGGGGGGGGGGGAACTAGCCTACCAACTGCAGGTTAGTGAGGTCAGGGGTCGGGGGGCGGACCTGGCCTACCAACTGCAGGTTAGTGGGGTTCGGGGTCGGAGGTCAGGGCGCGCCTGGCCTACCAGCTGCAGGTCAGAGGGGCCAGGGACGAGTGGAAGACCTGACGCAGGTCTGAAATCGAGCGGCTGGACAGGGCCATTCTCCTGCGCAGCGTGAAACGCAGGCACTCTGCAGGCCGTGGTGTGAAACGCAGGTTCCTCCCTCTTCTCCAGCCAGAGAGCGCCAGGTGTAGCCCTGAACCGCACAGACGAGCAAGGACCCAAGTTTTGATCCCCTGTCTCTGTGTTTGGTCAGCTGGTGTAAGCCAGGCCATCAGGTGGGGGGCGCTACAATTGAGCGAGGCTACAAGGCGACACCTGCGCCCGAGGGATGCGGGACATTGGCTCGGGTTCCAGCTCCTGTTCACCAGCCAGTGATCCCTGCTGAAACGCAGGCGGGTGAATGTCAGGCGAGAACACACTTGGACTGGGATGTGATGCCCTCCGCAGTTCAACGGCCTTTGGGAGGGAATTCCAGGGCTTGGGACCCAGACAGTTGAAGGCACGGCCGCGATGGTGGAGTGAAGGAAGTGGGGAATGGACAAGAGGCCAGAATTGGAGGAGCGCAGCGGTCTTGGAGGGTTGTAGGGCTGGAGGAGGTTACAGAGATAGGGAGGGGCGAGGCCACGGAGGTATTTGAACACGAGGATGAGAATTTTAAAATCGAGGCGTTGCCGGACTGGGAGCCAATGTCGGTCAGCGAGCACGGGGGGGGGGGGACGGGGGTGATGGGCAATGTTCCCCGTTATTCTCTTTTGGGTGCGCGGCCTATTCACAGTTTTGCGCATGCGTGAAATTTAACATAGGAAGAGCCGGTCTCGGGACCGTGCCGCTTAGCGGGAGCGTTGGTGCTGGGTGAACGGGACTTGGTGCGAGTTAGGACACGGGCAGCAGAGTTTTGGATGAGCTCAAGTTTACAGAAGATGGGAGGCCGGCCAGGAGAGCCTTGGAAGAGTCGAGTCCGGAGGTAACAAAGGCACGGATGAGGGTTTCAGCAGCAGATGAGCTGAGGCAGTGGGCGGAGACAGGAGGTAGACGCAAACACTCTTTATTCACCCCCTCCTCCCCCCACACCGTGTGCCGCAGGTTGCCAAGACCAAGCAGCAGATCGAGGAGGAGAAGATGCAGGTGCAGGTGGTGGAGCGCGCCCAGCAGATCCAGCTCCAGGAGCAGGAGATCCTCCGTCGCGAGAAGGAGCTGGAGGCCAAGATCAAGAAGCCCGCCGAAGCCGAACGCTACCGGCTGGAGAAACTGGCCGAAGCTGAGAGGTAAAGGCGAGCGGCCGGGGAGTCGGGTGGTGAACGGGGGAGGGGGAGGGCAGTTCCAGGGATATTTACCAATCCGAGCCCCTTTGGGACTATCCCGGATCAGGCGTATTTCTCAGACGTTGACTTTCAACTAAAGTTTGAGGTAGCCGAATCCTAAAGACGCTTAACTGGGTCTAAAGGTTCGGGCTATCTCTCCCTAAAGGAAAGGAACAACCCGAGAATGTTACCGTCCTCCAGATAGCGCTTTTAATAAGTTTAGCCAGACTGTAACGTCCCGGATATTATGAGGGTCCGGAGATCTCCTTCAGAAATGTAACTCTTCACCAAAGAGTGTACAGAGATTGAGTTCGCGAGTTATTGATACAGAAGACTTATGTGAGACAATTCTAAAAATATATAGAGATTTATTAAAAGAACCGACATGCAATTTGCAGTTGGTGAATCAGTAAATCGCAACGTTAACAGTTCCAAAAAGAGAAAAAATACGATCTTATTTTTAACAGAGGATCTTACTTTTAAATCTTAACTTCACTACAGTATTACAGTTCTTAAAATTTTCTATACAGGATATCCATCAATATCAAAATACCTTTGATCCCCGAGGTACAAAGAGTTGAAGATCACAGAGCCGCCTCTGTAGTCGAGAATCGCCTTGCCCGATTAAAGCGACTCCGCTATC